>CM061531.1:287397858-287821470 GCA_030545055.2 Neoaliturus tenellus
TTACGGTTTTAATGATACCAATGTGACAACTATTAAGGTAGTGAAGTGCGATTTTCTATTAGATTCATTATTTGTTGTCAGATAATTAGAAAATGGTATCATTGGTTATATAATTTAATTTGTCAACTTCTACATGTTATTTGGAATTTCTTTTATTTACCTATTTGGATATATTTAAGTATAATTTTTTTAAATTGCCACCACTTTTTAAATACTTTTAGGGGGGGGGGGGGCAATTCCCTAAAATTTAGCCTTGTCGTGGTACATGTTCATACTAAATATAAACTTAATACAAACATCCATTACGGATATAAAAACTATCAAGTATAAAAAAGCAAAATGGTGGCTAGTGGCTTAACAAAGTATTTTAGGACATAGGCCTACTTGCACTTTTTTATCTAAGGAATCGCCACCGGGAGTTTCGTAAGAGAGATTACAAACACGCCGTATAAAAAATTAATTGTAAAAGCACCCAGTAAATAATGTTATAATTATGTGTACTCATCCGATTTTACTTTAGCTGTAATAAAATGTATATATATATATATATTGCTTCAAATAAGCTTCAATCATAGCCAATCATAAGGAAATAAACACTCTTTTTATTTCCTCGTTTGGATTGGAAACTAAAATCAAAATTATAGCACAATGGCTGTTCCACGCTCCCCCTTATTTATGTGGATAATCCCCCCCCCCATTTTCGCGAAGGCTCACGCTTAGATGACGGGAAACTCAACATTTTTTATTTGCAGTATAGCTTTTTGTTTCTATCTAAATAAATCAGTTCGTTGTACTGAATCACTCTTATTAAATAGTTTTAGCTATGCAAATGCAAATCAATCAATAAAAAATATTATACAATATACATATAAAACATTCAAAATATTACATCTTAAAATATATTGACGAAAACAAACCTTTTGTCATTTTAATACCATTGTTTATTGGGATTAAACTAAGAATTATCTGGGTTGAATACACCAAAGTGTGCATGATGAATAATTTGGCAACTCAAATAAATATTGCACTTATTTAACAAAAAAGAAACAGATGTAATGTCCATCGTAATACGACAGGAATTGTTTATAGATTAATACTGCTATTAAAGAGAGAACTAGAAATTCATTTGCCTGTTAATATGAGCATAGTAAAAATCGAAACGTTAAGCTAGTAGTATTCCTTTGGCGTGCCCCAGGGTTGTGTTCATGCATTGTGTTCGTACGCCCGTACGGTCAGTGTCATTCACCAATATGGGGATAGGGAAAGTATATAAACGTGGCACTCACAGTGGAATTGACAGTATTCAACGCCCAACACAAGGAACGACATGAAGTGCCAAGTAGGTGTCGAAGATTTGTAACATTTAGCAGTATACTGTATAAGTTTTTTACACAGGTCACAGTTGCCATATGTGATACTTTTTTAAACTGAGAATGTTATATCGAGTTAAAAATAGATTTTTATTCTCCTATTGCACCAACAAGAAAGAATGTAACTTCTAACACTATATTTTAGAGGTAATTGTAATAATTCCTATTAAATTTGGTTTTGATAACTTTTCATGTAAAATGTTCAATGGTATTGTTCTGAATGTTGGCAAATAATTTATTGAATCTACTTTATTGTGTGAGATGTGAAATTTCTTTTATATTTCTGGGTTAACTATAGGCCATAAACTGCTTCAGATCAGAGTATAAAATGCCTTGGATGTCTTGATTTGTTTTGATAACTTTTGCTAACTAGCAATATTTAACAGTAAATTATTAGTGACTTTCGTATGATTAGGATTAGTTATGTAGGATAAAGAATTGATAACTAAAATGCTATTCAACCTTAATAATACCAATACAGTATGCGATTAATCGTCACTTACTTATCGAACCGTTAAGTGTTTTTTTTCATTTTTGTGAAAGATAAATTTCTAACAAAAACCAGTGACATTAACACAAAGTTTACCTTAGTAAACGGTGAAAGGAGACTTAAAAAATCGATAGACCTACGAGTTAAAAGGTAAAAAAAGTTTAAGATTGCCGAAGGTAAAAAAATTGATATTTTGTCTTTTTACAGGCATATAAAATTAACCATGAGATTGTGTTGATATAATTTAAGAACTATATCACTATTTTGAGACAGGGACCTCACTTATTGGGTAGTTTAACCTGAATATGAATGAGAGATAAGTGTAGGATGATTGTGGCGCGATGTTATTGTCTTGTGACTGACTAAGACCGACATTCTCCATAGACAGGTCTGTTAATTAATAGCCCAACAGCCAATGGTATTTAGGGACCTACAGTTTAACGTGGGATCCAAACCACAATTTCGACCTCATATATACGAATTGGTCTAATTATGAGGATGGTCTTAATAGATGAAGTATTCACCAGTGTGGACGTTAATCCCCACTAGAGAATATCGCATCCACAAGCCATCGCTTATAACTATCCACAATTCATAACCTCCAAGTAGCTGGATTACAGGTCGACGCCACCGTCCCAGTCTGTTTGATAATTTCTATGTAACATTTAGTTTTACTGCAGTTTTGACTATAAAGTTTATTTTTTTTGTATTTTTATAATTTCTCAGATCGCCGTCGTACTGGTCCTTGCCCTGTCCGCGTTGGCCGCGGAACACAAGCCTGCTGAGGGTCGGGACAAGCGAGGAGCTCTGTTGGCTTACGACTACGCCTACCCCTACTACGCCGCCCCCTACGCCTACAGCCCCTACTACTCCGCAGCGTACGTCGCCTCCCCTTACACTCGGTCTGCCTACGTCGCCGCCCCCTACACCGCCCCCTACACTGCCTCCTACTACTACAAGTAGACCATGCCTACGATGTACCCAGTATTGTGTTCCAAACCCTCTAAACTTTGTGCTTATTTATTACTTTAAAATGTAAATAAATGTCTTTCACTGAAAATTGTTGTACTTTAATAAATTACTTGATTGACCCGAATACTAGATTGAGAATATGTTAAATGCTTTATATTTGTTATCCTTAATTACGTATTTTTAGAGGAAAAACATGTAGTTTTATATTTTGAAATGTCTGCAGCATTAATTTTCTTAACATGTCCATGTTAGCAAATTAGATCCATGTTCACCATTTAGCGTTTATACCTAAAATTTTACATATTTCCTCTATTGTCTAAATTGTGAAGGTAGTTAGTTTTAGATATTGATTTTAACCCCTTAAAAAGTTGCTCACACAAGACAGGCTTGGAAATATTTTAATTACAAATTTAACTTGATTTGATGAACAATATGTTTATGCAGAACCTTAAGTTTAATTCAAATCTTTAAACCAATCTCATTGTATAAGCGTGGTGACTGGACTGACGTAAATGTTTAAGCTTCTCTCAGGTTGGGATCGTATAACAATCGGTTGACTATAAATTCAGGTTACATGTTAAGAAGGGTTCACGCGCTAGTTGACGAAACAATTGTGACGCCGCCACATTTGACATTGACTTTAGCTCTAGGTTGTATGTTAAAAAAAAGTTCACGCTAGTTGACGAAACAATTGACGACACCACAATAATTTGACACTGACTTTAACTCCACACCGCCCCCTACACCACCCCCTACACTGCCACCCACTACTATAAGTAGATTCTACAATGTCTACATATATTTGAAACTTTGATAATTTAACCCTCCCTAATTTGTTATTTATTGAATAAAAATGTAAATCAAGTCATAGTTTTGATTTATTTTCAAAATATTTTAGTGTTATTATTCTTGTTAATATTCTACTATACCTAATATGTTAATATATCGCATAAAGTAAACATGTTGTTTAGTATTTTTTATCGTAAGTCTGCTAATTTTTATTCTAAAATACAGTAACTTTTATGACAATGACCTTGAAATAAAAAGTAGTACTTATATCCTCTTACAGGACTTATATATAGCTACAGGACAACAGAAAAATATGCACATTTAAACTTATCTCATAGTGCGGTATGTAATTTTTCGAAAACGAAAATGTATAAAACGAAATTTAATATTTTATCGGAAAAAATATTAATTTTGCCGACTGGGGACCAGGATTTTCTCTATAAGGTAATAGACTCTCCTGACAATAAATACAGTATTAATAAAAAAAACTGTAACTAAATTTATATTTTAATTAATAGGCTATTTATGATATATAAAAAAATATCAAAGTATAAAATAATCCTGAAAAATATAAACGGGTGTTAATCGATTACTTAGTAACACCCATAACAAGAAAGGAACATTGAAAGCTTTCTGGCAAAAGCTCCTAACGTTGATCAGGTCGGATCTAACAGGAATATAAAAAACACAACCTATGCACCCATTACACAATTACCTAAGGTGTTCTTAGACATAACTCTAATAAATTTTAATTTTCATCAATACGCTATTTATGATGTATTAAAAAATCTAAGGATAATCCCGAAAAATATAAACGAGTTCACATATCCCAAAATAATCCCGAAAATCACAACCTGCACAAACGATATTCTTAAACACAACTGTAAAACTCATAATAATTATGAATAAATTAAAAAGTATTCAAGGTTAAATATTCTTGTTCAAATGTTCATGTTCATTTTATTGTTGCAAAATCAGAATACAAAAGTTTGCCCTAGATAAAAAAATAAATAAATACACTGAAGGGTAACACAAGAAACCGCACGAAGTCCATTAGGAGGTGGTCTCTCAAGTGTGGATGAGCGATAACGTAAGACGACGGCGACGTCACACGTACCACTATGGATCACACGATCATTCATGTCTCTCTTGGTTCTGGAAAAAATAACAATATTTCAGTAGAACAGTGAAAAGCGTGATACTCCGACAGTTCTGTACATGATATTTGTACACTTTCAGACGTTTAATGAAATGTAAAGAAACTACCCAAAAATCCTTACTATTGCAAGACTGGAGAAGCTGCATGTTCTCACGTAATAGTAGAATCTATTATTATACTTTATTGGTTTCATTTAATCAAAGTGTCAATAAATAAACACCTAACACACATGAGAAAATATTAAGATAAGTAGCCACGGTATCTCCGTCGCTTAGCTTTTATACTCTTGTTATAAAGATATAATAATAGCAAATTGAAATTGCATATAAGAAGGACTTCTTTTAATAATATGAACTAATTTGAAAATTTTTAATCGGCATTACACTGATTTCTTAGAGACCATATTTTAGTATGTTAAGCAATTTAACTCGCTATTCTGGCAATAGTCTGACATGGAAATAACTGTATCATCATCATAAACATTTGCTGAGTAATGAACACTGCTGACATTGAACTATTATAGTATTGAGGTGTATGTTTATTTCTTCTATAGGCAACACTACTTATACTCATCACTTAATAGGCATTTTGGAATTGTGTGAAAAGAGGCACAATAAATCGAACCACGTACAACATAGAGGCGGCTCAACATAGAAGCCTTTATTCAACACTCGCTGTCTTATAGTGGGGAGCACAGCCCACTACTCAATATGAGGTTATATATATATTACAAATTAAAAGGCAAAATTTTTATCTCACATTGACCCTTCCACAACTATACATCAGAACAATGCAAAGACTGAATAGACTGTGGGATAGCTGGTTAAAAAATACTTATGAACTTTAACTGTATCTCACTTATTTATTGACATATATTGGTAAAATTTAGTACCTTCAATAGGGGTTTAGCTGGTATTTGCTTAGAACACCTGTTTGACGGCAAACCTACAAACTCACCCCCAAGGGGTTTATTGGGAAAATTAAATAGTGACGAATATTGATACAATTTTGTATTTTTACCTTCTCTGACCATTGCATTTCCTAACAACTAACATTTTCTATCAACAATCTATGGCAGCAAATTCATATGGTGTTTATTGGAAAAATACAAAATTTCAAATTCCTTTTGTAAATCGCTGAGTACGCAGGTCTAATATGACGGGAGTATTTATTGCTAGCTTGAGTTACACATCATAACTGTGCCTTCTTGAATTATCTCCGATTATAAGAAATTAAAAATAGTTTTAAAAATATAGATAAGCCCTTGTTAAAAATAAGCACAATTCTGAGAAGCTTAATACAAAGCACAAAGAGTAATTTGATTTTCAGGAGCTGGTGGAATCAGGAATGTTGTAATTACAATAGATATGATCGATTACGTGGCAGTGGCGACCAGAATTTACAAGTAGGACCCCACCTCTTCTGTGATGGGTCGCCTTCACTTGCGCACGTACACTTCGTCCTTCAACTTATAGACGACACCTAGACATAAACTCATGAAATGCGCCAGCTCTCCACACTTTGTGAAGTTAGGATAGCGTTTACGTTATAATAGAAAAAATAAGTGTGACACAACATTCAAATGTAACCTGGAGCACTGGTCAAATTTTAATGAATTATAACTTTGGGTATAAGATAGAGATTTATAAAAAAAGTTTTTGCATATTGGTAATAACACAGTTTTTGTTATAACTACAAATGTATAAATACAATTTTAATGTATTATATTACTATTTTTTTACGCATCTCAAAAAATTTTAATTATTTTCAATGAGTGCTCCGTTTGTATTAAACATTGAAACAGTGCGTAAAACACAAAATGTTGACGTTTAATGACCCAAAAACGAAATTGAAGGGTTTTCAATTTTTTAAGGTTAGCATCCTACTTTAAGTTACTTTTCTACTTTTACATAGACTGAACGAGGAACGTATTAAACAAAGTAAGACGGCGAGCCAGCCCTAAATAAATATGTGCATCTGTTTATAAAAGAATGGATTGTGATGAATTTTAAGAAAATCGGACTAACTCTTGACAAACCAGAGGAAACCATAGGACAAAAAAGTGATTTTTGTGGAAGGTCGCTATCGCTGAATAAATAATAACAGGTAACGCTGAGCAAGTCAAGTCAAATTATCTTAATTCATAAGTACAATCACTTATACCAGGTGTCCCTCTCCACTCGTACACCCCTTTTAAAATCTACAAAATTAATTCTTCCCTTAAACACATTTTGCCATTATAGGTAATAAACAAGTTGCACCTTTGATGGTAATTTCAATTTACAGGGTATACCAGAATTAACCTATCCAGAACCCCTTTACACGCTTTATACACCCCTTTTAAAACCAACACAATTAATTTTTTCACTAAACGAATTTTGCCATTATAGGTAAACAAGCTGCGCCTTTGATGATAATTTCAATTTACAGGGTGTACCAGAAGTAACCTATCCAGACCGGAAGTCATTCATTTTAAATACGAAACCCCACTTTTTATGGTATTTTTGGATTCTAGACATAATTTTAAGACTACTTTACTACTTAATGTGTATCCGTAATACTAAAGGTTTGGGAGATAATGGCGGTGGAAGTTTAGTTTTACAATAAGAATGACATGAATGCAAATTTTTCATATCCTATCGCCTATCATAACTGTCCAAGCATAAAAATATCTTATAACCTCACTTTAAATTATATTTTATCATAAAATACGAAATTCTCGTATCTAATTTTAGTTTTAAAAAATTTATGATGATAAAGTATTTAAAATAAGAAGCTAAGACTTTTTTATGCTAGGTCTTTTTAGTTTAACGGGAAATTTGATTAGATAATGGATGTGAAATTTAGCTCCATGTTGTTCTTATGGGAAAAAATCAAACTTCTTTCACCATTATCTCCCAAGCCATTAGGATCAGGGGTATACATTAAATTGTAAAGTTGTCTTAGAATTATGTTCAGACTCGAAAAATACTATAAAAAGAGGTTTTTCGTATTTAAAATGAATTACCTCCCGTCTAGGTAGGTTACTTCTGGTTCACCATGTACATTAAAATTATCATCAATGGATAGAGCGCAGCCGGTTTACTTATAATGGCACAACATGCTTTTGTGAATAATTAATTGTGTAAATTTTAAAAGGGGGATACGGGTGGTCTGGGATATTCGGTACATGAATAGTGTACATGTTGTAAAAAAATGAAAAGTGAAAAATAATTTGGGGGGGGGGGATAGTCAAAATAAAATAAACAAATTTAGTGGGAAATATAACAAATACTAATCAGGCCTGCTTAAAATATGAATGTCGAATGAACAGAAAAAAAGAAACGGTCACAATTCCTCAAAAGAATGCATTGCCTTAATGAGGAGAAATTTCTTGAGTTCATTTTCAAATTTTCTCAGTGACACTTCTTATCAATACCAATTCGGAGCTTATTGAAAAATTTAGAACCAGCATACCTAGGTATTTTTCAGTTTTAAGTAAGTGTTTTAACTTGTGGGTGACTATTGAGAGAATGCCATCACTTCTTGTGAGATATTCATGTTTGTTCCCAACCATTTATATTACCTGAAGCTGTGTTTTTGCAGATAAAACTGTTTCATAGACATACATTCCATATACTGTTATGGTATTTTCTAATTTGAATTATTCTTTTACTTAAGTTTCAGACGGAAGATTACAAATTATTCTCAGAGCTTATTTTTTCCATTTCTAGAATGGAATTAAAATTGTTTTTAAATTCCCAATAAAGAGAGGTTCCTAATACTATAGCTAATGGAATGGATATAAGGAAAATAAATGACTTTTGAAGTTTCTTTTTCACAGTAATATTTAAACCTTACTAAACAATATAACCCAGATGAAATTTTAGAAAATAATTGTTCAACATTATAGTCCTATCGATACGACAAATCGCTTCAATGGGACGAATCGATTTGTTGACGATTGTTTTAGCTGAAAAATCTAAAAAAAATTGGTTTAGTTTTTTTATTTATTGAAAATTGATGAACTTAGTTTTTTTCAGGATTTAAAAGTAAATAATTTTAATTCTAAAAATACCTAACAAAATTATGTCAGAGTTTTTCTTAATTAGTTCATCATCAGTTGATACTGTGATTTTTAATTTTGTATCTAAAAACACAATTTGTTTAAATCACTGAGTTGTGGGAAATTTCTCAAGCAACACATAAATAAAAGTGGTTTCATACATTTTAGATATTGAGGGTAGCAAATCAATTGACGATAGTTGTATTCTATTTGTTTGTCACCTTTTTTAATTAGTAGTTTTAACTTGGAAATTTTGAGTTTTTTTAAATTCCAGAAGTAAAAGAAGAATTTATCAAGTGAGGGATTTCATTTAATAAAACAAGTTTAGCTTTTTGAGTGGAACCGCAGGGACCTCATCATACACCGAAATGAAAGAGTTTTTAAGGCTATTAATAACATTACACAGAGGTTGTCTTCCTCATCGACAAAACAAAATTTGATTGGTTTTCAGTTGTAACCGTTTTACCTTCTAAACTAGTTCTTAAATCTAATCATGCTGTCATTTGACACTGCATTTTCATCTACAACATTGGAAAAGAAAAATAATCAATAAACTGATTACAAACTAATGAAGGATCTGCACATAGCCAGCTCACTATATACGTTACAATTTATATATTATTGACATTTTTTGAAAAATAATCAATAAACTGATTACAAACTAATGAAGGATCTGCACATAGCCAGCTCACTATATACGTTACAATTTATATATTATTGACATTTTTTGAAAAATAATCAATAAACTGATTACAAACCAATGGAGGATGTGAACTTAACTAGCTCACTATTTACATTCGAATTTATATATTATTGACATTTTTGAGCTTGTGCCCACTTTAGAATTTATCATCATCCAAGCAGTTTTGTTTACAGTATTTGACTTACTGGTTTTGGCTTTATAATATTGGTTTTTTAACATATGAATTTTTTCTTAACAGTTTATTAATCAATTTTTTGCTTTATTTTGAAATTGTTACATTTCAGTTCTCTTGCTGTTTGACTTAGGTTATTAATATCTTGTTTTTCTGATTTTAACTCTTTAGAAAACCAATTTTGTTTTTATACTGGCTAGAGCAAAACAAATTACTCGTCGTTTTAAGAACACAAACTCTAAAAACATTTTTTTCTGTATTGCTATAATACAAAAAATAGTGAATTTGAGTTGCAGGTAAGAGTATCTGGATATAATATCATGTAAATATTAACATGAATGTTTATTTCATTAGTCTAAAACAAAACAGAGCGACATAGTCATTTAAAATATTCAATTTTTGTATCTATGCTTTTTAATCAGCTGGCTTAGACAGTTTGTCATATTCGCCACAGATGGCAACACTAAAAAATGATAAATACAGACCCATTCATATCTAACCCTTTAACTTTTTGCTGGCCTAAATATAGTAAGTAAAGTCAACTAATTCTTGGTTCTAAATATGAATGTTAAAATAATTTATGCATATTATTACAAAACTAGTTTGGTTTCTTAAATCTTAAAATATTTCTTATTATCATTGCAAATTAATTTTAGTTCCCAATTTAGCTTTCATTGCGCGTCCTGACAAAAAGAGGTGTATTTCATAAAACACAATACGTAGTTAAAACCAACGAGGTTTATAAATTACTCAATCTTTCAAATAGTTAAGGGATAGACGGGGCAGTAGAAATGTGAAAGAACTAAATGATTAGGTTTCTTATGAAGAAGTGAGAGAGCCGCTCACAAAGCACTGATAGTATCACTGTGATTTCCATTCAAGTATCATACTGATTGGTTGAATGGAATCAAATGGTTAGAAAAATATTGTAGAAGTTGGTTATTGTTTTTTTTCTTTTTTTATAGTGTAAACAAACAAATATGTTTATCTTGACATTTATAAGTTTAAAAGAGCGCTTCCCGTGGCAATTAGGAGAAGTAATGCTAGCATCAGCGCCTTATTTTCCTCCGTTTTTCAGCAAAGATTTTCTACATTGGATGTCTCCATTTCTTCGGTTTTGTATACATTAACAATACATTGGGTTTTATTAAGAAAATAAATCTAAAAACAAAAAAATTGAACTAAGCAGACCTAATATCTACTTTAAAATATCTACACTGGTGCGGTTGTTTTACTTGGACTGGGTATTCAAATTTAAATTAATTTTTAATTTGGATTAAATGTTATACATATATGTAAATGTTGTACATATATGTACATATCTTTCATGGGTGTAACAAGAAAGTCAGGGGTGGGATACATTGGATTTGGCATAGCTATCGTCACAATCACTCAAAAATCCAATATTGGATTTCATAAGAATCTATAATATTTTTAACATGTCTGAATTTTCTTAAATCGTCTATGAGTAATTTTAAGGTGTACTCATAGAACTATAAAGTAAATCACTATACGAATATAAATGCTAACCTAAATCTAACTGCAACAAAAACACTAATAGCAATAACTTCTAACCGAAATGAAAAATGGATACCGTATAACAAGATTTTGAAAAATTATTTCCTGGGAGCAATGAAGCATAAATAAAAAAAATATATGGAATCACTGTTGAGTGTTACATGACAGATTACTCACTTCAACGAGAACTTCTTTGCTTGATGATTTCTCTGCTGCTGTCTCATGATCGAATCTTTTTGCAAACCATATAAGGGCAAAGGGTCGTTCATATCATCAATTATTTTTGTACACTCTAAATGCAAAATTTTGACCCAAATCTACAAGCTAGATTTAACAAGCTTGATGAAGAATACATCGCCACAGACTTTCTCGCATTGTATTATAGGATTTTGACATTCTCCTAGAAAATGGACACTTTCTTTACGCCAAACTATCTTCTAAAGTAACATAATATATTTCCTAGTTATTATACAAATGATAAAAATTCATATGATAGTCATCTTCGAAAGATAGTGTATGGTACTCACGCTTACAATGAATACAATCTAGGCGTATGTCCCTAAGCTAGGAAATGAAAGGCAAAATATGTGTAATTGACTAGATTTAATTGAAAAAAAACCTTATCTTCCTAATCCGGCTCGGTGGCCGGAGCCGGGATCGATGGTGGGGGCTGGGGAAAGATCTCCAACGGTAGCCGGAGCCGGATCTACGGTGGGGGCTGGGGAAAGATCTCCAACGGTAGCCGGAGCCGGATCTACGGTGGGGGCTGGGGAAAGATCTCCAACGGTAGCCGGAGCCGGATCTACTGTGGGGGCTGGGGACTGATCTCCAACGGTAGCCGGAGCCGGATCTACGGTGGGGGCCGGGGACGGATCTGCGTCGTTTAGTTCCTAAAATTCAAAATAGACTTATATGATTTCAGTCATAAATATTCTTAGGGAATAGATCAAAGTCAAAAATATCTTTATTATACAATTCTTCAAGAATTACAATAGTGTCAAGTGGTTTGGTTTAAAATTGATTGATTCTTGGTTTAAAGTAGGTCTTCTCTCCTCTCAAGAAATGTGACTTTACATAGTCTAGATACAATTTTGTGTGCAAAAAGTCTTCTTTTATTGTTTCCCATGGCTGCATACCTGATAATACTCTTTCCCTATATTTACCACATGAAGAATAGGCATTAATTTTCTTATTTATGAGCACTTGATGAAATGTTGTTTACTGGTCCATTTGACCAAAATAATTGTTACTAATTTGGAAGTTCGCTGAGTACGCAGGTCTGCTGCGACGGGGAGTATTTGTTAACTAACTATTCTTTGATGATAATTGATTGAAATGTTTTCCAAAAACAATATTTGGCTGAGTGTGTGGGTTGCCACCATATTATGTGATGTAAATATATTCATCATTTGGGCCTAAAAAAAAAAAATCATGTATATAAAGTGACCATTAATTACTAAATTAAAATATTTTTGGTACTTACTATAAAATACAATAATTTTCCGTTTCCAAAAGCTCCAATTGATAAAAATTTTAAAGATCCTGTAACAAAAATGATTAAATAAAAATTTTATCTGGAATACAAGATTGTACGTATCACAATGTTACAATCATGTAAAATTTAAAGCTATTCTAAAAATATTTATCACGAATAAAAAAAAATGTGAATGTATTTTTTTGTAGACTTACCATCAACTGTTGGGCCTAGCATGAAATAATGTCTAATTGTAAGTATAAAAAGTTTAAGCAGAACCATTAAACTAGTTGAGTATAGGAAGAAGGCAACTTCTTTGAAGAGTTTTGCCCTTTAAAAACGCACAATGCCTTACATCTCTGAAATATCCTTACGGATACTGTAAGAATGCTGGTTATAAAAACCATCTTTACATCTTAATAAACGACCAGCATCAGGAGGTGCATGACTGAGGCCATTTCCTGCTCAAACTCATTTCATTTCATAAATTTCTGATAGTTTGCTAAAATGTTAAAATTAACATCTAGTACTCGGGGACCGAGAGTATGCTCGGTACTTTTGTAAAACGAGCTTTTTCACTTCTCTCTCTCGCCCTCCCAGAGGGTGCTGCACTTTATTTTAAATTAAATAAATCACTGGTTGAAAGTGTTACATGTTAGTTTATTTGTAGTTTTCAGTTGGTTTTGTTTAAACTTGGTACAGTAGCTACTTTGAAATGCCCATGAGGATAACATGGGAACTTTGAAGGGCTCCAGGCCACAATCCGGATTTTTCCCAGCCATGGGACCGAAGGCAATCGATTCCCGGTGACAAAAATCCCAATATTCCTCGGCAAAATAAAAAGTTGGAGCAAAAGAAATTTTGGCCCTTGCAAATACTGTTTGTTTTATAATACAATAAGATAAAATTTCAAATATGGAATCACTGTTGAGTGTTACATGAAAGATTACTCACGTGGACTAATACTTCTTCACTCTCCTCTTTGTTGAATAAATCAGCTAACCACACATACATCGGCAATTTCATATCGTCCTCCGGCTCCGGAGCTGCCCAACCAAAAAATTCTGCCAGGTTGTACTGTAGCCACAATTAATGTTATCATACACAAATGCCAGAAAGAGATACATTTTAGTTCTAATGAACACTAGATTCATAACATTTTTACTTTAAAAGAATGTTATTACATTATTATTTTTAGTATATTTTTATGTAGCTAAAAGCTGCGTCCTCACTTGCCAAACATGTTCACCAAAGAGTATTCTGTGAAACATTTATTTGTCTTGTTAGTATTTATTTCTAACATAGATCGTATGGTCAGCAATGCTTGTTGATTTTTTTGTGTTAAACAAAGTGTTCACCATGAATGTTCAGGCAGTAGGGTTACCATGGGTCCTATTTCCCCTGGACATGTCCTCTTTTTTAATATAAAAAAATGTCCTGGCAGATTTTTTACGATCAGTCCATTTATTCGGCTTTATGGAAGAGAAAACTGAATAGCTGTGAATTAAGTTTTTGTTTTTGCCAACTACTAAGAAAGTTTTATATATTGATACTTCTACCAGATTGTTATCAAATTATAACTTAAGTTATATAATGTTTAAGCTTAAGTAAAAAGTAATACCACATTTAATTTACTTTTACTCTAATGAAACAGTTTGTAGGATATTCCCTTTAGTTAGACGTCACTGCCAGAGTACGCGAAGTAGCCGGGTCGTATTAGCAGTCTATTGAATTAAAAGAGTGAGGTTATATTTGTTCAGGCTTGTGATTGATTAAAGCGACCATTAGATTCTGAATATAATTTAATCAGTTTTTTTTTTTTTTTTTTTTTTTTTTTTTTGTCTAAGAGTAAAGTAGTCTTTTAAAGTCGCTGATTTCATTCACTGAGTCATCTTTTAAACTAAATTTCATTATCAAATACTAATAATATTTTTCAACAATGTTTAATCTACTTTTATTTTTAAATTTAAATATTAAATATTTAAGTAGAATCTTTAAAGAACCCCCTCCAAAACCACCTTAGGACCTCTTTATGGACGTAAAGGAAAACTTTTTTTATTATTTATACAATTTATATTAATTTATTTGTATAGTTAAATTTTTAAATATGCAATAGATTATGTGGTCTTGATAGTCTACATTTTTTCTCTTAGTTTTTGGTAGGTTTAAGAAAATTATATAAAAAATAAACATCAAAATAAAACTTAGTGAATTTTTAGGAATTAGGCCTAAACCGTCTTATTATTTTCCCAAATATTTAATTTAATTTGAAAATTGAAATGAAATGAAAAATGTGTACCTTATTTAGTACTTTATGAAGATTGTATCATTAAAAAAAGGTGAGATCCATAATTATTATAAATTTAAACTTTTATTTGTTCTTCCCCACCCTGTGATATTTAATTGGGGGGTTATAAGAAATTCATATTTGTGATTCATTACGCCTTGTTAATATCATTGCGAAGAACGGGGTATAGCAACTATGTATAAAATAAGAGTATCGACTTGTAAAATCATACTCACAAATTCTTCTGATTCTTTTACGGGGGGGAATGCTGAATCAGTCCGGAGCCGGAGCCTTTGCCTTACGGCTACGGCTAACCGCAGAGAAAAATAAAATTTTTCCCTTGTTTGCCCTGAAACAATTCTTGTTGTTAAAAAAGTTTAATTAAAAAGCTTTTGTTAGTTTATTAATTATTGTAAATGTATAGCGTTTAAAAAAATCATAAACACAATAATTTGTCACATTTTGTTAGAAACTTCTTCTGCCTCACAATGTTGGCAATTTACATGCAAATTAAACATGGTAAAGTCGTAACATATTTTGATTTATTTCATAAAACAAAATATTAACATATAACTAACTTAATCAGTAGAGCCAACCAAATCCGGTTTTCGATAACTCGGAATTCTGAATAACTCGGAAAGCCTGGCAGAGCAGTTAGGTGCACTGGGTTCCAAAGTGCTAAGCAACATGTAATCGGTCAGAGCTTACAAAACAGCTTCATGGCTTTCCATTTTTTTTTTTTTTTTTTTTTTTTTTTTTTTTTTACAGATGATGTTTACGTTTTTAATTTTTTGTATTATCTACTTTATAAATGTTTTTAAAAAGATAAATGCTTTTGAACAGGAATAACAGTAGATGATTTTTGTATTTTACATCTCTTTGCTATTTAGTTTACGATTTAGTAAATATCTCCTTCAAAAATCGAATTTGCGTAAAAATTGATGGCCGTTTATTATCCAATGTTGGTAACTAATCAAGGATTCACCCCTTAGCCCAACTTAAATCTGGCTGACCCCTAAATGCCTAGAGGTTTTAAAAAATCAAAGGACATTTTAAACACTAATTGGAATTTGTTTTACTCCTTCGCTATTAAACTGATTACAGTGGATCCCCTTAGTGAACTAGACCCTTGACTGAAGCATGCACACTCACAGGTGCCTGGCCCGTATGTAGTGACATGCCAATACCAAACTATCAAGTTTTAAAAATAAATTAATACCTAAATTAAAGTGTTATATTTTTAATCAGCGGTAAAATATGTAAAAAAGTGAGTGTAGAAAATCCATTATGGTATTACACAAAAAAGTATTAGCTTTGGGTTTTTTGTTGTTTTTTCTATAATTTTTTAGGTGTCTTTCCGTTTAAATTACACATAATAACGAATTTGCCATTTTTATAGGTTAAAATACTTATTTTAAGAAACTATCAGTTCTCTACTAGACACCCCAGTTTGTGAGTTTTCTACCCTGCGTGCCGTCTGCACGTTTGTTGGTGTCTCTTAATCCCTCAGGTTCCTTCCCTAAGCGACTATAAGTTCATATCTTTTTACATCGAGATATAACTTTTTTGAGCAAGCCATTCATTATATTAGTTAAACATCTTACATATCAATCATAGGTATGTTATGAGTGTATAAGGAACTAAGAAATATATATCATGATTTGTTGATCCTGTCTCTAACAGTCTAACAGATGCCATATTTCTTATTCTTATGTCTCAAATATGTACGATTCCTGGTGACTAAAATCCCCATATTCCACCACAAAATAAAAAGTTGGAGCAAAAAAAATTTGGCCCTTGCAAATATTGTTTGTTTTATAATACAATAAGATAAAATTTCAAATATGGAATCACTGTTGAGTGTTACATGAAAGATTACTCACGTGGACTAATACTTCTTCACTCTCCTCTTTGTTGAATAAATCAGCTAACCACACATACATCGGCAATTTCATATTGTCCTCCGGCTCCGGAGCTGCCCAACCAAAAAATTCTGCCAGGTTGTACTGTAGCCACAATTAATGTTATTATACACAAATGCCAGAAAGAGATACATTTTAGTTCTAATGAACACAAGATTCATAACATTTTTACTTTAAAAGAATGGTATTACATTATTATTTTTAGTATATTTTTATGTAGCTATAAAGCCGCTTCCTCACCTGCCAAACTGAACAGTATTCTGTGAAACATTTATTTGTTTTGTTGGTATTTATATCTAACCTAGATCATATGGTCAGCAATGTTTGTGGATTTTTTATGTTTAAATAAAAAGTTAACCATGAATGTTCAGCCAAAAGGGTTACCATGGGTCCTATTTCCCCTAGACATGTCCTTTTTTTTAATATAATAAAAATTTCCTGGCAGATTTTTTTGAATCAGTCCATTATTCCGGCTTTATGGAAGCAGAAAACGGAATTGCTGTAAATTAAGTTTTTGTTTTTGCCAACCACTAAGAAGGTTTTATATATTGTTACTTCTCCCAGATTATTATCAAATTATAACTTAAGTTATATAATGTTTGATCTTAAGTAAAAAGTATTACCACATTTAATTTACTTTTACTCTAATGAAACAGTTTGTAGGATATTCCCTTTAGTTAGACGTCACTGCCAGAGTACGCGAAGTAGCCGGGTCGTATTAGCAGTCTATTGAATTAAAAGAGTGAGGTTATGTTTTAGCTTAGCAGATCGGCTTTTCATTTGTTCAGGTTTGTGATTGATTAAAGCGACCATTAGATTCTGGATATAATTTAATCCGTTTTTTTTCTTTTTATTTCTAAGAGTAAAGTAGTCTTTTAAAGTCACTGATTTTTAAGTGGCTGGCCTCATCTTTTAAACTAAATTTCATTATCAAATACTAACTAATAATATTTTTCAACAATTTTTATCCTTCTTTTATTTTTAAACAAAATTTGATTGGTTTTCAGTTGTAACCGTTTTACTTTCTAAACTGGTTCTTAAATCATCTTTAATCATGCTGTAATTTGAGGCTACATTTTCATCTACAACATTTGAAAAATAATCAATAAACTGATTACAAACCAATGAAGGATCTGAACATAGCTAGCTCACTATATACGTTAAAATTTATATATATTGACATTTTTGAGCTTGTGCCCACTTCAGAATTTATTATCATCCAAAGCAGTTTTGTTTACACTATTTGACTTACTGATTTTGGCCTTATAAGATTGCTTTTTTAACATATCAATTTTTTCTTAACAGTTTAATAATATTGTTTGCTTTATTTAGAATTTTTTTACATTTCAGTTCTCTTGCTGTTTGACTAAGGTTATTAATATCTTGTTTTTCTGATTTTAACTCTTTAGAAAACCAATTTTGTTTTTCTACTGGCTAGAGCAGAACAAATTACGAATAACTTTAAGAACACAAACTCTAAAAACAATTTTTTTTTTGCCTGTAATACTATAATATAAAAAACAGTAAATTTGAGTTGCAGATAAGAGTATCTGGATATAATACATTGAAAATATTAACATGAATGTTTATTTCAAAAGTCTAAAACAAAACAGAGCGATATAGTCATTTATTATAAACAAACTATGGCAAACAAACGTTTATTAATATTATTATCATATTATTATTAGATGAATTTCAAGTTAAAAGTGCAGAGACGCATTATATAAAATTTTAACCCCTTTCCTAGTAATTGTTTCGCGCAACAAAATATTCGGGTTACTTTAAAAATTTGTTTACTGTAATACTTAGACTAAACTGTCCTTGTTTGATTTATTGAAATAATTTTATACAGCAGGTTGTCCCCAAATTACCTACTCAAGTTTCGCGCAGTTATTCCTTAGGTCAAAATAAAGAAATTCATTGTGTAACAATACACAGAGTGTCAAACATCCATCTGTATGCTTTTTTTAATAAATAATGTTATTTCCCTTGTGGGTTAGGATATTAAATTGAAACTTTGCATTGTGTTTTATGTTATAGTAAGATGCACGAAAATACTCCGATGGAAATTTAAACAGCTGTGTCCCCCCTCACCCCCTCTCGCCCTGCAATGTTGTCATTTTTCGTTATGTTTACCATGTGTAATACAGTATAAAAATGTATTTTAGGATAAATCTGACAACAATGCATTGACTCTCATCGGACTGTTTTCGTGAATCGTACTATAGTTATTAACATTTTAATTTACAATTTTCAAACTTTTTTACCCCCTGTCTCAAAGGGGTAAAGCTTTAAAATTTTCTAAATTAAATATATATAAAAAAATATTTGGACAAAAATATAACAAATCATCCCAAAGTTGGAAAATTTTATTATTTAACAGGAATGCCAACAATAGAAAAATTTGAAAACACTTAAAGCGTAACTGAGATAAATGTTAAGGCAAATACGTCACTTTTGGTGAAGTTTCCGTTGGGTATTTTGCATCACCGAGTATGATTGTGAGCTCTAGATTTTAACTTTTAAGGTATAAAATATCCAATACCATAAAAACAATATCCTATAATTTCAAATGTCAAAATTGGAGGTCCAGACGAAAGTCACTTTTTAGCTATTGAAAGCAAATTTATTATGCATTATCAACTCTTTATTTATGGCTATTTAGAGAATATTGCTCGCACACACTCGTATTACAACGTCATTGAACCTTCTCGGTCAAGCGACCATTACAAGAGCGTCCTTAGCACGATTGTCGTGGGGAGTAGTGTGTAGAACTACCACTGCATAATAATCGAACCTGGGGCAACATATATAAACTGGGCACAGCGGTTGTTTCACCAGTGCACTAGCTGCGACCCAAGCAACCTACCATCCAACCATGAAGTGTCAAGTGAGTAGAATTTTATAAGTTGAAAAGCTGTAACTTATTTTACTGTGAACATTTCTGGATAACCTTTTTTATTTGAAGCCCAAATGGTTTAAAGATATATTGTAAGAAAAAGTGAAATGCCCGTGTCATTTTAGCTTTTTAGCAGTGAATCTAAACTACTGGAAAAAATTTTAAGCTTAATCTAAAATACTTGTATGTAGTACGTAGTATTGCGGTGTATGATAAATTATCATGAATTTTGGAAAAAAATATATCTATATTGCTTCTAGTTTTTTTTAGTGTACTATGGATTACTGTATGTGTATATATTTATTTACATTTATCTTCAAACAAATAAATAGTAGATTACTTATTATAATAACATAGTATTTTAGGAAATTGATATACAGTATATATATATATATATATACATATATATATATATATATATATATATATATATATATTTTAAAGCTTATACAAATTTTCTTAAAATTAATTGAACCTATTTATATAAATCGCAAGATTTGTAGACAAACTAATTTTTAATCCTAAATTTCTAAATTGAAACTTAATACATTTTTAAACTTTTATCACTAGGGTAAGTTGCGGATATTTTCATGGAAATTAAAATTTAGGTCCAATCGCTTAAAATGTTTAACTTTGTGAATCTAAAGATATATAGTTTTTTTTATTTTGTTCATAATTATAAATAATTAATAACAAGACCAACAATAGTAAAAAGAAAAGGGAATAAGTTCCACAGAACCCATAACTACACTATGTACTTTATACTATGTCATTATTATGATAATTATTTTTTAAACTCAGAAATAGATTGGGTTTTTGTTTAAATTCCATTTTGAAGTAAGTTTTTGAGTAATATTTAAGTGTTAAATATTTGTAATACTAACAAAGATTTATGTAATTGATAATATGTAAATGTGGAACAGCTTTCAAACTAATAATAAGGGGTCATGCATTGAATACCAAACAATATTTATTTATTTAGAATTTTTGCCATCTATTTCTTACTTTGCTAACTCTGTAGTAGATCCTACGTCAATAAACTATAATGCGGAGTTCCAAAAACGAGAACAACAATATTCTAGGAGGTAATTTAAAAGGAATTTGATCCATCTATGTCTATTAAAGAGGAAGTGTGTGTGTGTATATGTTTATGTTGCCTATGGACTCCGAAACCACTCGACAGATTGTAATGAATCTTTCAGGCATTATTAAGTATGATTCAAGGATGGTTTGTGTGAAGTTTGGTGAAAATTTGTCCCAGAGGGCATACAATAATTTGTAAAAAAATCTGAAATTCTCTATTTTATCCATTTTCATAGTTTGCTAAGAAACAAATTCAATGAAAAATTATAATTTTAGGTATTCCAGCGATTTTTTATATATAAGGTAAACGTGACAGCGAGAGATCGTAGCGAACGAGCTTGATTACCTATAAAATAGATTCAATCAAGGGCGAAGCCGAGATTCTAACTTATTTAAATTAAACAAGAGTTACATGATTTACAACAAAGCTTGAAATGTTTATAGATCGCCATCGTGCTGGTGCTCGCCCTGTCCGCGTTGGCCGCTGAACACAAGCCTGCTGAGGGTCGGGACAAGCGAGGAGCTCTGCTGGCCTACGACTACGCCTACCCCTACTACGCCGCCCCCTACGCCTACAGCCCCTACTTCTCCGCAGCGTACGTCCCCTCCCCCTACACTCGGTCTGCCTACGTCACCGCCCCCTACACCGCCCCCTACACTGCTGCCCTCTACTACAAGTAGACCATGGCTACGATGCACCCACTATTGTGTTCTAAACCCTCTAAACTTCGTGCTTATTTATTACTTTAAAATGTAAATAAATGTCTTTCACTGAAAATTGTTGTACTTTAATAAATTACTTGATTGACCCGAACACTAGATTAAAAATATGTGAAATGCTCCATATTTGTTATCCTTTAATTACGTATTTTTAGAGGAAAAACATGTAGTTTTAGAATTTGAAATGTCTGCAGCATTAATTTTCTTAACATGTCCATGCCAGCAAATTGATCCATGTTCAAAATTTAGCGTTTATACCTAAAATTTTACAAATTTCCTCTATTGTCTAAATTGTAAAGTAGTTAGTTTCAGATATTGATTTTAACCCCTTAAAAAGTTGCTCACACAAGACAGACTTGGAAATATTTTAAATACAAATTTAACTTGATTTGATGCCTCCGTACTTTACTACTTTAAGAACTTTTAATTGCCCTCCAAGGGCGGTCCAAGGGGGGGGGGGGTTTCAAGGGGATCCTGATCCCCTCCCCCAAAATCTTGAATATTTATGGCTTGTAATAAGCTCTTTTTGCAAATAGACTTTTTTGCTTCAACTGATAATTAATTGTACGGTAAAATATCAAGCGGAACATTAAGTTTAATTCAAAATCTTTAAACCAATCTCATCGTATAAGCGTGGTGACTGGACTGACGTAAATGTTTATTCTTCTCTCAAGGTTGACTATAAATTCAGGTTACATGTTAAGAAGGGTTCACGCTCTAGTTGACCAAACAATTGACGCCGCCACATTTGACATTGACTATAACTCTAGGTTGTATGTTAAAAAAAAGGGTTCACGCTACTTGACGAAACAATTGACGACATCACAATAATATGATACTGACTATAACTCCAGGTTGCATGTTAAAAAGAAGGGTTCACGTTAGTTGACGAAACAATTTACACCACCACATTTGACTTTTGGCAAACTTTCATAAAAAAGCGTAATAATCTGTACGGTATATTAACAAAAACGAGAATCTAACTATAATAACTTCTTCACTCGATAATACTTACCCTATCAACAAGGTTAGAGTAGTGTCTTTTGGTTACTCCTGGCTCAGGTCAAGGTCATTGGTTGGAAGTGGCAGGTGTGGGGTTGGAAGTGTGGGGTGGGGGTGACAGTGATGGATGGGTTTGGGAAGTGGGTCAAGGTCATCCGGAGGGGGTTTTAAAAAAGTGGGAGCCGCAGGGGCTCGGTGGGATTGGGGGGGGGGGGGTGGGGCGGCGCCGGGCCGCGGGAGGTTTTCGTTTATTTTTAAAATTAAATCAAAGTCGCGTTCTTGTGCAGAGAGGTGTTGGAATATCGTCCAACGGTGAGGGAGTGGTAGACGCCGAAGGCGGTGGCGAAGAGAAGGTAGATGCACAACATGCACAGTACGCATTTGAACAGTTGCAGCAGGCGAACCATCCCTTGTTGATTTTCTGTTTCCAATTGCAGCCTGTTGATCTCTTGTTTGAGTCTGTCCTCTTCCAATTGTGTTTTAAGTGAAAAATCATCCATCATGTTTGTGTGCTTGTTTTAATTTCTATTGGTGAAACGGGAGGGGTGTTGACGGTCGGAAAGTTGGCGATGAAATGAGAAACGAAGATGAGGACAGGGCATATTTACTGGAAAGTGGTGGGGGGTTAAGAAAAAGAGTTGTGTGTTCGATCAAACGTCATCGTCAGCTGTTGGTGTAGGTTTGGAGGATGCAGGAGTGAGTTCTAGCAAACCATCTTCATCTTCACTCTTAACCCTATCGCATGTTGGACAACCGTAAACAAGTTCCAAATTCATAGTGATGCAGTGGAATTTGTTTATAATATCTTCTAAAGTTTCCATTAAATCCTTTAAATCATGTCTTGTTCTAATTATAAAAGTAGATTTCATATGTGGTAGCGGATCGTTGTTCATCGTACGGGAGTCGGGAAACAAATGGCGAGCGTCAGTCAGCGGCTCGCTTATATGCGGGCAAGGGCGGTTGAGGGGGAAGTGGAGGGGTGGTGGCGTGGTGGGGGAAGTGGAGGGGTAGTGGCGTGGTGGGGGAAAGGCGATATACCCCCATGTGAACCGTTGGCCAGCGCATTTCGCTGCGAAACGCCGTTCGGGTAGGTAGTAGGAGGTGTATTAAGTTAGGAAAACTAATAATGTTTGTAAATTAAATATTAAGTTTATTTTTAACCAGAGTCTCCATTTCTTGTTCCTCGTTGTCCAATTCAATAATTTTAAGACCATCCGTTGTTTGTTCTTCTTCCCCTGCACTGTGCAAGGATGAAGATGTGAAGGTGGCAGAAGAAGATGATGACGGTGAAGGTATTGTTGGCGGATTTATAACTTGCACTCCGATGTTGATCCATCTTACAGGATAATTATCCATAAGTATGAGCAGGTTTTGAAATAGGGTTTCCATCTCGTGCTTTTTGGTAACTAAATGTTGAAAAGAAATAAACTTATCATCCATGTTGTTGTCTGTCCAAGTAATGGAATCGGAATGAGAAACGTGTCGAAGGGTCTGTAGAATATATGTTGTAAAATAAGTGGTGGGGATAATCTCAAGGTCATCCAAATGGAGTTTTAAAAAAGATGAAATAGTTCATTCTACATTGTCTTTATTAATAGGATATATTGCAGCGCTGGGAGAATATTGCGGAGTTGTAACTGTTGGTAATGCTTGTTCTTCATCACATTTATCATTTACTTCAATGGCGGACCAGTGTTATAGCAACTTCATGTTTATTTTCAATCCTGAGTTTTCAGTTAATAATGTTTTCAACTTTTCATAAACCAACTCCAAGTGTTGAATATTTTCTATATCCAATTCCCAAGTTGATAGTTGAACTTCATCCGTTGTGCTTGCCATCGTTGCTAAATGTAGAATGATGTGAGATGCAGAGTGTAATAGAGTTATAAAAGAATATGGAGTTTAGTAAAGGAAGGGGGAAATCTCAAGGTCATTCAAATGGGGTTTTAAAAAAGAACATCTTACAAGTGTAAGATGTATTTATTTAAGATACTGAGTTTTCATCTTCTTTTTCTTTCTTTACATCTTGTTTGTATTTCTCTTTTTCTTCTTTAGCCATGGCGATGAGATCTTCAGTGGAGAGTGGATGTACTTCAGGAAATTTTAGAATTAATTAGACGTCATTTGTTCTACACTTTGATAGTCTTTTCCGTAGATTTTTCCATTGTATTCAATCATCATTCTGTACAACATGGTATTAGTAGTTGTTTTCGCTGCGTCAGTTGGAGAGCAAATGATGATTCTGTTAGGTTACACGGTCCTTTTATAGATGCTACAGCGACCACTTGATATCATTTAACACCAGTAATATTTCTGGAACTTAACATTACTTTGAGTAAATGGTGTTGTAGTTGAAGGTTGTGTGGAAACGAATACTTCTTCGTTGCAGAACTTCTGTTTAGGAAACATCCTCATGTTGTTAGCGTAAACATCAATATTTAAACGATAACCACCGGCAAGTAACACTCGCAGTTCATTAGTAAAATCGTCGAGTTCTTCAAAAGTTGTAATGGTGGTGGTATCATATGATGCACACTTAACCTTAAGAGACATGTTGTTATTTGTAATAACTACTGGAGAGCCAACAGAGATGCGTACACCACGAAAGGTAGTCGTAGACTGATGAGATCCTCAAGAAAATTACGGCCTTTATATACCCTCGAAACTAGGTCAAGGTCACCCAAACGTGTTTTTAAAAAAGCAACATATCGATAGTGCAGAAACACTGTCAATATGTTGCCTTTTCTTATTTTTTTCGTTTTTATTTTTTATTTAATTAGAATCAGTTACACACATGTACAACAGTATATATAAACTACAGACTAGTTGCTAGTAGGCATAACATGAAGTGTAAGTTCAGTAGAGTTGGTTCCGCTAGGACCGTGAGATGCCAAATAGAGTGCGCCGGGGTGAATCAGTCGAAAATCTTCATTCTGCAGCAGTTGAACGAAGCGTTTGGGAAGAAATACTTGAAATTTTGGTTCATCACCAGGTGTAGGGTGCTTCACTCAATGTGCAATTGATGGCGTCTCCAATTGATGTTTCCATCTTCTTAATAGTGTGAATAATGTAATGTTTTTCTTCTTTCAATTCTGAACATTTCTTAGTCGGTAGTATTGTAGATTTAGAATGTTTGTTGAATTGATCAACAAGCAACTTGCGATGCCATTATTTTCTTCTTACTATTGTTCGTCTTCTTCTTCTTGTGTTTGCGCGTCAGAGGTGTTGACTCCTCGGAGGTTAGAGTAATACTCATGCATTGTCATAGTGCCGCTCTCGCTTTTATACCCATCGCTTCCCCCACCACTTTGCTGGAGATAGACATTTAAACGATATGCGTTCTTTAAAGCACATTGAGACTGCCGATGTTTAAAGTTTTTAGATGCAATACAGATGTTAGCAAAGTAGCAATAAAAATCTTTCTCCATTTGCACATTTATCACTTCATGGTTTGTATATGCTTGTATCCAATTTGCTTTTTCCAATCCTCTTGTAAAAATAGTTTTGAACTCTTTGCAGAAATGATTCATAATGTGTGGCATCATTTTGTAGGTTATAAAACCTTCATCCCATGTTAGATTATGAAAATGTTTTATCAACCACTTGTTTGTTACTTTAGCTTTGGTTGTTAATCTGTTGAACGGCAAAGGAGGCATGAATAAAAAATGATAAACAACAGATGTTATCATATCTAGTATCACTAACTCTTTGATTATAAAATTTCCATCATTACCACGGAATGCCTGAAACTCTATGATACCTCGCTTTACTTCCATTATTTCCGTCTTCTTAGAGAATGAAACTCGTTTATCCATGATGACGTTCAGTAGACAACTGGTATGTCAATGCGGATTGACAGCCTTTTATACTCCAACATTCTTCTTCTTCTTACTTACAATATTCTTTGTCTGTTTAATTTGTTGTTGATTGTTGATTGTTGAAACGTGATTTGTTTTCCTTGTTTTCTTGATTTTCTTCTTAATTTAAATTAAAGTTGGTTTGATTGCGGTGTAACTGTCTCCACATCTCTACTTCATGCGGTACTCTATTGAAGATTGAAGTATCTACTGGACCGTATAGGATTGGAACATATGGTTGTCTATCCAATGCATCAATTAAATAATCTTTGATAATTGTACTTGAGAATATTAGCTGTTTTAAATATCTTGTTATAGGACCAGTAGCACAAGTTAAAGCGTAAAATTCTTCTTTTGTCAAATGTATTTTTATATTACATTTAGTTAAATCTCTAAATCGAACTAGTTGGTGACCACGTTGTTTAACAATATCGATTTCAATATTTGATTCGAACAAACATAGTTTTGTTTTTCTTCCAAACGTATTGTTACTCAAATAGCATTCCAAAAGATGTATATGTTTCATAAAAGATTCCCAAGAAGATTCAGTGAAGGTTACCATTTTAGATCCGTGATTCAAAATAACAGTTGGAGAGTAATCCAATGATTTCATTACCCCAGCAGACACAGTCTTTGTCATACAAGAAGAAATAGGATAAAATATTCTAAGAAATACCTCCATTAAGATGTTGGTAGAAATATTATCTTCAATTTTCCTTTTCTTCGTTTCTTTTTCAACTTCCTCTTCGTCTGTCTTCTTATGTTTAAACTTGAGGAACTCTTCCATTTCCTGTTCAACTTGTCTTTCTATATCCAAACTATTGTCAGCCATAAGAGGTGTAGTTTCTTCATTAGCATTTGATGTAGTAGAACTCATCTTGCGGACGATGTTACTCATACGACAATCAAAGATGAAATGAATTTCCAGCTCTTCTTTCTCGCTTTTATACTCGCAGATGACCTAGATATTGTTGATCTTTTGTAAAAACCTTACAAATCGTGCAGATGTTGTATTAATCCTTTTTAAAGTACATTCTTCACAATTCCTGTCAGCGGTGTGTAAGTAACTATTTTGTCATGTAGAATTAAACAGTATGCTGAAGTTCCATCTGGTATTTTATCTTCAAATTCCATTTCAATTTTTATATCTACACTTGAAGATTTCACAGATTCATTTTGTTTTGAACAATCGATTACAACAATTGGAGCTTTTGAATAAAATTGTTCTGGTGATAGTAGTGGTGTATTTGTCTTACCATAATATGACGATTGAAATCTTGCATACATGTCATATAGAATGGAATAACGTTTCTTGTCAAATGAAACATTTAAACTGTCATATGGAAAGAACTGAGAGTTTAGAAAAACTTTGCAATTCTTTATCTTGCAATGGTCAAATTGACCAGCGTGCGCAGTTATAACATCTTTTCGTTTAGTTTGAAAACCGACTATTATGTACCTTGCTCGTTCTAAATAAGTAGAGGTTTTAACAGTCCATGTTTGTCTTTCTGTTTGAGGCAATATGGGGTATTCATGAAATTCCCAACTTCTAAATGGTATTACAATATCACGGTCAGATTTTAATTTTTTCAATAATAATACTCGATGATCATCCGCCAATCTGACATGTGGTACTCTCCATACAACTTTATCCAATTGAAGTTGCCATTCCAAATCGGCATCTTTTGTTCCACTTGGCGCTTGTATTACATCCTTATTCGTTGAAGATCTGAGCAGTACCAGTTCTTGCTTTACATTTATTATTATTCTCTTGTAATCTTCTGCGAATCCCAAAAGCAATCTTAAAGGCACATTAAAATCAAAGTAACCTTTTGAATTAGGAGTAATAGTGTCTTTATCAGGAGTCACCCATCCGATTAAAGAATTCTTTTCATGAGGTGTTATTGAAGTCAATCCTTTTAAAGTTGTTGATATACCAACTTTTTTTGTTGAATCAACTGTTACTCCAGATATTTCATATCTAATTTCATCAAACAGATATGCCATAGGGTTATTTATAAAAGGAACAGTTGAACCAAATTTTCCATCCAATGTTGTTACTCTTCCTTCGATATATAAATAACTTTCACATGGTAATGTGTAAATATCTTGTTGTTGAATGGGAATTCTTATTTCATCATTATTATTTAATTTTGATGAAGTGTAAGGTTTGTGAGTGTGATATTCCTTCTCCCATAGTGTTTCGTCGAATGTCGGTCCTTGCGCTATATCCAGTATATCCATGGTTGGCAAGTTTTAGTCCGATCTTCTGTAACACCCCGCTAGGCAAAGCTACTATCTAACTGCCAAATTTGGCCAAAGGTCATTTCCCATAGGGAAATTGTTATTTATTGGTAATCAATTAATCAATAATTAGGATCAGCGTGAGCAACGGTGGCCCGTAAATAGGCCACCAGACACTCCATAACACCAGGAGACATCGTCAACCCTCAATTAATGCCTCCCGAGCGCCAAAGACCGAAATCAAATTATTACATTATAATTATGAGCAAAGTTATTAAGCTGGAACCGTGCATTTCTAGTCTCGCACGGTGTAACAATGCTGGAGTCAGCACAAGCCTCGACCGAGGTCCCCGGGCGCGGAGCGCTATGATTGGTTGAGGAGGCGCTGAGCGGCGGCATCAGCGTCGGAAGCGGCAGTCCGAGCCCGAATGTAACTACGCGCGGTCGCCCGTCCCCGTTCCGCCCGTGCAGTTTTAATTATGTAAAGTCTCAAAATTTCGATTAAATACAAAATCCCTTGTAGATCGACTGTATCAGTGTTTCGGAAATATTGTAGTAACATTCTTTTGAGTTGAAGTGTTAAATTCTTGTCGTCTAATAAATAAGAACTAATTTTGCTCCCAACCGTTGTTGTTCTTGAGTTTCGATCCTTACACCACTCGGGCGTTACAAGTGGTGTCGCGGGTGTGGGGTGGAGTGCGCAATAACCACCCCGAAGATTGAAAACGCGGACCCACCAAGACGACGAAAGATGAATTTTGGTAAGTGGACTACAGTAGTTGCATTTTGTATCAATTAGGTCAATGTTCAAAATTTTAGGGATCTGCAAGGGGTTCACCGCTAAATCGCTAGGGAATTTTGATTAACGCATTTTGGTGAAACTCCCATAAAAAAATAATTAATTTTCGATTTTCTACAGAATTTTGATGTAATTAAAATAATTAGAGCATAAGCTGTTCGCCATTTTGGACGCCACGAGGTTGAGCGTCGGTTCCCCCACCATCGGCAGTTCGCCATTGTTTCTTGCTCACTTGTGATTAATTGTGGGTCACATTGACAGACAAGATGGCGGACTGACGCCCGGTGAATGACAACAAAGAGGGACGGGCCAGACAGGTAGAAATAATAAATTTTAGGGATTATCACCGATTGTTGAAGTAGTATTTCGACTCGCACATCATTGTAAATTAGATTGATGCTAGTTTGAAAATTTATTGCCGTTTGTGAGACTCAGAAACTTCTTGTGAAAATTCGAGGTGGAAGCGGGGAAATCGCGGGGAGAAATTCCCTGAGCAGGGTAATTCGCGGTGCTTGTCGGGGGATTCAGTTCTTTGATTCGAATCCTTGATTGACTTGGAACCAACTCATTGAAGAGAATTGTTCTTGGGCAGGCGGAATTGGTAGTCGGACTTGTGAATTGATTAGTGGAGGCGATTGACCTCGTTCGGTATTTAATTTATCATTAATAAAGAGTGTCTTCATTAATTATAAGAAAATTAAGGATTTTATTTAATAATTATAATTATAGGGCCTAACTACACTAACCTACTTTTAAAATTGCATGAGACTAACCTTGTGGACTTGATGCGATTCCTAGGTACCGGTAATTGAAAGGGCTATATCCATGATGTTTAAGAGGAAACAGTAATTGTAATTATTGGAAAATGACTTGTTTAAAATAAATTAAAATTTTTTTTTTGTAAAAAAAAATATTAAATTAAATTTGAATCTTTTGATTTTTTTTTATTATTAAGCTTATTGAGCCTGTGTTTCCTCTGTACCATGGCTATATGCACAAATCAAGTGGGAATCGCACACGTACACTACAGCTAACCTGGTGATAACTTTTGAATTACATTGTTGTTCCGCTGCATGCAATTTTCGGTCCCATTGTACAATTTAATTTCGTTTCTCAACATGAACTCGCATTATTTGAAGAAGTCGGAAAACCAGTACGAACTCCAAATTCGGGGACAGAGTACCGATGGTACTGCTGATGAATTGCGACGGCGGTTGAGTAGGTGCTTTAAAGCGAACACCCCCATAGACGCTAACGCTGTTTCTGCGCTAGTAGTGGAAGATGAGTTGACGGAGTGTGAGGCAAAATTTGCCGCCCTGTCCACATTGTCGAGTGAGTACGACGGGGACCACAACGACCCCGAGTCGCAAAGAATCTACGCGCGACTGTTTCATTACTACACTAGGGTTGAGCGGATTCCGGTCGATGTTGACGAGGAGGACCACACACAGCGTCGGGAGAAATTGTTGGGGGATTTTAAAATTCTGTTAGATCAATTCGACTTAAAGAAAAGAGAACAGGCGGGGGGCAGGAACGCTCCTCCGGGACCAACTGTCACCCCCCCTACCACCAGTGCCGACCAGCGTGCACACGTTCCACCGCCCGTGCAAGTGGCAGCGCCAAGCGCGGCGGCCGGACCTGTAGCACCGGCCCCTCCGGTGGCCGCACCTCTCGCGACTCAACTGAGTTGGCCCTCCACTCCGGCAACCGAACAGAAAAATCGCACACGAGCAGTACCGGTGTATAAATGGGGACTTAAGTTCGATGGCCAATCGCAAAGTGTGGGCGCGTTTCTCCAGCGCGTCGAAGAGCTTCGTCGGGCTAGGGGCGTAACCCCTGCCGAGCTCTATGAGTCCGCCGTGGACTTGTTTGAGGGACCAGCCCTCGTGTGGTATCGATCCAAACTAGGCCGGATCCAGACGTGGGATCAGCTATGTAAAGATCTCGAAGTAGTATTTAAACCGCCTGACCATGACATTCTGCTGACGAGGGAAATTTTCAACCGAGTTCAAGGGCCGTCGGAGCCTATTGACCTTTACATTGCCGCGATGGAAGGTTTCTACGGTCGACTAGCGACAAATGTTCCTGAAGAGACGAGACTAAAGCAGATATACCATAATCTGAGCCCTCAATTACAAGATCGTCTGGCCTTATTCGACGTGACCTCAATCAAACAGCTTCGGCAGCTGGGTCGGAAGGCGGAAGCGGGCCTTTAACGATCGGACGCTTCACGCGGCACTTGCAGGGAACCCGACGTAATGGAGCCTGACCTGGCGTGCGCCCCTGTGCACCGTAAACAAGGGGGCGGTGGCTCTCGTGATACCCCGGAGAGGAAAGTGTTTCAAGCTGCGAGGGACCCCGACATCACGTGTTACAGATGTCATTCGAAAGGACATTTCTCTAGGGAATGTACCACGCCAAGGCCCAGTCCCAGCACAGCAACGGAGGTGGTTTGCTGGCGCTGCAACAAAGCAGGCCACATACAACGTTTTTGCCGCGTGCGGCCGAACCACGCAAGTAGGCCGGCGGGAAACGGAGAAGGGTCCAGTGGAGTCGCCGCCGCTGGACCCCGATCGTAAGAATGCCCGTGAAAACGAGGGTACCACCGGCGACCGGAAGGCAACTACGGATGGTGAAGAAAAATGTCAGGATAGTCCCAGAGGTTAGGAATTTAACGCAGGAACTCGTCGCCGTCGGACGGATTGAGTCCGCCGAGGGCAAAGTATTGGTGGACACAGGCGCGCAGGTGTCCTTGATCAAGCGGAATGCGTCGTCTGCCCCTATGGCTAAGCCGGACGTCATTTTGCGCGGCATGTCCGGACGGGAGTTGAAAGTCTACGGTAAACAACGGGTTGCTTTAGAATTAAAGCCAGGGATCAGCGTGCCCGGTGAGTATATCGTGGGCAACTTGCCCCGAGGGTACTTGGCCGTCATAGGCTGTGACATCCTACAGGAGGGCACGGGGTCCATAGACATAAAAAGGGGCGTGCTCAGACTCTTCGGCAAAGAAATTTGGCTGAACCGTCTCCTGAAGGGCGAAAGTGTACCCGACCCGAGGCGCGAGGTGGCGGAGCCCGGTCCTGTTACGGAACCGGCCCCTGAGCACTCGAACCACCGAGAGTCTAGCAAGAAGAGCGCCACCCCCGGGAACTCCTTTGTATACAACCACACGAAGGTCGTATTACCGCCGCGTTGCGAGAAGAACATCGAAGTAAAATTAAGCAGGTTTGTAGCATCCGCTGAGACGCTGGAGGGCAAGGACGTCGTAGCCGAACCCGTAGAAATCCCGCAGAAGGGCGTCTTTCTGGCTCGCACTCTGACTATAGTACGCGACCAGCGCTGCTGGGTTAGGATCGCTAACGTAAGCGAGGAGGAAGTGTCCCTCGAAAAGAACATAAAGATCGGAGTACTAGACGTTCCCTACTGCGAGCCGGAAGAAGAGCAGGCGAGACGGAAAGTTGTCATCTTGGCGGATAGTCACGGACGTGGTCTGCAGGAGATAATATCCGAACGACTGCCGCGGGACATAGACGTGTCGGTGATCTTCTTACCGTACGGGAAGATGAAAAACATGGCCGCCCTCGGGCGAACCGTGGTACCGACGTTGTCGAGTAGAGACACGGTGGTCTTGATAGGAGGGACGAATGACGTCACAGACAAATTTGCGCCTTACCCGCTGACTCTTCAGCAGGCCTTCCATGCCTGGCCAGAAACCTGGTCAGCAAGGCTAGTCGTGCTCTCGATACTCCCCCGCCACGATGTCTCGCTGAAGGCTGAACTGGCCGACGCGAACCACCTTCTGAAGACAATAGTAGCCAATCTCGAGAAGCGAACCGACGGGCGTGTAGATTTTCTGGAAATCCCGGACGAGTTTAAGAGGCACATGTACACTAAGCACGGCTTGCACCTCAACGAGCGCGGTAAATTGAAGTTAGCTAACATTTTAAAGGAAAAAGTCCTGGAAGATTACAGCCTTCCGAGTATAACCGTGGGTAGGGTCGAAATCGCTGACGAGGGTGAGCTCGAGTCGTGTCTAGACGCTAAGTTGTCGCATCTGGCGCCTGATAGGAGAGACGAAGTGAAAGCTGTCCTCATGGAGTATAGGGCCGCGCTGGCTCACAATGACCAGCAACCGCTTGGCTGTACCTCGGCAGTAAAGCACGTGATCCGTACAGGCGAGACACCGCCCATTTACAAGAAGGCCTACCGTGTACCACACCACCAAAAGGCGGCCCTCGACAAACTGATCCAAGATCAGCTGGATCAGGGGATCATCGTCCCAAGCCAGAGTGCCTGGGCGAGTCCAGTGGTCCTGGTGCCTAAAAAGTCGCCTGACGGCACCCCAAAACTACGGTTTTGTGTCGACTATAGGGCCCTGAACGCCGCGACCACCCCAGACGTCTACCCTCTCCCTAACATCACGGAGACCCTGGACTCCCTTGGGGGATGTAAAATGTTCACGACCTTGGATCTAAAGTCGGGCTATCATCAAATCCAGGTAGACGAGGAAAGTCAGCCGAAAACTGCTTTCAATGTTCCGGGTGGGCACTATGAGTACCAGCGTATGCCCTTCGGGCTAAATACTGCCCCAGCCACCTTCCAAAGACTAATGAATTCGGTGCTAATGGGATTGAAGGGTGAAAAGTGTCTCGTGTACCTCGATGATATAATCCTGTTCTCGAAGGATTGGCCCTCTCACCTGGAGGCCATAAGAGAGGTTTTTTCCAAATTGCAGGGCGTGAACCTAACGGTGCAGCTGAGTAAGTGCAACTTCGTGGTCGATAGGGTAAGCTATCTAGGTCACGTTATAACTAGTAGAGGGGTGGAACCGGACCCAGACAAAGTTAAAGCCGTGCGCGACTTCCCCGTGCCGTCACGGAAGTGCGCTCGTTTCTCGTTTCTCTATTGATGGATACGCTACGATCGGGCAGCCACTATTCGGACTAACCAAACAAGGTCACGAGTTCGAGTGGACGCCAGCATGTCAGACCGCCTTTGATCAGCTCAAGGAAAAATTGATCTCGGCGCCCGTCTTAGTGTACCCCGACTTCAATAAGCCCTTCATCTTGGCCACGGACGCTAGCACGTTCGCTTTGGGTGCCGTACTATCACAAGAGATCGACGGCCAAGAACACCCGGTAGCCTACTGCTCTAGGACCCTTTTTCCAGCTGAAAAGAACTACTCGACGACCGAGCTCGAGTTACTCAGCCTGGTATGGAGCACTAAATACTTCCGGTGTTACTTGATTGGGAGGCCCTTTAAGGTTATAACGGACCACAGTGCCCTGCGATGGATGCTCTCCCTGAAGGACCCAAGCAGCCGGCTGATGAGGTGGGCTCTGAGGCTCTCTGAATTCACGTATACAGTAGAGCATAAACCCGGTAAGAAGCATACCAACGCCGACGGGCTCAGCAGAGCAGTGTGTAATGCGGTACGCAAGGACGAGCTCCCGGTGATGGACTTGGCGACGATCCGTGACCATCAGAAGAGAGATCCGCAATGTAGGGACCTCCAGCGAGGTAAGAGCTTCAGAATGAGTCCGGAGAAGATTTTGTACCGAGTTTGTCGTGGTAGCAATAGTATCGTTGTACCTCTAAGCCTTACGCAGGAAGTGATGCGCCTCCATCACGACCTACCTACGGCTGGCCACGCCGGTGCGTCCAAGACGCTGGAACGCATCAAGGCCAAGTTCTGGTGGAGAAACATGGATAAAGACGTACTGGAGTACGTCAAGACGTGCCGTAGCTGTAGCCAGCGGACCAATTACGGAAAGTCCAAAGCACCTCTAGGGGAAATCTTTAACGAGCCCCGTGAGCCTTTCGAGGTAGTCGCAGCTGACTTAGTTGGGCCGCTGCCAATCAGCGAATCCCGTAACGTGTACATCCTGAGTGTCATGGATCACTTTTCAAGGTATTGTGAGTTCATTCCACTGCCCGACCAGACGGCAGAGAGCGTCGCCAGAGCGCTGGTACAACGCGTGATCACCAAGTTTGGTGTCCCTAAGGCACTGATAACGGACCAAGGAGCGAACTTCACCTCCGAACACATCAGTCAGCTCTGCCGATTCTTGCACGTGCGCAAAGTCCAGACTACTGGTTTCCACCCCCAGTCAAATGGGCGTCTCGAGAGGGTGCACGCGACCATAGCGCGAATGCTGAGTCATTTCGTAAATCGGCATCAAACCGATTGGGATGAGTACCTTCCGTACGTCACTATGGCCTACAACTCGCAGAGCCATGAGTCTACGGGGTTCTCACCCTTTGAGATGGTCTTTGGACGGAAGATGGAGACACCTCTCGAGGCGGATCTGACTATAACCGAGGACAGCGACTTGTATAACGACCACGTAGAGGCCCTTAGAGGCAAACTGAAGGAGAACTTCGAGGTGGCGGCTCAGCGGAAAGCTGCAGCCCGCGGGAGAAACGAGAAGAGTTACAACCGTAAGGCGAGAGAGGTAGAGTACAAAGAGGGTCAGTTTGTCTGGCTGCACGTGCCGAGTTTGGGACGTCACAGGGTAAAGAAGCTCGCTAAAATGTGGAAGGGACCCTATAAAATCATTAGGGTCTTGTCCCCACTGAACGTAGTGTTGAAAATCCGTAGGCGAGAAGTGACGGTGCACGTTAACTGCGTAAAACCCTACCTGAGGCGCGCCCCAGTGCCCCCTCAGCCGCAGGAGGACTCGAGTGTGGAGTCCGAGGCGGAGGATGTAGGTCCGGAAGGCGAGAATCGCGACGAGGAGCAACCACCCGCAGTGGCGCCGACGATCGGCCTAGGCGGGGCGAAAAGAGCTCGTAGGAAACCCGCGTACCTGGCAGATTACGCCGTGTAGACGAGGGGAAGGGGAGAAGAACCAAGGAGGCATGGGGAAATGAGGGGCCGGGATAAACGTTTAATTTGACAACACGAGCCGTGTTAACCTGGTGGAAAATCTGTTATAGGATTCTTTTTGATAACATTCGGGGCAGTCCACTGCTTCCGACAGGGCATCATCTTCGAAGAGGGGCAAGAGGTCCTGCTCACCGACAGCCATTGGAGGGTGGCGTTGGAGTACAACATCACCGACATGCGGGTGCAAAGCAGGGACCTTGACGGGCTAATGGTAAAGGTAAAATTGTATCTGGACGAGTTTTACACTCAGTTGATAAACGATAACGTAAGTATACACTCGCAATTGCCGCAGCTAGAAAACGGTTTCCGTTACGAATTCACAATTTTACAACAAAATGTTCAGGAATATACAGCACAAATAGATGAATTGTTAACGCTACTCCCCAAATGGCGGGCCAAGCGAGGCCTTGTGGATGCAGGGGGTCATGTTTTGAAATACCTTTTTGGAACTATGGACAGTTCAGATTTAGAAATGATTAATAGCGAGGCCGCATATTTGTATAACACCACGGCCGCCATAGTACACAATAGTCAAAATCAAGTAACTATTATAAACAACTTGCAATCTGAAATTGTCAACCATTCAAAAACTCTCAATAATGTAATAACCTCAATAAAGACTTACCATTCAGTGATGCATTCTACCATAAGTAGACTTTTCAAAAAGGACCAGACAGTTCAACATCAAATTAAAGATTTGCTTAGCTACCTAAAATTAAGTTCTGCAATCTCAGAAACAAAAAGCACAGTGTCCGAAGCCGTGCGCAAGATAACCCAATTTCACAGGGCAATCGAGAAATTAGGCGAAGGTCAAGTGAGCAGCGACTTACTCTCCCCGACAGAATTCCTTACAATTTTGCGAGAAGTAGAGAGAATCGTACCCCCTCCGTATAAATTACATTCGAATTTGGACCTTGAAAACATCCATGAATACTATTCGATAGTAACAGCCCACAGCTATGTCTCCGAACAAACCCTTAAGGTTGTTCTTCGGCTTCCTTTGAAACGAGATGACAGGTTATTCCAAGTATACGAGCCTTACAGCTACCCGGTGTACAACGAAACGTTGCGAAGATGGACCCAGTGGGAAGTAGAGACCCAAAAATTGCTCGTGAGTAAAGATCGGCTATATTACACTCTCTACACAAGTTCTAAATTCGATCGTGAATGCCTCAGCGGCCCACTCTCGGTGTGCCCGCTGGAGGAAATCATCAAAAGAGTGGCCAAACGGCCGAGTTGTGTATCGGACTTATTTATCGGAAAATCATCCCCACGATGTGAGAGAAGGATAATAACCGGCCTGCATTCCCCCGTGTTTTTGAAAACCCCCAACCATTGGATATATAGTGCTTCAGAGCCCTACAAGGTAACTCTGAACTGTTATGAAGGCGCGGGACGTATAAATGTGACCACAAAAGTGCTCGTAGGCGAAGGGGCCATTCCCGAGGTGTATAAGTGCGATGTGATAAGCGATGAGTTCCGGCTGCCTGCCCGCGTACACGGCAGCAGCACCCGTGCGATGCACAGTAGTAAGCTCGTAATTCCCGACTTACGATCCATGTTCTCCCCGGAGGAGACTACGTTGATTGACGCGGACGTGGATGTCGCCCTAGAAGTGTTGAGAGGGCTGGACGATGAGCTGGGCACTGCTGGCGTTCGAGAATACCCGTTGGAGAGTGCGCTAGTGCGTCTGCGGTCCCACCATGATTATAGAGACACTGTGCTGAGAAGTGTGTCAGGAGTAGTACTCGTAGTGAGCGTTGTTGTAGGCCCCATACTGCTGTATTTTTGTTGCAGGAACTGGAACGCGGTTGCCGCCTGGCTCAGGCGTTCCCTGGCATGCAGACGAGAGAGGGGGACAGCGACCTTGACCAGATCGCCGCCGACGTTTGCTGACCTACGGGATCAGGAGGAGACGGGGCCGGAGACTGACTTGGAGACTGGGGTAGCTACCCAAAATTCTGGATTGGACGAGGGGACTGCAGCCCCGGAGGTGACCATGAGGACCTCAATTACCAGTAAAACCACCGGCTAGATCCTGCTATGGAAGCCGCGGTTATTCGGACTCACGTTTTTGCGTGCGCGTCGGTTCGGTCGAAACGGATGGACAACACGGAAGTGCGCCGGTCGCGATCGTACCGAGGAGTAAGCCGTGGCCACGCGATGGACTGCTCGAACCAGGAGCAACGACTACGTAGTTTTAAAAGGGTTTATGTTTGGTGTTTAAGAATTTAGAGGGCGCCCTGATTCAGTTTGTATAGTTATAAGGTAATATTCATCGTGTAATGTAATTTTTTTTCTTTGAGCTATTGGAACGGTAGGATAGGGGGCTGATGGTGCTGGAATATATGTTTTTTTTTACTTTTGTTTTAATCAGTAATATGACCCAGCGAACGGAGACTGGGAGGAAGGGCCCCCGTTGCTCGCGGAAAGGCCGGCCACCGGACCGTGGGTACCGAGGGAAAACCCCTTTCCTTTTCCAAAAAAAAAAAAAAAAAAAAAAAAAGGTGTAAGTAGGGAAAAGCCTTTCTGGTGGCTTTGCAACCCGGCAGCAAGACTACGTGTTCCCCACCGTCAGGCCCCTACGCTTATCAGGTTAAGCGAGTCAGTTTTTTTTTCTCTTTCTTTTTGTTATTGTCGTTGTAACTTAGATAGGCTGAGGTACCATGAGAACGAGGTAGAAGGTAGTGAACGGAGGGCCTACCTTGCAACCAGAGGTAGGTGAGTCGGATTCAACGCAGCTCCAATTAATACCAAGCGGTGGTCGTACAATGGTTGTGATTAGTTTTAAGTCATACGACACTTGCAGTGTCACTAGCCTTTGGCTATTTTGCTATTTTGCTACAGATGATGAACACATGATGAAATGCGTTGTAAACGCAAAATTTGGCCACCGCATTTACAGTGTAACGGCTCCCAAACGACCCCCAGACAATGGACCCACACGGTCTCCGTTGTCTCGGGCGAGCGCGGGCTATCCATTTCTTTATCTTTAATTTTTTTCTGTCTTAACGTTTCAACTCAGGAGCAAATAGGGATAATGTAGGGTTAGCATTTGAGTGTAGGGGGTGCCTCAGCCGCAGGAGGATGTTGTATATTGTAAAATTGTAATAAGGAGTAATGTAAGGTACTCGTAAGCGGACTACGGTTGGCATGTGGGTATCGTGTTTATGATGAGTAATGATATAGTGAGAAAAGTGTGTCATGTGTTATGTGTTATGTCGCAGCTAGTGCGATTGCGGGGTAGATAACTCCAGGCACCAGCCTTTTTCCGTGTAGGGGTGACTGACCTCCGGCGGCCCCGAGTGAAAATTCGTGCGGCTTCACCAGATCGAATGAGTAGCGTTCAAAATTAACACACAACCTCCGACCCTATGATCAATTTATTCTTTTTTATTGGTTAAATCACCTCGAACGGGGAGGAGTGAAAAAAAAGAAAATGAAAAAAAAACAGCAATCAAACTAATATATAGTGGTCTGTGCCTGGTAGTTGAGTAATTACGTGGTATACTTGCAGAAAAGAAAATAAAACAAAAAAAAATTAAAGGATTTAGAAGTAATACCGTGTGTAAATAATGTTTTGGTGACGAGGCCCGAAGGTTGTAACGATTGTTAGTAGTCAATTTGTTTTGTTATACTTTTCTGGTTCTAATTAAAGGGATAGGTTGTATGTTCAATGGTTGCTGAAACACGCCACGTTAGAAATAAGTGATAAATTGTAACGCCTCGCCTCGCCCAAGGTCCTGGTAAAAATTATTATATTCCGCGCCACTATTTTTTTATAGACTATTTTTTTTTTTTTTTTGTCAAAGACCCAAAGAAAAAAAAATGTACAAATTGCAAAATTCGAGTCGGTGAGTTAACATACAGTGACCCTGCGGGGGCGGTAACTAGAGTCTTGATTGGAGAAGACCGCCACGAGCCCTTCGCGGTGGTGGAGCGGAGGGAAGGGGGGAGCCACTGGATTGAGCCCCAGCCCCCCGGCTGCGAGGGGGAACGACTGGATTTTGGCACCAGCCCCCTTGCAGATGATGGCGAGGCGGGAGCGCGTGGGAATAGATTTTTTCCTCTTGCCTCTCGTGTCGCCCCTACTGACAGGCATTCTGTTCAACAAGCTAAGAAGCTGAGTCGGTTCATGATGCGTCCTCCGGGATGCGTTTTTTTCTTTTGTTTCTTTCCACTGCGCGACTGCGTCGCGCTTCCCTGTCGAAGTACTAATGAATAACAATACTAATAAAAATAAACAAATATACTAATACTATACTAAAATAATTCCATAAATTCTACAAAAACTGTGGTTATGTCGTAGGTGTGTAGCCTCGCGCCCCTGCGTGGGCCGTGGCCTAGCAGTAAGCACGGGTGTGTTTCAGCAGTCATCATTCCTTTATCTCGTGTGATGACAGTTGTGTCTGTCCGCGCGTGTGTAACTCATGTGGAGTCGTCTTCCGTTGTTTGTATACGGGCAGTATAGTAGGGTAAATATAAGGTTTGACCCTAAACAAATTCCAACAAGAGATGTTATGATGTTTTTTGACTGTACCTAGTGTCTTTATGAAGGAAAAAAAAGTTTACCAAAATTGGCCAACCGGAAGTTGGTTTTTTCAAGATGGCCGCCATAAATTAAAAAAATAATACAATATCTTACAAATTTTGACATAGCTACTGAACCAAGTTACATAGAACTTTAAATCTGGTTTCGTTTTATTCGTAATTAAACGATAAACAAATAAAAACCATAATATAATGAAAATATTGCGATAGCTTGGATGTACATAATGTTAAAATAGAAAAATATTTTTTTAAATTGAAATTTTCCTAGTTTTTTCACAATTTTTACTCTTATACAAGTAATTATCATTTTTTTATTACTGTTTTAGATAAAACGTCCTTCTACGAGTAATTAGAGACCAAAATTATGTTTCTATCATTTTTCGTTGTAAAGAAAATCACATTTTAAATTTAAAGTTACATGACACTTTGTTTTAACAAAATCATTAATTGTATTTAAGGTGTCTATTGGGTTAAGAATGTATGAGAGAGTGAGGATAGTTAACTTCTGAATGTTGCTCTGGGTACCTTATAAAACACCAAAATTGATGTTGCAAGCATTGGTGGGGGTAAAGTTTCTTTGGAGAGGGACAAAATTTGAAACTTTGGTTTTTGGGATTCGAGTTAGAAATCTGGGCAAATCTCTGTGACCGTAAGCTATAGTTACCATTGACTTATAATATCAATTAAAAGAAAATTTTCTATTAAAAAAACTTATGAATTAATTAACTACAATATAGCAGAAAGATTTTATAAAAGGCATGAATTTGAAATAATAAACAATAATTTATGTATAGTAACTTTAGTTATTTTGATTTCACGTTATAAATTATATAAGAACTTATTATTTTAATTATAACTATTATGAGTTATTCTATTAATAATAATTAGGTCATTTTACGATTTGAAACTACGGTATCCTTGTGGATAATAAGAAATTATAAATTATAATAAATTACTGCTTTTTACATGAGGAACATATTTAAATTAATTAGTAAAATACAGGAATAAGTAAATTATTGTTTAATTTACTTATTTAACTATGGTCTAGTACAGTTTTGGAGAAAATATTTTTTCAAATTTTTTAGAAACAATACTGTATATTGATAATTTAATGTTTAGAAAACTAAGTCTTAAAGAAAAAAAGAAGAAAAATAGAGTTGAGTATATCAGATAGGCAGATGACGTTGTGCATATGACGATGTAATATTGAATACAACAAATTTAGTATTTATCTTGGTGTTGAAATGCCACAAGATTTAATCATACATATAATAAGTATTTTTTTGAACAGAAAATTATCATAAATTGGTGGTTATTTGTTATTCATATTATTTCAATATTGAAAGTTGAAGAACAGTATGGTTATTAATTAATACTTGGTGTTATTGAGTTTATTTAATACTCTTTTTTATTATCTACATACTTTAAATATTACTTTCCTGTTAAATGTGTTTACTTTTTATGCATAATTGCGTAATCACAATAATTGAAGGTATACAAAAATATTCATTACCCTAGCAAAGACATGCAATATCTTATGTAGGATTTTTTTATACATATTTATTTATTCATGCTTTATATGGTTGTGTTGAACTAACAAAATGACACTTTCCACATTGCTGATTTAAATTATTATTCAAATATTTTAGAGCGACAAGTGGGTACGGTTGTCGTAATTATGACAATTTATAATAGTAATTTTGTCACAGTTCCTGTGATTTATTTTTTATTTTTGTTTTTAATTACTGGATGTGAAATTCATAAGATGGTAAAAATAAATAAATAAATTACTTAACTCCTCAATAACGATTTAAATGTAAGAAAAATATGTTTCACTAATTTTCTCGTAAAACAAGTAGAACTTTTAATACCTAATATTACATAAATATGAAACACACAAAACTACTGTATCACATAAAAAACATTATTTGTATATATATATATATATATATATATATATATATATATATATATATATATATATTAGGGTGATGCTTAAAAACCAACTCTCAAATTTCACTTGGGGCACCCTCTTATTTTGTTCTGTGGCATAAAATAAGAAATCCACAAAAATTTCAGATTTTTAAATAAACTTTTAGGGGTCGCTACCTTAAGTCAAACTTTTAAAAAATCCGTAATTATTTTACAAAAAGTTTGAATTCATACAAAATTATTCAGGCAAATATTATTATGTTTATAATTATTATGTACACAAATATTCATGAATAAAGAAATAAGAGCACGATAATAGCGTCCAAACAATGAAAACAATAGTTTTGTATGGTTGTATGTCTGTAAGTGTGCGTGTACGATTGAGAGGTGGTTGTCACCAGCGCCGGTCCTAGGAGGTTTTCTGATACATGCGAGATCTGAATTTGCCGCCCCTATTTTTTACAGATCTATTTATTATTACCGACCTAAATATCCCTGCTTGCACAGGAGGCAATGTCTGACTCTGTTGTTGTGTTATATCGTCCTGTATGTGTTTGTTTCAAGGTTTTTTTTCACAACCATATATGAACAAGTTTGAAATATTGTAAAAAGTGAGCAAGATCCAGTTCAAAATATATTTCGTCTCCATTCGTTTTATATCTGTCTTATCTGTTCGTAAATTTTTAATGACAGTAATCTATGTCATCTTAAAACCTATTTTAGATGCATATTTTAAACTCGACAGTTGGTACAATATAATTGTATGTTAAGACAAAAACTTTTAAGGATTAATTACTTTTTTCACTTTTTCGTTTATAAATGACGGCAACTTTAAATGTTCAAAGTTAAATGTATCCTAGAAAAAAATAAACATTGTGTAAAACTTGAAAATTTTGAGTTAGTTGTGTCAAATTACGTAAAATAGTTAGTTGCTTTTATTACATGCCGGAATTGAATATGAATGGACATAATTTTTACATTTTACATTGAGTTTTTTTATTTTATCTTTTATAACATGGTGAAATGTTATCAAATGCTGGTTGTGCATTGCTTCACCTGCTTGTGCTCCATTGAATGATCTTCGACTCTTAAAAGATTTGGCATATTTCAATGTTGTCAACGACACCATAGCAGAAAAAGCTTCGAACAAAATTCAAAATAGTCTGTGGGATTTCTCTGAAACACTCACGTGGTTCTATCATTGTTTGATGATTGAATAACTAATGAAACTAAAAAGAAAATCGTGATGGCTTTACAAAATGATGGTTCTGATCATCCACCAGTTGATCTAGAATAGGTAATTAAATTAACAAACATTGACAATTTTGTATCCAACAACACAAAGAAGTTCTTGAGAATACTCGGTTTAGAGATGGAGTTCTTGGGCACTAATGTTGACAACTGTAATCAGGAAGAAAGTTACAGGAAGAACATGGAAGTTGTAAGGTCCCTTAGAGTTGTGAATGGCATAGCAGAACGAGGAGTAGCCCTTATACAAGAATACAACTTAACAAACTTAACAAAAAAATAACAAACTTATAACAAAACAACAACTAACAACAACAAACAACAACAACAAACTTATAACAAAAAAATAAGAGCAAAAACAATTCTTGGTTCAAGTTGTTAAAGATTTCAGGAAAAAGATTCACGATCGCAAGAAAGAAACGTTACTCGAAATGTTTTAACTCCCACTTTTCAATTTTTATGTTTTTTTTTTAGTCAAAATTTTTAAAGAATAAAACTATTAACAACTCTACAAAATGATAAGTTAAAGACATATGTAGAAAGTATGTGCCGAAAAAAGGTGCGCTCTTTGCAAATATAGGTGTTTTCTTTTAATAGTTCCAAATATTTTGAGGATTAAAAAAAGTTACCAATATTATTATGTGTTGCAATTCATCTACATTTTAACACTTTAAAGGTTGTTTTAAGTCCAAGGAGGTGAGATATTTCAAATATATAACAGTAATTTTGATTTAACAAAAATTCTGGTTTTTCTCTTTTTCAACCCGAAAATGTAACTTTCAAGCCCTGGTAGCGACCCCTAAAACTGTCATTAAAATTTTCAAAAAAATACTGGAAGCATATTTTAGGACTTAGAACAAAATAAAAGGGTGCCCCGTACAAAAATTAAAAATAAATTTTTTTGGCTCATTTAAGCATCACCCTAATATATATATATATATATGTATATATATATTATTTGAATTTTTCTGCCCGTCATAAAATTACAATCTATTTCACAATGAACATTTGACAAAAACTTAAAATTTACATCAACAATATGTTAAATTTATTTGACTATAGCTCTAAAGTAGGCCTAATACAATACAAGTATAAATAAACTGTAAATCAGCGTAAGATCCCTGAAAGTTGCACTAAGCGAGTCAAAAATATTCTTACTTTTGTAAGCTTTCAACTTTTGAAACCAAATTTTCCGAGTTATTATAATTACATTAAACACATATTAACATTAAAATGTTACTAAAAAAAGAGCCAATAAAAAATTTATATTTTAAATAATTTTAGAATAAAACTGTACAAAATCATGCAAATTCCCAGGGACATTTTAAAAGTAATATACGCTATACAATTTCTCACAATCCGCTCACTTGTCTCTAGTTATTTTCACATACCCGCGAACGCAGTCGAACATCACTGTTAAACAAAATTAATTTTAAAAACTATAGACTATTCTAAGAAAGTCAATATTATTTTTAAAACAGTACCTAAAACGGATAAACTCATCTTTTAACTTGAATAGAAATTTATACTTAAAACGATACTTTTTCATATCACCATTATGGGAAAATAGAAAAATGACCTTAAACCAGTGATATATTTATGATATAACATGAATCTGATTATGACTTAATATAAAGCTAGTATTTCAAACGTGTAAAAATAAATCTTAGTATGATTTACTGGAACTGTACACTATCAGTAAAAGCTGTTATGGAAATAAGTTAAATCATGGTAAAAATATTATGCCTTTATTCATTTCTCTTTAGTTATTATTAATAATAATATTTAACGCTTTAATATTTCACTATACGGGCTTTTCAAGTATTAAACTGTGGTATATAGGAATAAATCAGACAGATTAGAGCAAGAAATTTTCTATAATACTGTAATATACTAAAGATAAATTATTAATTCCTAAATTTTTATTCCTATTTTTAAGTCTGAAATTAAAATACTTCCTTTATAAAATGAGAAGTATGGCAAAAAAATCATAATTATTTATGATTTATGATTTTACAGTCGCAAACAATTCCAAGTTTAAAATACATGGACCAAATATATAAGAATGCACCATGAATATAATGTGATTTGTAAAAGCAAAATAACTGTAAAATTAATATGAAAATGTTTGTAATTAATATTTTATGTCTTCTATTTATTTTTTAATTATTTTATAGTTATCCTAATTATTTTTCCTAATTTAACATGGCATTTAGAGGAGTATTAGTCGACGATGATTATTTTAGCTTGAGCGGTCAAAAATATTTGCATTTATTTCTAACTCTTGCTCCCTCTCCGAAAAGAAATGTTACCTCCACCAATGTTTACGACATATCCCCTTTTTTGTGTTCTCCAAGGTACACAGACCATAATATGAAGTTTATTTTTTTTTATTACAATTAATTATTATCACTCTATCATGCATGTTTAACCCAATCGGCAAATTAACTTCAACTAAAGATTTTAATTAAAACAAAGTGCCATGTAGCTTTAAATAATTTAATGTTATAAAATAATTTAATAATTAAAAATACGATTTCCTTTACATCTAAAAATTTATAGAAACATAATTTTGGTCTCTAATCACTCGTGAAAAGACGTTTTATCTAAAACAGTAATAAAAAATGGCAAACATATTTATATAAGAGTAAAATGTGTGACAAATAGGAAATTACACATTTTAAAAATATTTTTCTACTTTAGCTTTATCTAAAACCAATCTATCACAATATTTTCATTATATTATAGCTTTTATTTGTTTGTCGTTTAATTGCGAATAAAACGACACCATATTTAAAGTTCTATGTAACTTGGTTCAGTAGCTACGTCAAGATTTGTAAGATCTTGTACATTTTAATGATTTATGGCGGCCATCTTGTAAAACCAACTTCTGGTTGGCCGGATTTGGTAAACTTTTTTTCCTTCATCAAGACACTATGTAAAAAATCTCTTGTTGGAATTAGGTACAGGTTAAGGCTTTTTTCGCTGTTTTACTCTTCTATTAAAGTACTCATATGACGCATTAATGGTTTAAAAATGGAAACTTACATTATATACTAAAATGGCCATATCTCGGAATCTAAAGACGATATAATTATGATTTATGAATCAAAATGTTTGTATATGAATGCTCTTTCATTTTAATAATAAAATATAACAATATTATATGGTTAAGTGTTTCAAATATAAAACAGTTAAGTGTCCAAAAGAAAACGAAAAACATTTTTTATGTTTTTAAGAAATTGTGAGTGAAACTGCTACTTCGTTTTCAATAAAATATAACTTAGAACTGTTCCTTAGTTTGTTCCGAACAAAATAACACCAAAGTGAAAGCTCAATGTGCATTGGTTGGCGAATTACAAAGAAAAAACCAACCTGAGGATGAAGTAAGAAATTTCAGTAAAATAAAAGTCGCCATCTTGAAAAAACCAACTTCCGGTTGGCAAATTTTGGTAAACTTTTTTTTCCTTAACAAAGAACTTTCAAACATTCAAAAACAGTAAAAAAATTGCTTGTTGGAATTTGTTTAAGGTTAAGGCCCTTTTTTCGCTAGATTTACTCTACTAGTATAATCTTTAGCGATAAGAGATCGTTGTCTATAATCTGGAATGTTTTAGAGATGTGATGCTAGGGTTTTATGCTTAGGTTACTGTTTTATGTTTTTCTTGTGTGTTTAATTGAGTATTAATAATTGGGACGTAATTACATGTGATTTATTTTTAATGAATGTTTAGAAGCTACTTCTGATCTAGTTAATGTCGTTGAGTTATTCTTGTATGGAGGAGCCTCGTGCTCAATTTTCTTATGTCTGTAAATGTGAGGGAAAATCTGCACGAACGGAAGGCGGGACGAGCTATAAAACGTAAACCGGCCTCCAATTTAGAAACAGTTTTTTTGTTCCTTTGCTTTGATTTTTGCTTAAAATAAAATAAAATCTTTTGTTGTACAAATTCCCTGTAAGGAAAGCGATCCGGTGGCGCGCGTCCACAATTTTGTCCCCACAATTTGATTCCGGTCTGGCGGAGGCACAACAGCGGTCCCCCCATTGGGCCCCACACTATCTGGGATCCCATGATCCCATCACACGAACCAGCAATGGATGAGGATGACATGCTCATGCTGAGGACAGCATCGTCTAAAGGTCGGGGGAGTGTAACACCCCGCTAGGCAAAGCTACTATCTAACTGCCAAATTTGGCCAAAGGTCATTTCCCATAGGGAAATTGTTATTTATTGGTAATCAATTAATCAATAATTAGGATCAGCGTGAGCAACGGTGGCCCGTAAATAGGCCACCAGACACTCCATAACACCAGGAGACATCGTCAACCCTCAATTAATGCCTCCCGAGCGCCAAAGACCGAAATCAAATTATTACATTATAATTATGAGCAAAGTTATTAAGCTGGAACCGTGCATTTCTAGTCTCGCACGGTGTAACAATGCTGGAGTCAGCACAAGCCTCGACCGAGGTCCCCGGGCGCGGAGCGCTATGATTGGTTGAGGAGGCGCTGAGCGGCGGCATCAGCGTCGGAAGAGGCAGTCCGAGCCCGAATGTAACTACGCGCGGTCGCCCGTCCCCGTTCCGCCCGTGCAGTTTTAATTATGTAAAGTCTCAAAATTTCGATTAAATCCAAAATCCCTTGTAGATCGACTGTATCAGTGTTTCGGAAATATTGTAGTAACATTATTTTGAGTTGAAGTGTTAAATTCTTGTCGTCTAATAAATAAGAACTAATTTTGCTCCCAACCGTTGTTGTTCTTGAGTTTCGATCCTTACACCACTCGGGCGTTACACTTCTGTAGGAAGCGTATGTTGTCCGGTGTTAACTCGTCGAATTTTGAGGAGCTACTGAGCTCCCGACTCTTCCGTTGTCATTTTAATGATAATCCCATGTTGACTTTATGTTGCCGCTCTGATATGTAACCGTATAGTTATTGTTTCTCCTCTAAAGTCAACACTAATGCCGTCTTGATCCAATATGTTCAGTACGATGTCTGAAATGAAACTGGTGTTTAATGGTAGGTATATCAGGTTTTGTGGCTTCTCAACTATTTTAAAACCAGGAGCTACTGTTGGGTAAAATGTGTGTATGTTGATTTACTCCATCTCTATATGATCCGTGTATAATATTACACGTTACATCAATACTGTTCACCTTTAATATTGTTACTGTTGTATCGCCAGTATAATCATTTCCAGGAGCTAAAATTCCTTTCTTCTTTGAAAATCCGAGCCAATTGCCGATTGAGTGGTCTAAGCTAAAATCTATATAATACTTTGAAGTTATTTCTTCTTTTAATGTATTATTATTACCTTTTATAGAAATATTTTCTTCTCCAAGTTTCTTTTGTAATACTTGGTTTATATCGTCTATTTCATATGCTCCTGTAGATAATGGAATTATTTTTAATTGTGAATAATTTCATTTTTCATCTTTACTCTCATAATAATGTAGTAAATTATTTTTTTCTTCTGTAACATTGGGAATTGAATTGTATGTAGTCAATTCCAATAATGATGCTTCCTATAGTTTGTCCGTAGATAAACGTAACGCTGGGAAAAGTGTACTTTTCAATGTTGACGAATTTCCGCTCAGCGACACTGTATACGATGACATCTTAAAGCTGACTGACGCTCTTCGCTAGGAACTCTAAACATAAATGTCCGCATATTTCTGTATTGCTAGGTTGCTCTCTTTTGTAGTTGTAGAATATATTCTTGGAGTCCCGAAAATAATGTTGAAGTTCTTTTGGTGGCGGTAAATTTCCAAAACTATCAAAGTAGTAAACATTTTCTCCAAGTTTTATATAACATACCCAATGAGTACCTGGTCCATAATTAAAGTCTAAGTTTACTATTCCAGTTTCATTTTTCCCACACTCTATTTGGTAATGTATCTTTCATAAAAACTCCTCTGAAGAATGGTATTCTTAAACATTTCACATATTTTGACAAGTGATAGTTTGTTAATGCTTCATTTGGAATTATCAATTTATTCTTCTCATTTAATACACACGGTATGGTCTTAAGTAAAGACCCAATCCGTTTTTTACCATTGACCATATGGATGTTTTCTTGACTTCCCTTTTAGGGTTAGTGCGACGTCTTCTTTTGATGTTCCCGCCTCTTTTTGCAGCTTCTTTTTTACTAGGTTTTCTCCCGCGTCGTCTTCCAATTCCAATTTTTGTATCTATGCTTTTTAATCAGCTGGCTTAGACAGTTTGTCATATTCGCCACAGAGGGCAACACTAAAAATGATAAATACAGACCCATTCATATCTAACCCTTTAACTTTTTGCTGGCCTAAATATAGTAAGTAAAGTCAACTAATTCTTGGTTCTAAATATGAATGTTAAATAATTTATGCATATTATTACAAAACTAGTTTGGTTTCTTAAATCTTAAAATATTTCTTATTATCATTGCAAATTAATTTTAGTTCCTAATTTAGCTTTCATTGCGCGTTCTGACAAAAAGAGGTGTATTTCATAAAACACAATACGTAGTTAAAACCAACGAGGTTTATAAATTACTCAATCTTTCAAATAGTTCAGGGATAGACGGGGCAGTAGAAATGTGAAAGAACTAAATGATTAGGTTTCTTATGAAGAAGTGAGAGAGCCGCTCACAAAGCACTGATAGTATCACTGTGATTTCCATTCAAGTATCATACTGATTGGTTGAATGGAATCAAATGGTTAGAAAAATATTGCAGAAGTTGGTTATTGTTTTTTTTTTCTTTTTTTATAGTGTAAACAAACAAATATGTTTATCTTGACATTTATAAGTTTAAAAGAGCGCTTCCCGTGGCAATTAGGAGAAGTAATGCTAGCATCAGCGCCTTATTTTCCTCCGTTTTTCAGCAAAGATTTTCTACATTGGATGTCTCCATTTCTTCGGTTTTGTATACATTAACAATACATTGGGTTTTATTAAGAAAATAAATCTAAAAACAAAAAAATGAACTAAGCAGACCTAATATCTACTTTAAAATATCTACACTGGTGCGGTTGTTTTACTTGGACTGGGTATTCAAATTTAAATTAATTTTTAATTTGGATTAAATGTTATACATATATGTAAATGTTGTACATATATGTACATATCTTTCATGGGTGTAACAAGAAAGTCAGGGGTGGTATACATTAGATTTGGCATAGCTATCGTCACAATCACTCAAGGATCCAATATTGGATTTCATAAGAATCTATAATATTTTTAACATGTCTGAATTTTCTTAAATCGTCTATGAGTAATTTTAAGGTGTACTCATAGAACTATAAAGTAAATCACTATACGAATATAAATGCTAACCTAAATCTAACTGCAACAAAAACACTAATAGCAATAACTTCTAACCGAAATGAGAAATGGATACCGTATAACAAGATTTTGAAAAATTATTTCCTGGGAGCAATGAAGCATAAATAAAAAAAAATATATGGAATCACTGTTGAGTGTTACATGACAGATTACTCACTTCAACGAGAACTTCTCTGCTTGATGATTTCTCTGCTGCTGTCTCATGATCGAATCTTTTTGCAAACCATATAAGGGCAAAGGGTCGTTCATATCATCAATTATTTTTGTACACTCTAAATGCAAAATTTTGACCCAAATCTACAAGCTAGATTTAACAAGCTTGATGAAGAATACATCGCCACAGACTTTCTCGCATTGTATTATAGGATTTTGACATTCTCCTAGAAAATGGACACTTTCTTTAGGCCAAACTATCTTCTAAAGTAACATAATATATTTCCTAGTTATTATACAAATGATAAAAATTCATATGATAGTCATCTTCGAAAGATAGTGTATGGTGCTCACGCTTACAATGAATACAATCTAGGCGTATGTCCCTAAGCTAGGAAATGAAAGGCAAAATATGTGTAATTGACTAGATTTAATTGAAAAAATCCTTATGAATACAATGAATACAATCTAGGCGTATGTCCCTAAGCTAGGAAATGAAAGGCAAAATATGTGTAATTGACTAGATTTAATTGAAAAAAAACCTTATCTTCCTAATCCGGCTCGGTGGCCGGAGCCGGGATCGATGGCGGGGGCCGGGGAAAGATCTTCAACGGTAGCCGGAGCCGGATCTACGGTGGGGGCTGGGGACTGATCTCCAACGGTAGCCGGAGCCGGATCTACGGTGGGGGCCGGGGACGGATCTGCGTCGTTTAGTTCCTAAAATTCAAAATAGACCTATATGATTTCAGTCATAAATATTCTTAGGGAATAGATCAAAGTCAAAAATATCTTTATTATACAATTCTTCAAGAATTACAATAGTGTCAAGTGGTTTGGTTTAAAATTGGTTGATTCTTGGTTTAAAGTAGGTCTTCTCTCCTCTCAAGAAATGTGACTTTACATAGTCTAGATACAATTTTGTGTGCAAAAAATCTTCTTTTATTGTTTCCCATGGCTGCATACCTGATCCTACTCTTTCCCTACATTTACCACATGAAGAATAGGCATTAATTTTCTTATTTATGAGCACTTGATGAAATGTTGTTTACTGGTCCATTTGACCAAAATAATTGTTACTAATTTGGAAGTTCGCTGAGTACGCAGGTCTGCTGCGACGGGGAGTATTTGTTAACTAACTATTCTTTGATGATAATTGATTGAAATGTTTTCCAAAAACAATATTTGGCTGAGTGTGTGGGTTGCCACCATATGTGATGTAAATATATTCATCATGTATATAAAGTGACCATTAATCACTAAATTAAAATATTTTTGGTACTTACTATAAAATACAATAATTTTCCGTTTCCAAAAGCTCCAATTGATAAAAATTTTAAAGATCCTGTAACAAAAATAATTAAAAAAAAATGATCTGGAATACAAGATTGTACGTATCAAAATGTTACAATCATGTAAAATTTAAAGCTATTCTAAAAATATTTATCACGAATAAAAAAAAATGTGAATGTATTTTTTTTTTTACTTACCATCAACTGTTGGGCCTAGCATGAAATAATGTTTAATTGGAAGTATAAAAAGTTTAAGCAGAATCATTAAACTAGTTGAGTATAGGAAGAAGGCAACTTCTTTGAAGAGTTTTGCCCTTTAAAAACGCACAATGCCTTACATCTCTGAAATATCCTTACGGATACTGTAAGAATGCTGGTTATAAAAACCATCTTTACATCTTAATAAACGACCAGCATCAGGAGGTGCATGACTGAGGCCATTTCCTGCTCAAACTCATTTCATTTCATAAATTTCTGATAGTTTGCTAAAATGTTAAAATTAACATCTAGTACTGGGGGACCGAGAGTATGCTCGGTACTTTTGTAAAACGAGCTTTTTCAATTCTCTCTCTCGCCCTCCCAGAGGGTGCTAAACTTTATTTTAAATTAAATAAATCACTGGTTGAAAGTGTTACATGTTAGTTTATTTGTAGTTTTCAGTTGGTTTTTTTTAAACATGGTACAGTAGCTACTTTGAAATGGGCATGAGGATAACATGGGAACTTTGCAGGGCTCCAGGCCACAATCCGGATTTTTCCCAGCCATGGGACCGAAGGCAATCGATTCCTGGTGAAAAAAATCCCAATATTCCACGACAAAATAAAAAGTTGGAGCAAAAAAAATTTGGCCCTTGCAAATACTGTTTGTTTTATAATACAATAAGATAAAATTTCAAATATGGAATCACTGTTGAGTGTTACATGAAAGATTACTCACGTGGACTAATACTTCTTCACTCTCCTCTTTGTTGAATAAATCAGCTAACCACACATACATCGGCAATTTCATATCGTCCTCCGGCTCCGGAGCTGCCCAACCAAAAAATTCTGCCAGGTTGTACTGTAGCCACAATTAATGTTATCATACACAAATGCCAGAAAGAGATACATTTTAGTTCTAATGAACACTAGATTCATAACATTTTTACTTTAAAAGAATGTTATTACATTATTATTTTTAGTATATTTTTATGTAGCTATAAAGCTGCGTCCTCACTTGCCAAACATGTTCACCGAAGAGTATTCTGTGAAACATTTATTTGTCTTGTTAGTATTTATTTCTAACATAGATCGTATGGTCAGCAATGCTTGTTGATTTTTTTGTGTTAAACAAAGTGTTCACCATGAATGTTCAGGCAGTAGGGTTACCATGGGTCCTATTTCCCCTGGACATGTCCTCTTTTTTTAATATAACAAAAATGTCCTGGCAGATTTTTTACGATCAGTCCATTTATTCGGCTTTATGGAAGAGAAAACTGAATAGCTGTGAATTAAGTTTTTGTTTTTGCCAACTACTAAGAAAGTTTTATATATTGATACTTCTCCCAGATTGTTATCAAATTATAACTTAAGTTATATAATGTTTAATCTTAAGTAAAAAGTAATACCACATTTAATTTACTTTTACTCTAATGAAACAGTTTGTAGGATATTCCCTTTAGTTAGACGTCACTGCCAGAGTACGCGAAGTAGCCGGGTCGTATTAGCAGTCTATTGAATTAAAAGAGTGAGGTTATATTTGTTCAGGCTTGTGATTGATTAAAGCGACCATTAGATTCTGGATATAATTTAATCAGTTTTTTTTTTTTTTTTCTAAGAGTGAAGTAGTCTTTTAAAGTCGCTGATTTCATTCACTGAGTCATCTTTTAAACTAAATTTCACTATCAAATACAAAATAATATTTTTCAACAATGTTTAATCTACTTTTATTTTTAAATTTAAATATTAAATATTTAAGTAGAATCTTTAAAGAACCCCCTCCAAAACCACCTTAGGACCTCTTTATGGACGTAAAGGAAAACTTTTTTTATTATTTATACAATTTATATTAATTTATTTGTATAGTTAAATTTTTAAATATGCAATAGATTATGTGGTCTTGATAGTCTACATTTTTTCTCTTAGTTTTTGGTAGGTTTAAGAAAATTATATAAAAAATAAACATCAAAATAAAACTTAGTGATTTTTTAGGAATTAGGCCTAAACCGTCTTATTATTTTCCCAAATATTTAATTTAATTTGAAAATTGAAATGAAATGAAAAATGTGTACCTTATTTAGTACTTTATGAAGATTGTATCATTAAAAAAAGGTGAGATCCATAATTATTATAAATTTAAACTTTTATTTGTTCTTCCCCACCCTGTGATATTTAATTGGGGGGTTATAAAATTCATATTTGTGATTCATTACCCCTTGTTAATATCATTGCGAAGAACGGGGTATAGCAACTATGTATAAAATAAGAGTATCGACTTGTAAAATCATACTCACAAATTCTTCTGATTCTTTTACGGGGGGAATGCTGCATCAGTCCGGAGCCGGAGCCTTTGCCTTACGGCTACGGCTAACCGCAGAGAAAAATAAAATTTTTCCCTTGTTTGCCCTGAAACAATTCTTGTTGTTAAAAAAGTTTAATTAAAAAGCTTTTGTTAGTTTATTAATTATTGTAAATGTATAGCGTTTAAAAAAATCATAAACACAATAATTTGTCACATTTTGTTAGAAACTTCTTCTGCCTCACAATGTTGGCAATTTACATGCAAATTAAACATGGTAAAGTCGTAACATATTTTGATTTATTTCATAAAACAAAATATTAACATATAACTTAACATAATCAGTAGAGCCAACCAAATCCGGTTTTCGATAACTCGGAATTCTGAATAACTCGGAAAGCCTGGCAGAGCAGTTAGGTGCACTGGGTTCCAAAGTGCTAAGCAACATGTAATCGGTCAGAGCTTACAAAACAGCTTCATGGCTTTCCATTTTTTTTTTTTTTTTTTTTTTTTTTTTTACAGATGATGTTTACGTTTTTAATTTTTTGTATTATCTACTTTATAAATGTTTTTAAAAAGATAAATGCTTTTGAACAGGAATAACAGTAGATGATTTGTGTATTTTACATCTCTTTGCTATTTAGTTTACGATTCAGTAAATATCTCCTTCATACATCAAATTTGCGTAAAAATTGATGGCCGTTTATTATTCAATGTTGGTAACTGGTCAAGGATTCACCCCTTAGCCCAACTTAAATCTGGCTGACCCCTAAATGCCTAGAGGTTTTAAAAAATCAAAGGACATTTTAAACACTAATTGGAATTTGTTTTACTCCTTCGCTATTAAACTGATTACAGTGGATCCCCTTAGTGAACTAGACCCTTGACTGAAGCATGCACACTCACAGGTGCCTGGCCCGTATGTAGTGACATGCCAATACCAAACTATCAAGTTTTAAAAATAAATTAATACCTAAATTAAAGTGTTATATTTTTAATCAGCGGTAAAATCTGTAAAAAAGTGAGTGTAGAAAACCCATTATGGTATTACACAAAAAAGTATTAGCTTTGGGTTTTTTGTTGTTTTTTCTATAATTTGTTAGGTGTCTTTCCGTTTAAATTACACATAATAACGAATTTGCCATTTTCATAGGTTAAAATACTTATTTTAAGAAACTATCATTTCTCTACTAGACACCCCAGTGTGTGAGTGTTCTACCCTGCGTGCCGTCTGCACGTTTGTTGGTGTCTCTTAATCCCTCAGGTTCCTTCCCTAAGCGACTATAAGTTCATATCTTTTTACATCGAGATATAACTTTTTTGAGCAAGCCATTCATTATATTAGTTAAACATCTTACATAACAATCATAGGTATGATATGAGTGTATAAGGAACTAAGAAATATATCATGATTTGTTGATCCTGTCTCTAACAGATGCCATATTTCTTATTCTTATATCTCAAATATGTACGATTCCTGGTGACTAAAATCCCCATATTCCACCACAAAATAAAAAGTTGGAGCAAAAAAAATTTTGGCCCTTGCAAATATTGTTTGTTTTATAATACAATAAGATAAAATTTCAAATATGGAATCACTGTTGAGTGTTACATGAAAGATTACTCACGTGGACTAATACTTCTTCACTCTCCTCTTTGTTGAATAAATCAGCTAACCACACATACATCGGCAATTTCATATCATCCTCCGGCTCCGGAGCTGCCCAACCAAAAAATTCTGCCAGGTTGTACTGTAGCCACAATTAATGTTATCATACACAAATGCCAGAAAGAGATACATTTAAGTTCTAATGAACACTAGATTCATAACATTTTTACTTTAAAAGAATGTTATTACATTATTATTTTTAGTATATTTTTATGTAGCTATAAAGCTGCGTCCTCACTTGCCAAACATGTTCACCGAAGAGTATTCTGTGAAACATTTATTTGTCTTGTTAGTATTTATTTCTAACATAGATCGTATGGTCAGCAATGCTTGTTGATTTTTTGTGTTAAACAAAGTGTTCACCATGAATGTTCAGGCAGTAGGGTTACCATGGGTCCTATTTCCCCTGGACATGCCCTCTTTTTTTATAAAACAAAAATGTCCTGGCAGATTTTTTACGATCAGTCCATTTATTCGGCTTTATGGAAGAGAAAACTGAATAGCTGTGAATTAAGTTTTTGTTTTTGCCAACTACTAAGAAAGTTTAATATATTGATACTTCTCCCAGATTGTTATCAAATTATAACTTAAGTTATATAGCCTAATGTTTAATCTTAAGTAAAAAGTAATACCACATTTAATTTACTTTTACTCTAATGAAATAGTTTGTAGGATATTCCCTTTAGTTAGACGTCACTGCCAGAGTACGCGAAGTAGCCGGGTCGTATTAGCAGTCTATTGAATTAAAAGAGTGAGGTTATATTTGTTCAGGCTTGTGATTGATTAAAGCGACCATTAGATTCTGGATATAATTTAATCAGTTTTTTTTTTCTAAGAGTGAAGTAGTCTTTTAAAGTCGCTGATTTCATTCACTGAGTCATCTTTTAAACTAAATTTCACTATCAAATACTAATAACATTGACTATGTACACTAACGTGAATAGACCTCTCATCCAATGCATTTAGTTTGAGGCAAAAATTTTGAAGTTCGGTGGACGCCGCACCAGAGTCGCTGCTATCAATGTTGTTATTATTTAGCTGAATTTACAGTGCTGCCAAAACATTTGACCAAAACATAAACATAACTTTCAGTTATAAAATGTTTCATCCTTGCTTTAGAAGAGTGGTAATACTGATTTATCTATCATATGTCACGTGTACTTCGATGGACACCGCACGAGATCGCACCACCGTCAATATGCTTCACACACGCCCATGCTATGAGAAGTCTACTCACGTAGTGTACAAAGTCAATGCTAATAATATTTTTCAACAATGTTTAATCTACTTTTATTTTTAAATTTAAATATTAAATATTTAAGTAGAATCTTTAAAGAACCCCCTCCAAAACCACCTTAGGACCTCTTTATGGACGTAAAGGAAAACTTTTTTTATTATTTATACAATTTATATTAATTTATTTGTATAGTTAAATTTTTAAATATGCAATAGATTATGTGGTCTTGATAGTCTACATTTTTTCTCTTAGTTTTTGGTAGGTTTAAGAAAATTATATAAAAAATAAACATCAAAATAAAACTTAGTGATTTTTTAGGAATTAGGCCTAAACCGTCTTATTATTTTCCCAAATATTTAATTTAATTTGAAAATTGAAATGAAATGAAAAATGTGTACCTTATTTAGTACTTTATGAAGATTGTATCATTAAAAAAAGGTGAGATCCATAATTATTATAAATTTAAACTTTTATTTGCTCTTCCCCACCCTGTGATATTTAATTGGGGGGTTATAAGAAATTCATATTTGTGATTCATTACCCCTTGTTAATATCATTGCGAAGAACGGGGTATAGCAACTATGTATAAAATAAGAGTACGACTTGTAAAATCATACTCACAAATTCTTCTGATTCTTTTACGGGGGGGAATGCTGCATCAGTCCAGAGCCGGAGCCTTTGCCTTACGGCTACGGCTAACCGCAGAGAAAAATAAAATTTTTCCCTTGTTTGCCCTGAAACAATTCTTGTTGTTAAAAAAGTTTAATTAAAAAGCTTTTGTTAGTTTATTAATTATTGTAAATGTATAGCGTTAAAAAAAATCATAAACACAATAATTTGTCACATTTTGTTAGAAACTTCTTCTGCCTCACAATGTTGGCAATTTACATGCAAATTAAACATGGTAAAGTCGTAACATATTTTGATTTATTTCATAAAACAAAAAAATTAACATATAACTTAACATAATCAGTAGAGCCAACCAAATCCGGTTTTCGATAACTCGGAATTCTGAATAACTCGGAAAGCCTGGCAGAGCAGTTAGGTGCACTGGTTTCCAAAGTGCTAAGCAACATGTAATCGGTCAGAGCTTACAAAACAGCTTCATGGCTTTCCATTTTTTTTTTTTTTTTTTTTTTTTACAGATGATGTTTACGTTTTTAATTTTTTGTATTATCTACTTTATAAATGTTTTTAAAAAGATAAATGCTTTTGAACAGGAATAACAGTAGATGATTTGTGTATTTTACATCTCTTTGCTATTTAGTTTACGATTCAGTAAATATCTCCTTCATACATCAAATTTGCGTAAAAATTGATGGCCGTTTATTATTCAATGTTGGTAACTGGTCAAGGATTCACCCCTTAGCCCAACTTAAATCTGGCTGACCCCTAAATGCCTAGAGGTTTTAAAAAATCAAAGGACATTTTAAACACTAATTGGAATTTGTTTTACTCCTTCGCTATTAAACTGATTACAGTGGATCCCCTTAGTGAACTAGACCCTTGACTGAAGCATGCACACTCACAGGTGCCTGGCCCGTATGTAGTGACATGCCAATACCAAACTATCAAGTTTTAAAAATAAATTAATACCTAAATTAAAGTGTTATATTTTTAATCAGCGGTAAAATCTGTAAAAAAGTGAGTGTAGAAAACCCATTATGGTATTACACAAAAAAGTATTAGCTTTGGGTTTTTTGTTGTTTTTTCTATAATTTGTTAGGTGTCTTTCCGTTTAAATTACACATAATAACGAATTTGCCATTTTCATAGGTTAAAATACTTATTTTAAGAAACTATCAGTTCTCTACTAGACACCCCAGTGTGTGAGTGTTCTACCCTGCGTGCCGTCTGCACGTTTGTTGGTGTCTCTTAATCCCTCAGGTTCCTCCCCTAAGCGACTATAAGTTCATATCTTTTTACATCGAGATATAACTTTTTTGAGCAAGCCATTCATTATATTAGTTAAACATCTTACATAACAATCATAGGTATGATATGAGTGCATAAGGAACTAAGAAATATATCATGATTTGTTGATCCTGTCTCTAACAGATGCCATATTTCTTATTCTTATATCTCAAATATGTACGATTCCTGGTGACTAAAATCCCCATATTCCACCACAAAATAAAAAGTTGGAGCAAAAAAAATTTTGGCCCTTGCAAATATTGTTTGTTTTATAATACAATAAGATAAAATTTCAAATATGGAATCACTGTTGAGTGTTACATGAAAGATTACTCACGTGGACTAATACTTCTTCACTCTCCTCTTTGTTGAATAAATCAGCTAACCACACATACATCGGCAATTTCATATCATCCTCCGGCTCCGGAGCTGCCCAACCAAAAAATTCTGCCAGGTTGTACTGTAGCCACAATTAATGTTATCATACACAAATGCCAGAAAGAGATACATTTAAGTTCTAATGAACACTAGATTCATAACATTTTTACTTTAAAAGAATGTTATTACATTATTATTTTTAGTATATTTTTATGTAGCTATAAAGCTGCGTCCTCACTTGCCAAACATGTTCACCGAAGAGTATTCTGTGAAACATTTATTTGTCTTGTTAGTATTTATTTCTAACATAGATCGTATGGTCAGCAATGCTTGTTGATTTTTTGTGTTAAACAAAGTGTTCACCATGAATGTTCAGGCAGTAGGGTTACCATGGGTCCTATTTCCCCTGGACATGCCCTCTTTTTTTATAAAACAAAAATGTCCTGGCAGATTTTTTACGATCAGTCCATTTATTCGGCTTTATGGAAGAGAAAACTGAATAGCTGTGAATTAAGTTTTTGTTTTTGCCAACTACTAAGAAAGTTTAATATATTGATACTTCTCCCAGATTGTTATCAAATTATAACTTAAGTTATATAGCCTAATGTTTAATCTTAAGTAAAAAGTAATACCACATTTAATTTACTTTTACTCTAATGAAATAGTTTGTAGGATATTCCCTTTAGTTAGACGTCACTGCCAGAGTACGCGAAGTAGCCGGGTCGTATTAGCAGTCTATTGAATTAAAAGAGTGAGGTTATATTTGTTCAGGCTTGTGATTGATTAAAGCGACCATTAGATTCTGGATATAATTTAATCAGTGTTTTTTTCTAAGAGTGAAGTAGTCTTTTAAAGTCGCTGATTTCATTCACTGAGTCATCTTTTAAACTAAATTTCACTATCAAATACTAATAACATTGACTATGTACACTAACGTGAATAGACCTCTCATCCAATGCATTTAGTTTGAGGCAAAAATTTTGAAGTTCGGTGGACGCCGCACCAGAGTCGCTGCTATCAATGTTGTTATTATTCAGCTGAATTTACAGTGCTGCCAAAACATTTGACCAAAACATAAACATAACTTTCAGTTATAAAATGTTTCATCCTTGCTTTAGAAGAGTGGTAATACTGATTTATCTATCATATGTCACGTGTACTTCGATGGACACCGCACGAGATCGCACCACCGTCAATATGCTTCACACACGCCCATGCTATGAGAAGTCTACTCACGTAGTGTACAAAGTCAATGCTAATAATATTTTTCAACAATGTTTAATCTACTTTTATTTTTAAATTTAAATATTAAATATTTAAGTAGAATCTTTAAAGAACCCCCTCCAAAACCACCTTAGGACCTCTTTATGGACGTAAAGGAAAACTTTTTTTATTATTTATACAATTTATATTAATTTATTTGTATAGTTAAATTTTTAAATATGCAATAGATTATGTGGTCTTGATAGTCTACATTTTTTCTCTTAGTTTTTGGTAGGTTTAAGAAAATTATATAAAAAATAAACATCAAAATAAAACTTAGTGATTTTTTAGGAATTAGGCCTAAACCGTCTTATTATTTTCCCAAATATTTAATTTAATTTGAAAATTGAAATGAAATGAAAAATGTGTACCTTATTTAGTACTTTATGAAGATTGTATCATTAAAAAAAGGTGAGATCCATAATTATTATAAATTTAAACTTTTATTTGCTCTTCCCCACCCTGTGATATTTAATTGGGGGGTTATAAGAAATTCATATTTGTGATTCATTACCCCTTGTTAATATCATTGCGAAGAACGGGGTATAGCAACTATGTATAAAATAAGAGTACGACTTGTAAAATCATACTCACAAATTCTTCTGATTCTTTTACGGGGGGGAATGCTGCATCAGTCCAGAGCCGGAGCCTTTGCCTTACGGCTACGGCTAACCGCAGAGAAAAATAAAATTTTTCCCTTGTTTGCCCTGAAACAATTCTTGTTGTTAAAAAAGTTTAATTAAAAAGCTTTTGTTAGTTTATTAATTATTGTAAATGTATAGCGTTAAAAAAAATCATAAACACAATAATTTGTCACATTTTGTTAGAAACTTCTTCTGCCTCACAATGTTGGCAATTTACATGCAAATTAAACATGGTAAAGTCGTAACATATTTTGATTTATTTCATAAAACAAAAAAATTAACATATAACTTAACATAATCAGTAGAGCCAACCAAATCCGGTTTTCGATAACTCGGAATTCTGAATAACTCGGAAAGCCTGGCAGAGCAGTTAGGTGCACTGGTTTCCAAAGTGCTAAGCAACATGTAATCGGTCAGAGCTTACAAAACAGCTTCATGGCTTTCCATTTTTTTTTTTTTTTTTTTTTTTTTTTACAGATGATGTTTACGTTTTTAACTTTTTGTATTATCTACTTTATAAATGTTTTTAAAAAGATAAATGCTTTTGAACAGGAATAACAGTAGATGATTTGTGTATTTTACATCTCTTTGCTATTTAGTTTACGATTCAGTAAATATCTCCTTCATACATCAAATTTGCGTAAAAATTGATGGCCGTTTATTATTCAATGTTGGTAACTGGTCAAGGATTCACCCCTTAGCCCAACTTAAATCTGGCTGACCCCTAAATGCCTAGAGGTTTTAAAAAATCAAAGGACATTTTAAACACTAATTGGAATTTGTTTTACTCCTTCGCTATTAAACTGATTACAGTGGATCCCCTTAGTGAACTAGACCCTTGACTGAAGCATGCACACTCACAGGTGCCTGGCCCGTATGTAGTGACATGCCAATACCAAACTATCAAGTTTTAAAAATAAATTAATACCTAAATTAAAGTGTTATATTTTTAATCAGCGGTAAAATCTGTAAAAAAGTGAGTGTAGAAAACCCATTATGGTATTACACAAAAAAGTATTAGCTTTGGGTTTTTTGTTGTTTTTTCTATAATTTGTTAGGTGTCTTTCCGTTTAAATTACACATAATAACGAATTTGCCATTTTCATAGGTTAAAATACTTATTTTAAGAAACTATCAGTTCTCTACTAGACACCCCAGTGTGTGAGTGTTCTACCCTGCGTGCCGTCTGCACGTTTGTTGGTGTCTCTTAATCCCTCAGGTTCCTCCCCTAAGCGACTATAAGTTCATATCTTTTTACATCGAGATATAACTTTTTTGAGCAAGCCATTCATTATATTAGTTAAACATCTTACATAACAATCATAGGTATGATATGAGTGCATAAGGAACTAAGAAATATATCATGATTTGTTGATCCTGTCTCTAACAGATGCCATATTTCTTATTCTTATATCTCAAATATGTACGATTCCTGGTGACTAAAATCCCCATATTCCACCACAAAATAAAAAGTTGGAGCAAAAAAAATTTTGGCCCTTGCAAATATTGTTTGTTTTATAATACAATAAGATAAAATTTCAAATATGGAATCACTGTTGAGTGTTACATTAAAGATTACTCACGTGGACTAATACTTCTTCACTCTCCTCTTTGTTGAATAAATCAGCTAACCACACATACATCGGCAATTTCATATCATCCTCCGGCTCCGGAGCTGCCCAACCAAAAAATTCTGCCAGGTTGTACTGTAGCCACAATTAATGTTATCATACACAAATGCCAGAAAGAGATACATTTTAGTTCTAATGAACACTAGATTCATAACATTTTTACTTTAAAAGAATGTTATTACATTATTATTTTTAGTATATTTTTATGTAGCTATAAAGCTGCGTCCTCACTTGCCAAACATGTTCACCGAAGAGTATTCTGTGAAACATTTATTTGTCTTGTTAGTATTTATTTCTAACATAGATCGTATGGTCAGCAATGCTTGTTGATTTTTTGTGTTAAACAAAGTGTTCACCATGAATGTTCAGGCAGTAGGGTTACCATGGGTCCTATTTCCCCTGGACATGCCCTCTTTTTTTATAAAACAAAAATGTCCTGGCAGATTTTTTACGATCAGTCCATTTATTCGGCTTTATGGAAGAGAAAACTGAATAGCTGTGAATTAAGTTTTTGTTTTTGCCAACTACTAAGAAAGTTTTATATATTGATACTTCTCCCAGATTGTTATCAAATTATAACTGAAGTTATATAATGTTTAATCTTAAGTAAAAAGTAATACCACATTTAATTTACTTTTACTCTAATGAAACAGTTTGTAGGATATTCCCTTTAGTTAGACGTCACTGCCAGAGTACGCGAAGTAGCCGGGTCGTATTAGCAGTCTATTGAATTAAAAGAGTGAGGTTATATTTGTTCAGGCTTGTGATTGATTAAAGCGACCATTAGATTCTGGATATAATTTAATCAGTTTTTTTTTTTTTTTTCTAAGAGTGAAGTAGTCTTTTAAAGTCGCTGATTTCATTCACTGAGTCATCTTTTAAACTAAATTTCACTATCAAATACTAATAATATTTTTCAACAATGTTTAATCTACTTTTATTTTTAAATTTAAATATTAAATATTTAAGTAGAATCTTTAAAGAACCCCCTCCAAAACCACCTTAGGACCTCTTTATGGACGTAAAGGAAAACTTTTTTTATTATTTATACAATTTATATTAATTTATTTGTATAGTTAAATTTTTAAATATGCAATAGATTATGTGGTCTTGATAGTCTACATTTTTTCTCTTAGTTTTTGGTAGGTTTAAGAAAATTATATAAAAAATAAACATCAAAATAAAACTTAGTCATTTTTTAGGAATTAGGCCTAAACCGTCTTATTATTTTCCCAAATATTTAATTTAATTTGAAAATTGAAATGAAATGAAAAATGTGTACCTTATTTAGTACTTTATGAAGATTGTATCATTAAAAAAAGGTGAGATCCATAATTATTATAAATTTAAACTTTTATTTGCTCTTCCCCACCCTGTGATATTTAATTGGGGGGTTATAAGAAATTCATATTTGTGATTCATTACCCCTTGTTAATATCATTGCGAAGAACGGGGTATAGCAACTATGTATAAAATAAGAGTACGACTTGTAAAATCATACTCACAAATTCTTCTGATTCTTTTACGGGGGGGAATGCTGCATCAGTCCAGAGCCGGAGCCTTTGCCTTACGGCTACGGCTAACCGCAGAGAAAAATAAAATTTTTCCCTTGTTTGCCCTGAAACAATTCTTGTTGTTAAAAAAGTTTAATTACAAAGCTTTTGTTAGTTTATTAATTATTGTAAATGTATAGCGTTAAAAAAAATCATAAACACAATAATTTGTCACATTTTGTTAGAAACTTCTTCTGCCTCACAATGTTGGCAATTTACATGCAAATTAAACATGGTAAAGTCGTAACATATTTTGATTTATTTCATAAAACAAAAAAATTAACATATAACTTAACATAATCAGTAGAGCCAACCAAATCCGGTTTTCGATAACTCGGAATTCTGAATAACTCGGAAAGCCTGGCAGAGCAGTTAGGTGCACTGGTTTCCAAAGTGCTAAGCAACATGTAATCGGTCAGAGCTTACAAAACAGCTTCATGGCTTTCCATTTTTTTTTTTTTTTTTTTTTTTTTTTTTTACAGATGATGTTTACGTTTTTAACTTTTTGTATTATCTACTTTATAAATGTTTTTAAAAAGATAAATGCTTTTGAACAGGAATAACAGTAGATGATTTGTGTATTTTACATCTCTTTGCTATTTAGTTTACGATTCAGTAAATATCTCCTTCATACATCAAATTTGCGTAAAAATTGATGGCCGTTTATTATTCAATGTTGGTAACTGGTCAAGGATTCACCCCTTAGCCCAACTTAAATCTGGCTGACCCCTAAATGCCTAGAGGTTTTAAAAAATCAAAGGACATTTTAAACACTAATTGGAATTTGTTTTACTCCTTCGCTATTAAACTGATTACAGTGGATCCCCTTAGTGAACTAGACCCTTGACTGAAGCATGCACACTCACAGGTGCCTGGCCCGTATGTAGTGACATGCCAATACCAAACTATCAAGTTTTAAAAATAAATTAATACCTAAATTAAAGTGTTATATTTTTAATCAGCGGTAAAATCTGTAAAAAAGTGAGTGTAGAAAACCCATTATGGTATTACACAAAAAAGTATTAGCTTTGGGTTTTTTGTTGTTTTTTCTATAATTTGTTAGGTGTCTTTCCGTTTAAATTACACATAATAACGAATTTGCCATTTTCATAGGTTAAAATACTTATTTTAAGAAACTATCAGTTCTCTACTAGACACCCCAGTGTGTGAGTGTTCTACCCTGCGTGCCGTCTGCACGTTTGTTGGTGTCTCTTAATCCCTCAGGTTCCTCCCCTAAGCGACTATAAGTTCATATCTTTTTACATCGAGATATAACTTTTTTGAGCAAGCCATTCATTATATTAGTTAAACATCTTACATAACAATCATAGGTATGATATGAGTGCATAAGGAACTAAGAAATATATCATGATTTGTTGATCCTGTCTCTAACAGATGCCATATTTCTTATTCTTATATCTCAAATATGTACGATTCCTGGTGACTAAAATCCCCATATTCCACCACAAAATAAAAAGTTGGAGCAAAAAAAATTTTGGCCCTTGCAAATATTGTTTGTTTTATAATACAATAAGATAAAATTTCAAATATGGAATCACTGTTGAGTGTTACATTAAAGATTACTCACGTGGACTAATACTTCTTCACTCTCCTCTTTGTTGAATAAATCAGCTAACCACACATACATCGGCAATTTCATATCATCCTCCGGCTCCGGAGCTGCCCAACCAAAAAATTCTGCCAGGTTGTACTGTAGCCACAATTAATGTTATCATACACAAATGCCAGAAAGAGATACATTTTAGTTCTAATGAACACTAGATTCATAACATTTTTACTTTAAAAGAATGTTATTACATTATTATTTTTAGTATATTTTTATGTAGCTATAAAGCTGCGTCCTCACTTGCCAAACATGTTCACCGAAGAGTATTCTGTGAAACATTTATTTGTCTTGTTAGTATTTATTTCTAACATAGATCGTATGGTCAGCAATGCTTGTTGATTTTTTGTGTTAAACAAAGTGTTCACCATGAATGTTCAGGCAGTAGGGTTACCATGGGTCCTATTTCCCCTGGACATGCCCTCTTTTTTTATAAAACAAAAATGTCCTGGCAGATTTTTTACGATCAGTCCATTTATTCGGCTTTATGGAAGAGAAAACTGAATAGCTGTGAATTAAGTTTTTGTTTTTGCCAACTACTAAGAAAGTTTTATATATTGATACTTCTCCCAGATTGTTATCAAATTATAACTGAAGTTATATAATGTTTAATCTTAAGTAAAAAGTAATACCACATTTAATTTACTTTTACTCTAATGAAACAGTTTGTAGGATATTCCCTTTAGTTAGACGTCACTGCCAGAGTACGCGAAGTAGCCGGGTCGTATTAGCAGTCTATTGAATTAAAAGAGTGAGGTTATATTTGTTCAGGCTTGTGATTGATTAAAGCGACCATTAGATTCTGGATATAATTTAATCAGTTTTTTTTTTTTTTTCTAAGAGTGAAGTAGTCTTTTAAAGTCGCTGATTTCATTCACTGAGTCATCTTTTAAACTAAATTTCACTATCAAATACTAATAATATTTTTCAACAATGTTTAATCTACTTTTATTTTTAAATTTAAATATTAAATATTTAAGTAGAATCTTTAAAGAACCCCCTCCAAAACCACCTTAGGACCTCTTTATGGACGTAAAGGAAAACTTTTTTTATTATTTATACAATTTATATTAATTTATTTGTATAGTTAAATTTTTAAATATGCAATAGATTATGTGGTCTTGATAGTCTACATTTTTTCTCTTAGTTTTTGGTAGGTTTAAGAAAATTATATAAAAAATAAACATCAAAATAAAACTTAGTCATTTTTTAGGAATTAGGCCTAAACCGTCTTATTATTTTCCCAAATATTTAATTTAATTTGAAAATTGAAATGAAATGAAAAATGTGTACCTTATTTAGTACTTTATGAAGATTGTATCATTAAAAAAAGGTGAGATCCATAATTATTATAAATTTAAACTTTTATTTGCTCTTCCCCACCCTGTGATATTTAATTGGGGGGTTATAAGAAATTCATATTTGTGATTCATTACCCCTTGTTAATATCATTGCGAAGAACGGGGTATAGCAACTATGTATAAAATAAGAGTACGACTTGTAAAATCATACTCACAAATTCTTCTGATTCTTTTACGGGGGGGAATGCTGCATCAGTCCAGAGCCGGAGCCTTTGCCTTACGGCTACGGCTAACCGCAGAGAAAAATAAAATTTTTCCCTTGTTTGCCCTGAAACAATTCTTGTTGTTAAAAAAGTTTAATTAAAAAGCTTTTGTTAGTTTATTAATTATTGTAAATGTATAGCGTTAAAAAAAATCATAAACACAATAATTTGTCACATTTTGTTAGAAACTTCTTCTGCCTCACAATGTTGGCAATTTACATGCAAATTAAACATGGTAAAGTCGTAACATATTTTGATTTATTTCATAAAACAAAAAAATTAACATATAACTTAACATAATCAGTAGAGCCAACCAAATCCGGTTTTCGATAACTCGGAATTCTGAATAACTCGGAAAGCCTGGCAGAGCAGTTAGGTGCACTGGTTTCCAAAGTGCTAAGCAACATGTAATCGGTCAGAGCTTACAAAACAGCTTCATGGCTTTCCATTTTTTTTTTTTTTTTTTACAGATGATGTTTACGTTTTTAATTTTTTGTATTATCTACTTTATAAATGTTTTTAAAAAGATAAATGCTTTTGAACAGGAATAACAGTAGATGATTTGTGTATTTTACATCTCTTTGCTATTTAGTTTACGATTCAGTAAATATCTCCTTCATACATCAAATTTGCGTAAAAATTGATGGCCGTTTATTATTCAATGTTGGTAACTGGTCAAGGATTCACCCCTTAGCCCAACTTAAATCTGGCTGACCCCTAAATGCCTAGAGGTTTTAAAAAATCAAAGGACATTTTAAACACTAATTGGAATTTGTTTTACTCCTTCGCTATTAAACTGATTACAGTGGATCCCCTTAGTGAACTAGACCCTTGACTGAAGCATGCACACTCACAGGTGCCTGGCCCGTATGTAGTGACATGCCAATACCAAACTATCAAGTTTTAAAAATAAATTAATACCTAAATTAAAGTGTTATATTTTTAATCAGCGGTAAAATCTGTAAAAAAGTGAGTGTAGAAAACCCATTATGGTATTACACAAAAAAGTATTAGCTTTGGGTTTTTTGTTGTTTTTTCTATAATTTGTTAGGTGTCTTTCCGTTTAAATTACACATAATAACGAATTTGCCATTTTCATAGGTTAAAATACTTATTTTAAGAAACTATCAGTTCTCTACTAGACACCCCAGTGTGTGAGTGTTCTACCCTGCGTGCCGTCTGCACGTTTGTTGGTGTCTCTTAATCCCTCAGGTTCCTTCCCTAAGCGACTATAAGTTCATATCTTTTTACATCGAGATATAACTTTTTTGAGCAAGCCATTCATTATATTAGTTAAACATTTTACATAACAATCATAGGTATGATATGAGTGTATAAGGAACTAAGAAATATATCATGATTTGTTGATCCTGTCTCTAACAGATGCCATATTTCTTATTCTTACATACATCGGCAATTTCATATCGTCCTCCGGCTCCGGAGCTGCCCAACCAAAAAATTCTGCCAGGTTGTACTGTAGCCACAATTAATGTTATCATACACAAATGCCAGAAAGAGATACATTTTAGTTCTAATGAACACTAGATTCATAACATTTTTACTTTAAAAGAATGTTATTACATTATTATTTTTAGTATATTTTTATGTAGCTATAAAGCCCCGTCCTCACTTGCCAAACTGAACAGTATTCTGTGAAACATTTATTTGTCTTGTTAGTATTTATTTCTAACATAGATCGTATGGTCAGCAATGCTTGTTGATTTTTTTGTGTTAAACAAAAATTTCACCATGAATGTTCAGGCAGTAGGGTTACCATGGGTCCTATTTCCCCTGGACATGTCCTCTTTTTTAATATAAAAAATGTCCTGGCAGATTTTTTACGATCAGTCCATTTGTCCGGCTTTGTGAAAGAGAAAACTGAATAGCTGTGAATTAAGTTTTTGTTTTTGCCAACTACTAAGAAAGTTTTATATATTGATACTTCTCCCAGATTGTTATCAAATTATAACTTAAGTTATATAGCCTAATGTTTAATCTTAAGTAAAAAGTAATACCACATTTAATTTACTTTTACTCTAATGAAACAGTTTGTAGGATATTCCCTTTAGTTAGCAGTCACTGCCAGAGTAAGCGAAGTAGCCGGGTCGTATTAGCAGTCTATTGAATTAAAAGAGTGAGGTTATGTTTTAGCTTAGCAGATCGGCTTTCCATTTGTTCAGATTTGTGTTTGATTAACGCGACCATTAGATTCTGGATATAATTTAATCAGTTTTTTTTTCTAGGAGTAAAGTAGTCTTTTAAAGTCACTGATTTTTAAGTGACTAGCCTCATCTTTTAAACTAAATTTCATTATCAAATACTAACTAATAATATTTTTCAACAATGTTTACCCTACTTTTGGTTTTAAACAAAATTTAATTGGTTTTCAGTTGTAACCGTTTTACTTTCTAAACTAGTTTTTAAATAATCTTTAATCATGCTGTAATTTGACACTATATTTTCATCTACAACATTTGAAAAATAATCAATAAACTGATTACAAACTTAATGAAGGATATGAACATAGCCAGCTCACTGTATACGTTAAAATTTATATATTATTGACATTTTTTGAAAAATAATAAATAAACTGATTACAAACCAATGAAGGATCTGAACATAGCTAGCTCACTATTCAAATTTATATATATTGACATTTTTGAGCTTGTGTCCACTTCAGAATTTATTACCATCCAAGCAGTTTTGTTTACAGTATTTGACTTACTGATTTTGGCCTTATAATATTGCTTTTTTAACATATCAATTTTTTCTTAACAGATTATTACTATTGTTTGCTTTAATTAGAAATTTGTTACATTTCAGCTCTCTTGCTGTTTGACTAAGGTTATTAATATCTTGTTTTTCTGATTTTAACTCTTTAGAAAACCTACTTTTGTTATTCTACTGGCTGGAGCAGAACAAATTACGAATCACTTTAAAAACACAAACTCTAAAAACATTTTTTTTTCTTGTAATAATATAATATAAAAAACAGTAAATTTGAGTTGCAGATAAGAGTATCTGGATATAGGCTAATACCATGAAAATATTAACATGAATGTTTATTTCAAAAGTCTAAAACAAAACAGAGCGATATAGTCATTTAAAATAAACAAACTATAGCAAACAAACGTTTATTAATATTATTATCATATTATTATTAGATGAATTTCAAGTTAAAAGTGCAGAGTCGCATATATAAAATTTTAACCCCTTTCCTAGTAATTGTTTCGCGCAATAAAATATTCGGGTTACTTTAAAAAATTGTTTACTGTAATACTTAGACTAAACTGTCCTTGTTTGATTTATTTAAATAATTTTATACAGCAGGTTGTCCCCAAATTACCTACTCAAGTTTCGCGCAGTTATTCCTTAGTTCAAAATAAAGAAATTCATTGTGTAACAATACACAGAGTGCCCCACATCCATTTGTATGCTTTTTTAATAAATAATGTTATTTCCCTTGTGGGTTAGGATATTAAATTGAAACTTTGCATTGTGTTTTATGTTAGTTATTAACATTTTAATTTACAATTTTCAAACTTTTTTACCTAATGTCTCAAAGTGGTAAAACTTAAAAATTTTTAAATATATATAAAAAGATTATTTGGACAAAAATATAACAAATCACCCCAAAGTTGGAAAATTTTATTATTTGACAGGAATGCCAACAATAGAAAAATTGGAAAACACATAAAGCGTAACTGAGATAAACGTTAAGACAAATACGTCACTTTTGGTGAAGTTTCCGTTTGGTATTTTGCATCACCAAGTATGATTGTGAGCTATAGATTTTAACTTTTAAGGTATAAAATATCCAATACCATAAAAAGAATATCCTATAATTTCAAATGTCAAAATTGGAGGTCCAGACGAAAGTCACTTTTTAGCTATTGAAAGCAAATTTATTATGCATTATCAACTCTTTATTTATGGCTATTTAGAGAATATTGCTCGCACACACTCGTATTACAACGTCATTGAAACTTCTCGGTCAAGCGACCATTACAAGAGCGTCCTTAGCACGATTGTCGTAGGGAGTAGTGTGTAGAACTACCACTGCATAATAATCGAACCTGGGGCAACATATATAAACTGGGCACAGCGGTTGTTTCACCAGTGCACTAGCTGCGACCCAAGCAACCTACCATCCAACCATGAAGTGTCAAGTGAGTAGAATTTTATAAGTTGAAAAGCTGTAACTTATTTTACTGTGAACATTTCTGGATAACCTTTTTTATTTGAAGCCCCAATGGTTTAAAGATATATTGTAAGAAAAAGTGAAATCCCCGTGTCATTTTAGCTTTTTAGCAATGAATCTAAACTACTGGAAAAAATTTTAAGCTTAATCTAAAATACTTGTATGTAGTACGTAGTATTGCGGTGTATGATAAATTATCATGAATTTTGGAAAAAAATCTATATCTATAAAAGAGGAAGTATGTATATATATTTGTATATATATAAATATATATGTATGTTGCCTATAGACTCCGAAACCGCTCAACAGATTGTAATCAAACTTTCAGACGTTAGTAAGCATTATTCGAGGATGGTTTGTGTGAAGTTTGGTGCAAATCTGTCCAAAGGGCTCTGACCCAGAGGGCATAAAATGGTGCAGTATCAGGTTTTTAAAAATTTAGTGTTTACAAAATGAACTGCTGTAATCAAAAAATTTTAAAGTTTCATTCAAGCAGATGCTTATAATCATAGAAGTAACCAGGTGTGAGGTACAATGTTGATGTTTGTGTTGTCTTTATGGCTCCGCCATACGGGAGCTTACAATTACACTAAAACCCTACAGGTGGTGAAATTTGACATGGACGATTGTCTTTGTCCATAGGTGCACCATAGGTCCATAGGTTTTGCAAATATAGTTTTTTAAGCTCTTTAGGGCTCCACCCCACTGGACTTCAAAATTACTTTAGGGCCACCGGGGTTGAAATTTGATGGACGATTCTCTTTACCCATAGGTATACACTAAGAAACGATTTTGCAAATATAGTTTTTAAAGCACTATAGGGCTCTGCCCCATTGGACTTCAAAATTACTTCAGGGCCACCAGGGTTGAAATTTGACATGGACTATTCTCTTTGCTCATAGGTACTCATTAGGAAACGGTTTTGCAAATATAGTTTTTTAAGCACTTTAGGGCTCCGCCTCACTTGACATTGAAATTACTTTAGGATCTCCGGAGCTGAAATTTGACATGGATGATTCTCTTTGCTCATAGGTACTCACTAGGAAACGGTTTTGCAAATATAGTTTTTTAAGCTTTTTAGGGCTCCACCCCACTGGACTTCAAAATTACTTTAGGGCCACCGGGTTGAAATTAGATGGACGATGATATTTACCCATAGGTACTCACTAAGAACCGATTTTGCAAATATAGTTTTTTAAGCACTTTAGGGCTCCGCCTCACTGGACTTTGAAATTACTTTACGACCTCCGGAGCTGAAATTTGACATGGACGATTCTCTTTGCTCATAGGTACTCACTAGGAAACGGTTTTGCAAATATAGTTTTTTTAAGCTCTTTAGGGCTCCACCCCACTGGACTTCAAAATTACTTTAGGGCCACCGGGCTTGAAATTTGATGGACGATGCTCTTTACCCATAGGTACTCACTAAGAACCGATTTTGCAAATATAGTTTTTTTAACACTTTAGGGCTCCGCCTCACTGGACATTGAAATTACTTTAGGAGCTCCGGAGCTGAAATTTGACATAGACGATTCTCTTTACTCATAGGTACTCACTAGGAAACGGTTTTGCAAATATAGTTTTTTAAGCTCTTTAGGGCTCCACCCCACTGGACTTCAAAATTACTTTAGGGCCACCGGGGTTGAAATTTGATGGACGATGCTCTTTACCCATAGGTACTCACCAAGAAACAATTTTGCAAATATAGTTTTTGAAGCTTTTTAGGGCTCTGCCCCATTGGACTTCAAAATTACTTCAGGGCCACCAGGGTTGAAATTTAACATGGACTTGCCTCTTTGCTCATCGGTATTCACCAAGAAACGGTTTTGCAAATATAGTTTTTGGAGTTCTTTAGGGCTACGCGCCACTGGGCTTCAAAATTACTTTAGGGCCACCATGGTTGAAATTTTACTTGGACATGCCTCTTTGCTCATAGGTACTCACCAAGAATGGTTTTGCAAATATATTTTTTAGTAGGGCTGTGCTCCACTGGACTTTAAAATTAATTTGGGGCCTCGGGGGTTGAAATTTGACATGGACGTGCCTCTTTGCTCATAGGTGCTCTTGCATTTGCTATTACGATCAATAAGATACGAGGCAAACTTTGACTATTCTGGGTTTAAATTTGCGAAATGCCTGTTTATCCTTTGGCCTTACAGTAATATTAATATAAGTACTTTCTATGCCATTGACTTTTTTGTTATTTTAAAAAACTTAAAACTTAACTTACCTTCTTTTGTTATATTAAAATAGCTTTATTTATGTAAACAACTTAATTTGAGCGCAGCAACGCGCGCCGGGTAACTGCTAGTATATCTATATTGCTTCTAGTTTTAAGTATACTATGGATTACTGTATTTGTATATATTTTATTTACATTTATCTTCAAACAAATAGTAGATTACTTATTACAATAACATAGTATTTTAGGAAATTAATATACAGTATATATATTTAAAGCTTATAAAAATTTTCTTAAAATTAATTAAACCTATTTATATAAATCGCAAGATTTGTAGACAAACTAATTTTTAATCCTAAATTTCTAAATTGAAACTTAATACATTTTTAAACTTTTATCACTAGGGTAAGTTGCGGATATTTTCATGGAAATTAAAATTTAGGTCCAATCGCTTAAAATGTTTAACTTTGTGAATCTAAAGATATATAATTTTTTTATTTTGTTCATAATTATAAATAATTAATAACTAGACCAACACTAGTAAAAAGAAAAGGAATAAGTTCCACAGAACCCATAACTACACTATGTACTTTATACTATGTCATTATTATGATAATTATTTTTTAAATTCAAAAATAGATTGGGGTTTTGTTTAAATTAAATTTTGAAGTAAGTTTTTGAGTAAAATTTAAGTGTTAAATTGATGTGGAACAGCTTTCAAACTAATAAGGGGATAAGTTCGACAGAACCCATAAATACACCATGTACTTTATACTATGTCATTATTATGATAATTATTTTTTAAATTCAAAAATAGATTGGGTTTTTGTTTAAATTCAATTTGAAGTAAGTTTTTGAGTAAAATTTAAGTGTTAAACATTTGTAATACTAACAAAGATTTATGTAATTGATAATATGTAAATGTGGAACAGCTTTCAAACTAAAAATAAGGGGTCATGCATTGAATACCAAACAATATATATTTATTTAGAATTTTTGCTATCTATTTCTTACTTTGCTAACTCTGTAGTTGATCCTACGACAATAAACTATTATATGCGGAATTCCAAAAAAGAGAACAACAATATTCTAGGAGGTAATTTAAAAGGAATTTGATCCATCTATATCTATTAAAGAGGAAGTGTGTGTGTGTATATGTGTATGTTGCCTATGGACTCCGAAACCACTCGACAGATTGTAATGAATCTTTCAGGAATTATTAAGTATGATTCAAGGATGGTTTTTGTGAAGTTTGATGAAAATTTGTCCAAAGGGCTTTGACCCAGAGGGCATACAATAGTTTGTAAAAAAATCTGAAATTCTCTATTTTATCCATTTTCATAGTTTGCTAGAAACAAATTCAATGAAAAATTGTAATTTTAGTTATTTCAGCGATTTTTTTATATATAAGGTAAACGTGACAGCGAGAGAGCGTAGCGAACAAGCTTGATTACCTATAAAATAGATTCAATCAAGGGCGAAGCCGAGATTCTAACTTATTTAAATTAAACAAGAGTTACATGATTTACAACAAAGCTTGAAATGTTTATAGATCGCCATCGTGCTGGTGCTCGCCCTGTACGCGTTGGCCGCGGAACACAAGCCTTCTGAGGGTAGGGACAAGCGAGGAGCTCTGCTGGCCTACGACTACGCCTACCCCTACTACGCCGCCCCCTACGCCTACAGCCCCTACTACTCCGCAGCGTACGTCGCCTCCCCCTACACTCGGTCTGCCTACGTCGCCGCCCCCTACACCGCCCTCTACACTGCTGCCTACTACTACAAGTAGACCATGTCTACGATGTACCCAGTATTGTGTTCCAAACCCTCTAAACTTCGTGCTTATTTATTACTTTAAAATGTAAATAAATGTCTTTCACTGAAAATTGTTGTACTTTAATAAATTACTTGATTGACCCGAATACTAGATTAAGAATATGTGAAATGCTCCATATTTGTTATCCTTTAATTACGTATTTTTAGAGGAAAAACATGTAGTTTTAGATTTTGAAATGTCTGCAGCATTAATTTTCTTAACATGTCCATGCCAGCAAATTGATCCATGTTCACCATTTAGCGTTTATACCTAAAATTTCACATATTTCCTCTATTGTCTAAATTGTAAAGTAGTTAGTTTTAGATATTGATTTTAATCCCTTAAAAAGTTGCTCACACAAGACAGACTTGGAAATATTTTTAATACAAATTTAACTTGATTTGATGCCTCCGTACTTTACTACTTTAAGAACTTTTAATTGCCCTCCAAGGGCGGTCCAAGGGGGGGGGGGGGTTCAAGGTGATCCTGATCCCCACCCCCAAATTTTTTAATATTTATGGCTTGTAATAAGCTCTTTTTGCAAATAGACTTTTTTGCTTCAAATGATAATTAATTGTACGGAAAAATATCAAGTGGAACCTTAAGTTTAATTTAAAATCTTTAAACCAATCTCATCGTATAAGCGTGGTGACTGGACTGACGTAAATGTTTATTCTTCTCTCAAGGTTGGGATCGTATAACAATCGGTTGACTATAAATTCAGGTTACATGTTAAGAAGGGTTCACGCGCTAGTTGACGAAACAATTGACGCCGCCACATTTGACATTGACTATAACTCTAGGTTGTAGTTAAAAAAGGGTTCACGCTACTTGACGAAACGATTGACGACATCACAATAATATGATACTGACTATAACTCCAGGTTGCATGTTAAAAAGAAGGGTTCACGTTAGTTGACGAAACAATTTACACCACCACATTTGACTTTTGGCAAACTTTCATAAAAAAGCGTAATAATCTGTACGGTATATTAATAAAAACGAGAATCTAACTATAATAACTTCTTCACTCGATAATACGTACCCTATCAACAAGGTTAGCTTTATATAGAGTGCTAAATACATGTTAATTTTTTGTCCGTGACTGGTGCCATTTTACCCACGATTCCCACCGTTTCCTTGGCAAGCATCCCACACTTTACATGCGTTTCCTTGGTTACCAATTTGAGTTATTCTGGTTTGTCGTAACTAGAAACAAAAATTACAGATTATACATTTAAATGACTGATTATTTGTTGTATTTTTACTTTCTCCCCCTATACCATAGTATATGGAGAAAGTATTGTTTTCGTCAAAATTTTCGAATTTGAGTTGTTGGTGGATTTATCCATTTTGGTGCCCCCTGAGTCCAAAAAAGTGGTTTTCAGAGTGATGTCTGTGTGTGTGTGTGTGTGTGTGTGTGTGTGTGTGTGTGTGTGTGGATGTGTGTGTGTCTGGATGTAAACAGAGCCAGAGAATGCCCCAATGGTCCGATCTGTATGAAATTTGGTATGTAGGTCCAAACCCACGATAATTCCAGGCGTTTTTTTTTCATTTTTTTGAATTTTTGATTTTTAGGGGTAGTTTACCCCCAAAAACACTCAAAAAACGTTAAAAATCAAAATTTCTCAAAAACGGCTCTAACGATTTTGATTAAAATTTTGTGGTTTATTAAGAATAAAATGCTAAATAAAATGACACCACCCGCATTTCCGAGAAAATGCGCGTTCAAAAGTTATACAATAAAAAGTGTTTAAAAAATCAATTTTTTGGATTTTCAAAATAGCTGTTATCTTGAAATAAATTTTACTGATTACCATTAAATCAAGCTCAAAGAAATAAAATTCCAGTATTTTAAATTATTGCTCTACATCAAGTGGTTGCGGAGAAAATTCAATTTTTTCGTTTGGCGGTAAACGCAGTACGTTGTTAAAAGTCACAGGCACGCTTAGGGCAGGACTGCGGAGAACATCTGAACAAAAGAAGAGCTGTTTCATTCCTTTGATGTTGGAAAATGCCGCTTTTGAGTCAGGCCGGTGACGTAATCAATCTGATGTCCATAAGAATAACATGTACCAGCTGATCAGGCTAGTGACGTTTAGGGTACTAATTTTTACATCGTTTTACTCGCTAATAAAACAGCCCTTGTCCATTACATTACAGCAGTTTTCCCCAGCCCTGCGTTTAGGGTCAAACTCGCGCTGCACAGCTGGTGGCTATCCGACAGATTCATCAAGACATTAATGTTTGAAGCTTTTAACACATTTTTTTATATTGTTGGGAGAAAGTATGTGTCAGTTAGCTGATACCGTTTATTTTAACCAATTTGATTTGATGGTCTTTGAACAGGCTATTGAGATTGAATACCATAGAAGCGTCAGAAAAATGTAGGTAATATGGCTAATAACAGATTTGAATGTATAAGCAAAGGACTGGTTACCAAGAAAACGGGGGGAATCGTGGGTAAAATGCCACCAATCAACAGTGGACAATTTTCACTATCTGTGTAGCACTCTATATATAGTTAACCTCTTTGTACCCTATAAACGGCATTGCGGGATATAAAACACTATTATAACATCCTCACTTGATAATAATACATTACATACACAATACATACACTATAATCGCCTTCACAGCTTCTTTATTTGTATTATAACATCATTATCCAAATATACCTTTCCAATAAACTACACTGTCGGGGTGAATCATATTCAAATATTTTCCCGCCAGTAAAAACGGACCAATCACGAGCGGTTATAATAAAGTAGGGTTCACGTACGAAATTAGATTAAACTGGGATCCCCTATAGAAACAACTAATTTACTATTTGTTTCTACTAGTTTTACCCTGGAGCGTAAAACTATGAAGTGATTAAATATGGATCTATCTGAGTTTTTAGTTTACGACTTAGCTTTTGTTCAATAAAAAGAATTTGATAACATTTTTAACCGTGACCCCCCCCCCCCTCAATGTACACCTAGGACCGCCCTTGGTGCCTAAATCAATAAAACTTTTGCAAACAATGAATACAAAAGTATCCTGATACTAATAAACAAATGATAGGCCTATTGTTTACTTATTACATATTAAACACGATATATTTGTTAAAATAACGTAGGGTTCTAGATGTTTAGTTCTCTGTTAAACAACACAGATGACGCGACTAGAGAGTGATATATAGATTTAGTGAGTGATGACTACTGGATGGCGGACACGTTACATTCTGTAAACACTGAGAATGGATGGAGAGAAAGACAAATCGTTTGAACACTTGCGCTTTATCTCCAAAATCCAACTTACTCATATAATAAACGTAGAGTTGAAAGATAGGCAAGAATTGTCTGATAGGCTGCAGTTTAACAGTTCATTTAAGAAATAGTAGGGGTAAAATAGACGATTAATTTTCGTAATGGTTCCGGACAGTACCTTCTTTCGACAAGTTTCATTTAAGGGGGGGAAAGTTCACGCAAAAAAACGGCAAATAATTTTTTTCCAAATTGTATTTTTATATATTTTGTTTTCCCTTTTATTGCAAATGTAAAAATATAAAATTTAAGACTAAACGATTTTTTACCTTGTACACAAAGAATTATCAAAGTTAATAAATCATGATTTTTCTACCTTAGAAATCATAGGATTGTTTTAAGTATTTTAGCAATACAATCTAACTAAAACCTAGTTATTTCATAAATAGTTTCACCCCTATGGGGTTTATGGGGAAAATAAAAAGTGCCGAATAATGATACAATTTGGTTTTACCTTACCTAACTATTAAATTTGCTAACAAACATTTTTAACAAAATCCCATGGCAGTAAACGAGAGTAGTGGAAAAAGGGGGCTGCTGGCTCACTTCAAGGTCACCTGAGGGATGACGTCATCGAGGTCAATGACCTCACCGATGACGTCATCGATGACGTCATCGATGACGCAATCGATGACGTCATCACCAATGACGTCACATCCATGACGTCACACCCATGACGTCACAGAAATGACGTGCTGATGACGTCATCACCCCTTACGTCACCAAAATGACGTCATCGATGTCACAAAGGTCAAGGTCACGCTGAAACCTAAAATTTCTTGGCACTTTTGCTGTTTCTCGCACTACGCTCCGAGTTTCAGTCCGGTTCCCATGACCTTGACGACTTGGAGCGAAATTAGACGAGAAACAGCAAAAGTGCTGAGGAAACTGCAAGTTTGCAACGTGACTCTGCCTAAACCGTCATGTGACACCGCTCGGGTGACCTTGAAGTGAGCCAGCAGCCCCCTTTAGACCAGTACTACAACCGCGATGTGCACCCTACGACAGACACCGAGCGACTGACTGTCCGGCCCCGCGCACTCTAGGTATATGGGAAGTGGTGGGGGAACTGCGATGACCTCGGGAAACTTGAAAATGTCAAGCCAGGTAGCACCGTTTTGGTGCTACCTTAAATTTACATGTTAAAGTGTGATGACCTTGAGGTTGACTGTGAACCTGGGGCTTAGGATTGTGTTTAACAGCTTGACGTTTTCGCCAGAGTTCAAGTGTGGTGACATTGAACTGGTTAAAATCAAAACTGCACAGCAGACTGCACAACACGGATGTGCATCCTACGACAGCCGCCGAGCGACTGACCTCTGGGCCCTGCGTACTCTAGATATATGGGGAAGTGGTGGGGGAAATTTTAAGGTCATTTAAACGGAGTTTAAAAAAAGTCAAAGAGTAGAAAGACTACTCTTGTGAGTCTATAACGATTTCATTGATAGTGAGTGCTTCGGTATGCCAAGTTGATCTGTATTGACACGCTCCTAAATAATGTTTGCAAAAACCTGCAAAATGATTGTTGCACAATTTGCAGCCAGTTAGCTGTTTTAGTTTGAATTCAATGCAACGTTCAGGGCAGCAAGTGTACTTATGCCCTCTCATTTGGTACACATGGAATGTCTTCAACTTCGGTTTCGGCTTCTTCCAAGACTTGCACTTACACATGCACTGACCAAAAGCTTCACATGTTCTACAAGCCAGACCATCCACCACATCAATGTCATTTGGCCATGAAAAACATTTCTGTTCGCAACAGTAGTTGAGTTGACTGTCCATGTTGCTGCGGTGAAGGTGCGCGATGAAATGATGCTGTAGTCAGTGAGAGTGCACCTTAAATAAACTCAGTGGAGGGGGAAAGGTCAAGGTCATTCAAACGGAGTTTTAAAAAAGATGACTAGTTGTCCTCCTCGTCCGTCGTACTTGGAGAGCTGTCAGACGAAGAGCCCCGCGCAGGTGCTCTCCAGATGAAATGTATATCTATTTGAAAGCGCAGGCCTGGATCTTGTACCATCAACTCCTTTAATCTATTACATACCAATTCCACTTTGTACACATTGTTAATAATCAACACCCAAGGCTTCGGCTGAACATAACGTGTAGTTGAGTCAGCCTCGCAGACAGTTACACCTTCCGGTGATATTGGAGTGTATAAATGTGTAAAATCTCGTTGCTGAGGCTGGCTTGAAGTTGAAGGTTCTGTGCCGACCCTGGTTGCATCAAAATTCAAATCCATTCTACATTCAAGAGGTCCAGGGTTCCCGTTTAATACATTGAGTAATTTTTGATACAAGACTTCCACTTCTGTCGCATCCTGTAAATGAACAGTCCACCGCAAGGGAAATGCTTCGTCCGTAGTGGAGTCAACTTGAGAAAGAGTTCTTTCCGCCATGGCAGCTAAGCAAGGAATGAGGTGAGCTGCAGTCAGTTGTAACATTATCGAAAAGTAGAGGGGGAAATTTCAAGATCATTTAAAATTGGGTTTTAAAAAAGGAAGGAGTGGAGGGGAAAGTTCAAGGTCGTTCCAACATCAGTAGTGGAGTCAGCTTGGCTGATGGTGTTGTCCGCCATGGTTGCTTGTCGAACAAGGAATGACGGGTGATGTGATACTCATGCAGGAACATGGTGAAGTGGTGGGGGAAGTTTCAAGGTCATCCAAACGGAGTTTTAAAAAAAAAAGGAAAACCTACAAAGTAACATTGAAACTTTCCAACTGATGATGGCGGGCGTTTTCTTCTGCAACCTTGCCGACACATGTGACTATACCATATAGTATGAAAAGTACAACCATAATAAGGCCGAACAATAAAAGATAGCCGTTGACTATCATGATATTTTCTGAGTGGATCTGCTTTCTTCTTATCTCCCTCTCTTGCATCCTTTTCTCTAACTCGTGGATGAAGTCGCAGCATGCGTTAGGACATCTTTCATCTGTTGGTAGGTTTGCCATTGTTGATGTTGTCGGTTTGGCTGTTGAAGATGGAATGAGGTTTCTAATCGTGATGTGCCATGTACACCAATAGTGAAGTGGTGGGGGTAGCAAAGCAGTGGAGGGGGAAGTTTCAAGGTCATTCAAATTGTGTTTTAAAAAAACCTATCTTGTTACTGAGCTAATATGTCAGTAACAAGATAGGTGTTTTTGCTCTTTTACTTCTTTAATATAATGAAAAAATAAACATATTCTACAATGGTTAGAACAAGAAATACAACTGCTAGTCAGCTGAAGTAATCCAAGTTGTCCGGCTCGGTCTTCATGGACGTCGGTGAGGAAGCTGTCGATGAGTGTCCAGGCTCTTCCTTTGGCTGCCGGGTGTTCCGTATATTGCAAGCGTAGACTTGCACATTTATACGGTAGCCTCTTGCCACCATTAGCTGCAACTCCTTGTACAAATCGTTCAGCTCCTGTTGTGTTTTGATAGTCACCTCCTCATAGCTGGCACAGCTTACGTTGAGAGACATCCTGATGTTGCTAGGTTGGCTGCTGGAGTAGAAATGAAGCCAAGGCACAGCGCTTGGAGGTATATGAAAAAGTGGTGGGGGTGTTTGCATTCAAACAGGTTTGACTTGTAGCGTGGTGGGGGTAACTGTGAAATGCAAAGGTCAAAGGTCAAGGTCACCCGCGAAGTTTAAAAAAAAAAATGCAACATATCAATATGTGACAAACTTCACATATTGATATGTTGCATTTTTTGTCTTTTGTTTTTTATGGTTTATTTATTTATAAAACGTTACAATAACATATTTACAACAGTAAAACTTAAATCTAACACTGCTGCTTGTCGGCGATGTGGATGGTCAACTCGGTGGAATTGCTACCCGTGCAACCGTGGGAAACCAGGTAGAGACAGCCGGGTTGGATGGAGCGCAGATCCTCGTTCTGGAGGAGATGGACGAACCGTTTCGGCAGGTAGACTTGGAACTTGGGCTCATCCCCCGGAGTGAATGGTGCCTCGCTAAGACTGCAGCAGATGGCCTCTCCAACTGTAGTCTCCATCTTCTTCATGGCGTGGATAATGTAGTGCTTCTCGTCTTTAAGTTCGGAACACTTCTTGACGGGTAGTATGGTAGATTTGGAGTGAGCATTGAACTGCTCAACCAAAGTTTGCAGGAACTGGTGAGATGCCATGGTCAAGTTATAGATCGTCTTCTTCGTCTTCTTGCTGGGAGATGTTGTCGTCTCGGAATCTCGAGTAATACTCATGCCAGGTCCCGGTCTGCTCCTCACTTATATAACCCCCGTTACCCCCACCACTCCCCATTTCCCCACTTTGAAGGTAAGATGCGAGTTTATAGGCGTTTTTTAAAGCGCAATGTCTATCTTTTTCATGTTCTGGACTTTTAGTACAAATACAAACATTTTCCATCGTATACTTGTAGTTTTTATCCAAATCCACATCATTAACCGGAACATGAGTAAATCCTTCGATCCATCTTTTCTTTTCCAGCCCCTTTGTGTAAATATTGGTAAACTTGTCTGAAAAGTGATGCATAATGTGATACAAGTCCGTGTAACTTGTAAAACCATCATACCAATCGATATGATGGAAGTGTTTTGAAATCCATCTGTTGGTAGTAGCGGCTTTACTGGTTAAAGATGAATAAGAACATGGTGGTTTAAATAAAAACGAATAAGGAACACTTGTATTGATGTCGAAAAACACAAGTTCTTTTATGATAAATCTATCATCATTACCCCGAAACGCTTGGAATTCAATTATACCAGGTTTGGACTTTACTTGTTCTTCTTCCTTGTCCATTGCGAAGATCACTCGTCTGCTCATGACGAAGTCCAAAGGTCAACTGATTTCCACACCACGGTAGGTACGACTTTTATACCCGGCCGTACAGTTGTTGGCGCGTTGGTGTATATTTAACGTGGGCACCGTCCCCGGTAGGCCTAACCCCACAAAGTGTTTGATATTGTTTTAAAAATTAACCATTGCTGTGTAGTTAATTGTCATTTAGGTTTCCATCTTTACATTTTCCTTGTTTTCATTTTCATCACTAACACTTGATTCTTCTCCTCCTTCTTCTTCCTCTTTTTCATGTTTTACTGATTTCTTATGTAGTTGAGCGTACTTTTCCAATTGTCTCCACATTTGTACTTCATGAGGAACCCTATTGAATATAGAAGTATCTACAGGTCCGTACAATATAGGTGCGTCCGGTTGTTTGTCCAAAGTGTCTTCCAGATAATCTTTAATAATTGAACTTGAAAACACCAGTTGTCTCAAGTATCTCGTTATTGGTTCAGTTGCACAAGTTAGAATAAAAAACTCTTCTCGATTAAGTTGAATCTTGTTATCATGTCTTGTTGTGTCTCTAAACCGCAACTGATGATCACCACGATGTTTAACAATATCGATTTCCACATTTGAATCCAAAAGGCCTACTCTTGTCTTTCTTCCAAACATGTTACTACTTAAATAGCATTCTAGCAGATGCAAGTGTTTCATAAACGATTCCCAAGCAGTGTCCGTAAACAAAATCATTTTGGGTCCATGAGTTAAAATTACAGTAGGGGAATAATCTGTAGATTTCATAACACCGATTAAAACACTTTTGTCCAAACTGGAAGAGATTGGGTAAAATATTCGCAAGAATACCTCACTTAATATGTTAGGAGAAATATTATCTTCAATATCCCTTTTCCTCTTGTGTGCATTCTTTCTTCTTTTACCTTTTTCCTCAACATTATTACTGGCGTGGAGTTGTCCGCAAGCGTTGTGTTCATCTCCCTCCGGTTGACCTTGAAGATCTAAAAAGTCGGATATCTCCTTCTCAATATCTACTACATTTTCTTGTGTACCACTAGGAGAAGCCATATTGAATAAGATGCTACCCATACAACAACAGGCAACAAACTGATAAGGAGCGAGCTGAACGCTCTGCTTTTATACTCGCGGAATGCATTGGAATGTAGGAAAACCGGTCTTTTACAATACATTTTTAACAATTCCAGTTAAAGGTGTGTATGTTACGATTTTATCATGTAGAATTAAACAGTATGCAGTTGTATTAGCCGATATAGGCGCGTTGAATTCCATTTCTATTTTTATATCTACACTTGATGATTTTACCGATTCATTTTGTTTAGAACAATCGATTACAACTATAGGGTAACCATCTAAGTATTTTTCTGGTGATAGTAAAGGTGCATTCGTTTTACCATAATATGAACTTTGGAATCTTGCATACATATCGTACAATATGCTGTACTTTTTATTAGCGAATGACACATTTAAATTATCGTATGGAAAAAATTGTGAATTTAAATAAACTTTAATATTTTTCAAGTTGCAATGATCAAATTGGCCTGCATGTTTGGTGATGGTGTCTCTTCTGCCTGTTTGTAAACCAAATATAATATACCTGGCTCGTTCCACATAATTAGATGTTTTAACTGTCCAAGTGTGTCGATCCGTAGTTGGCAAGCTGGGATGTTCATGAAATTCCCAACTTCTAAAAGGAATTACAATATCACGATCAGCCTTTAACTTTCTTAATAGTAGCATTCTATGCTCGTCAGCTAATTTTACATGTGGAACTCTCCATACAATTTTGTCTAATGTTAATTTCCATTCTAAAGTTGCATCTGTTGTACCGTCTGGAGCTTTAATAATATCTTTATCGTTTGAAGATCTCAACAAAACTAATTCTTGTTTAACGTTTAATATTATTTTCCTATAATCTTCAGCAAAACCAAGCAACAAACGTAACGGAATATGAAAATCAAAATTTCCATTTGTATCTGGAGTGATTGTGTCTTTTGCAGGTAAAACCCATCCTGCAGGTTGTATTAAATTGGTTTCATTAGGTGATATAGATGTTAATCCCTTTAAAGTTGTTGCAATACCTACTTTTTTAGTAGAATCAACTGTTACACCTGATATTTCATATCTAATTTCATCAAACAGGAAAGCCATGGGATTATTTATAAATGGAACTGTTGTACCAGTAGTAGTACCGTCCTTTTTAGTAACTTTTCCTTCAATATACAAGTAACTTTCACATGGTAGTGTGTAAATGTCTTGATTTTGTATGGGAATACGAATTTCATCGTTATTGTTTAATTTTGATGAAGTGTAAGGGTTGTGGGTGTGATATTCTTTTTCCCATAGGGTTTCGTCGAATGTTGGACCCTGAGCTATATCCAGTATATCCATTATCGGTTACTTTTAATCCAATTCTCTCTAAGAAACGAATGTTCTCGCGTGTTAACTCCTCCACAGCTGAAGAGCTACTAATGCGGATTCCCGTAGGTTGTTCGCTTTTAAATGTTAAACCCATGATTTTGTATTAAAGTGTTGATTTTAAATGTAATCTAACCGTAATAGGCTCTTCTCGGAAATCTATCAAGTTACCGTCTTGATCCAATACGTTCAACACGATGTCTGAAATGAAAGTGGTGTTCAAAGGTAGATATACCAGGTTTTGCGGCTTTTCAACAATTTTAAATCCAGGTGGTACACTGGGGTAAAAAGTATGTATTATATGAGTATTTGCTCCATCTCTGTAAGCTCCTTGTATAATGTTACAAGTTATGTCTATACTATTGACTTTTAATATTGTTACAGTTTGTTTACCGGAATGTGTTTTATTTGGTTCTAAAATTGCTCCATCTTTGGGAAATCCTAATAAATCACCAATTGAGTTTGGCTTAGTGAAATCTATATAATATTTTGAAGTAAGCTCAGCTTTCATTGTATTATTATTACCTTTTAGCGATATATTGTCTTTTCCCATTTTATTTTGCAAAAATTCATTAATATGATCAATTTCATAAGAACCTGTGGGTAAACTGCACTCTTCTAAGTCTGTTAACTTACCACTGGCATCTTTTCCTTTATAATAATGCAATAAGTTATTTTTACCTTCCGTAACATTGGGAATAGAGTTGTAAGTTGTAAAATCCAACAGTGCTGCCTCCCAAAATCTTCCTTTTTGCAAGCGTAACGCTGGAAAAAGGATACTTCGTAAAGTGGACGATTTTCCTGTTAATGATACCGTATAGGAAGACATCTCAATAGTGACTGATACTTTTAGCTAGGAATTCCAAACATAAATGGCCGCATATTGAAGTATTATCAGGTTGTTCTCTTTTATAGTTGTAATATATGTTTTTAGCAGATTTAAAGTAATGTTCAAGTTCTTTAGGTGGTGGCAAATTTCCAAAACTATCAAAATAATATACATTACTATTTAGTTTCTTATAACACACCCAATGGGTGCCGGACCCTTCAGTATTATCCAAATTTACGATTCCAGTCTCATTTTTCCATATTTTCTTTGGTAAACTGTCTTTCATAAATACTCCGCGGAAAAATGGTATTTTTAAACAGGAAATATATTTAAATAATTCAACATTAGTCAACGCTTTATGTGGTATAACCAATTGATTTCTTTTATTTAATATGCACGATACGGTCTTAGGTATAGACCAGCCCCGTTTTTTACCATTGACCATATTGTCGGTTTTTTATTATTTTTCCTCGGAGAACGTCTTTTTAGTCTAATATTACCACCATGTTTTCTCTTGGTTGATCCTTTTTTATTCTTACCCCTCCTTTTTCCACCTCCTACCGCTGTTTTAGCCTTCATACCTGCTGTTACCGCTAAAGCTGCTGCTTTTTCCGCAATACTAGCGTCACTAGACTTTACTCGTTGCCAAGCTATATTCGCTAGCTTTTTATCAGCGATTGACCTATTTTTTGAATCGGTAAACGTGGAATATGCGATATCGTGTTCTTTACAAGCCTGATCTAACTTATTTATGCCTGGATCACCTCTTTCCAGTCGTTTTTTTAATTTAGTTCCTGGTCCGCAATACTGATAACCTCCCGGTATGTGAAATTCGTATGGTAAAGCGTCTATTGCTCTGTTTACGATAGATCCTACTGGAATACGATTTAAAGCTTTACTTAACAGAGAAACCGCTGTGGACGTGATATCGCCTCCTTTCCGTATAGTGTCTCGATATGGACTGGTGTAATGAAACGCCATGATTGTCTTTTATATTTGAAAAGCGTAACCCATGTGTTACCTCTATGACAGGTTGCACATAAATGATGTAATATATGATGTTATTTAGTTAAATATCAAAAGTACCCCAATCTGATGATCTAAACTTTTGTGTGTTATGATTAAAAAAATATTTATAAAGAATTTCTTGTTTAATCCATGTATTTCTCATTTTTTCGTCAATAGGTTTATGTTGTCCTGCTACAATATAATTATGCATATCAAATAATAAATTACCTATTACTTTAACAAGAAAATTAACAGTTACAGCGTTATCGGCATAATCAGGGTCTGCAACATTTGTTAATCGTTTGTTATCACAATTCCACCATTTTTTTCCAGTTGGCTCTAATTGTATTATCTGTTCATAAGTAACAGCATCACCAGGCTTTTCACCAATACCTAAATTTGTCAATAACTTTCCTTTACCATCCCAAACATAATTGTTTTCTTCAAGTAAAGTAAACTTTTTATTTCCTTGTACAAATACATCTCCTTGACGTGTTACTACTTGGTTTTGTTTCACAAAACCGGAGGTTTCTTGTTTTAAAGTTTCCTTCATTTGACCCACCGTTGCACCATCTGATGGTGCAAAACCATCTTTTACATTCGCTAAACAATTACCAAGACAGTCAATAACTCCTACATCACGTGTAATACAATGATCTTTGATGTATTTTAAATTTACAGCATCATTTTCATTTTTTGGATAACCTATATCGTTAATAACAAATTTATAAAAAGAAAACCCATCTTTTGTCTTTTCAGGTATTATAGAATGTAAATAGCGTCTATTTATGCTGTCTTTTTCATCTACAGGGTCTGCTACGTTGGATATACGCCGATTTTCAGCATTATACGTTTTTCCATTAAATTTTAACGTATTCTTTAATTCCGATGATAAATAACCTCTGTTTATTGCATCAGCGTTTTGATTTGGCTTACCAACGTTGGAAATTCTATGATTACCCGCGTTATATGTGTTTTAGTATGTAAAACTTGTGATAAAATCGGAACATCATGAGCATCTGTAGCTAAATGCGCATTTGATAATTTCATGTCTTTGCAATCCCAAACATTATTTTTTTGTTCAAGTAAAATAAACTTTTCATTTCCTTGTACAAACACATCACCCGACCGTGATACTACTTGATCCTGTTTTACAAATCCAGATGTTTCTTGCTTTAAAGTTTCCTTCATTTGACCCACTGTTGCACCATCTGATGGTGCCGAACCATCTTTAACATTCGCTAAACAATTACCTAGACAATCAATAACTCCTACATCACGTGTAATACAATGATCTTTTATATATTTTAAATTTACAGCATCATTTTCATTTTTCGGATAACCTATATCGTTAATAACAAATTTATAAAAAGAAAAACCATTTTTTGTCTTTTCAGGTATTAATGAATGTAAATAGCGTCTATTTACGCTGTCTTTTGCATCTTTAGGGTCATCTACGTTGGATATACGTTTATTTTCAGCAGTATACGTTTTTCCATTGAATTTTAACGTATTTTTTAATTCTGATGATAAATAACCTTTGTTTATTGCATCAGCGTTTTGATTTGGCTTACCAACATTGACAATTCTATGATTACCTGCGTCATATGTGTTTTTCTGTAGTCTTAATGTTGGTGATATCTTTTCTTTTAATACTTTTAAATTTATTGCATCGTTTTCATCTGTGGGATCTTTTATGTTTTTTAACCTTTTATTAGTTATATCATAATCCCCATCAGGTGTTTGTGGTAAACCAGCTCCTCTTTTTAAATTATTTGCGTAATATAACCCATCCGAGGAGTAACGTCCGAACTTGTCGACACTCATGGTGCAACTGAATAGTAATCTAGTGAGTAACGCATTTTTTATGAGATTACCCCACGGTTTCGGAGTTCATCCACTAAAGCCACCCATTCGTTTTCCAATCCAGTATGACCCGCTTCTTTAGCTTCATGTATTAGTTTCATTCTATCCACCAATTTATTGATATTATTGTAATAAATCACATTTGTGTTATATAGTTTCTTCATTAAACCTGTACCTGTAACAGATTTGTTTCTTTTTCTTGGTTCTGGAGCACATATATCCAAAGTGGATGACACAAACCTTCGTTTTACAGGTTTTCTTGGCATTATCGGCATTGGTTGTCTTCTCGTTGTTGGTATTAACTTGGATACAAATACTCTATATTTTAAAGACCTAGATCTAAAAACTGGTTGGTCAGCTAAATATTTTCTCCTGTATGCATTGGTGTGTTCCAAAATCTGTTTATATGCTTCCATGTCTTCTTCTTTAACTAACAATTCTAAAGGCTTTTTTTCAAATAATAATTCAAATAATCCTCTTGTGCCCTTATATCTTTGATTACCAACAATAATATTATCATTTTCATCAATGTTAACCGGGCTATTACCAACCATTAAACCTTCTTCTGTTAATCTTACTCCATAACTATGGTAGTTTTTATTAGGATTTATTCCAGCTAACATTTTTATCATGTATTTCCTTCCTAAAGGTCCTTTGTTATGAATGTTTTCACCCAACAAGCTTATGTTTGACGGACCTTCCCTTGCTTCTTCTTCTTTTTCCTCTTCACTAGCAGTTGATACATCTTCATGTCCTCTTTTAGCTTTTACTTCATATAATTCTCTTATACCACTATAGTCTGGTGATTCTAGCTCTCTTTCAGGTTCTCCGCCGGTAAAACCACTATATGTAGAGGATTCCAGGTCTTCATCACTAAAATCTTCTGATTTTACATTTTCTCTTTCATACTTTGTAATAGGTGCAATTGCATCTCCTTCCAAAACGGGTTTAGCAATTTTTTTGTTTAATTGTTTCAAGGGTTCAGTAATAGGTTTAAAAGTAGATTCAAGAAATTTCTCCCTTTCGCTAATACCTAATTTTAATGCTCTGTTTTTATCTCGAATAGAATCACTAAGTGATTTTATTTCCTTTATTAACTTTTCTTGGTTAACCATGTTTGTAGCAAGACGTGTTGTACAACAATGAATGTTTTACATCATGATCAGTGTATTAGTATAAATTTATCAAATCCTATCCTGTATCGACCATTGTTTAGCGGTTGTTCCTTCATAATTGTTAAAAACCCATATTTTTCAGCCCAAGCCTTTCCACACAACTCTTTAAATCGTTCAAATGGCATATCCGCACTTACATGGTCATAATATATGTGTTTTAGGTTGGTTTCATCCTGTTTAAATACAATTAACATGTTTGCATTGTCTCTAATGAGCTGTTTCGGTATTTTGCTGTAAGTTTGACCAATATAAATGCTATCTATGTTGTTATGTCGACCCATGGCGAAGTAATTTCTTATTGTATTTTGATTTTCACAAGATACATCGTCAAATATGAATACTGAGAATGGTTTAGCCTCTTGCGGTTGCATGACACTCTCGCTCGCGTTGAATTTAAAATATTTAACTTCAGGCACATTATTGAGTATTTGTTCCAATAACTGATATTTTGGTTGTTGTAGTGACTTTGAAAATACATATAAATTATTAAAACGTAAGCCTTTAGGGTTTGTAATCAAATTGAATACTACATTTGTTTTTCCACAATTGGAAGGACCGGTAACCAGACAACGCACCGTGTTTGGTAACAAAACACCGTGTTTCCCAGTATTGAATTGAGAACCATCCACTGTGAGTTCATCTATATTATTAATAGTAAAATTGTCTTTTTGCGGTATTATCTCCATCCTTTGTAATGGTTCAACCCAAAATGATGCTCTATCATTATATTAGATCCTTTTTAGGTATCCAAGAATCTTCCGTTTTATTAAATCCTAACCATCGTACTTTAACCTTATCTTTTTTGCGTTGCAACACCTTTTCTACTAGATATACATCACCTACTGTTGATTTTAACATTTCATGTCCATAAAAACCTCCTTCAAGCAATTGTCCTTTATTATCTTTTAAAATGTAAGTTTCTGGTACTGTAGGTTGCACCTTAAATACGGTAAATACCTCATTTGTCCAGTTTGGAAGATATCTTTTACTGAATACACCTTTGTATTTGCTTATTCGCACTTTATCACCAACATTAAACCTTTTAGGCTTTAGTTTTTCAACTCTTGGTTTAGTATTCAGTTTTATACGTTTTAATACAAGTTTTTCATTTTTATTAGTCACCTGGCTTGGTTTCATACCGATAGTTCTATGAAACTTGTTATTGTAATCGCTTATAAGTTTTGGTAACATATCAATCCATACGTGCGATCCTCTGTTAGAAAACATCTTATACATCGCACCTTTTAAAGTTCTGTTGAATCTTTCAATTATTGATGCTTTTACCTCTGAATTGGTTGAGTAATGGTTAATGTTGTGTTTTTTCATTAAATTTGCAAATTCCTTATTAAAATATTCTTTTCCATCATCAGTTTGTAAATGTTTTATAGTATGTTTGTCTCTTTGTATAGCTGTTTCCATTGCTTTTGTAACACTTTTGCCACTTTTATCTTTTAGTGGTAAAGCATCTGCCATTTTTGAAAAACAATTAATAATAGTCAATATGTATTTAAATCCTCTATTTTGTTTACTATAAGGAATCATTTCGATTAAATCCGCTTGATATAAATCATTTATTCCTTTTATCACTGTATTTCTTCGTGGAAACTTTCTTCTTGCAGGTTTATGAAGTTCGTTGACAATTTCTTGCTTCAAGTTCTTCATATTGCAGGTTTGAATGTTTCATGTATCACATGTATAATCACAATGAATGTTGTCTTAAATATTCACATCATTTATATAGGTCAAGGTCATCCAAACTTGTGTAAAAAAATGGGGAACACGGCGTTTGACTTGCCGTGTTCCCCATTTTTTTACGGAAGGAGAAAGGAATAAGGTCGAAGTTGTAGAAGGACGAAGAATAGGTTACTAGTCGATAGGGTTTAGAGAGTAGTGGCCAAAAGGAAGAGTGTGAATTTTATCCGGCATAATATGCCTTTTATCATCTCGAGCTGATAGTGCTCTTTTAACTTCAGTGACACTGTAGACCTCATGTTTAAAGCTTCTGATAGTGTTGAACGTTGCAGACATTGTAGAATCTTCAAACAAGCAGGTCTTGTAATGGTCAAACGTCACATGTTTCTTCAAGTACGATGTTTTGACTCCTTTTGCTTTCTTGACTGTCGGTGTGTTGTTCTCGTTGTACATTTTAAATGAATACAATTTTGCCATCAGTGCCACTATTTCTTCTAAAGGCATTCCATTTGCTTCATCTTTAAATTTTCCGATTACTTTTTTATTCTTTTCATTGTAATTTGGATGGTTCTTCGGATAGTCAGAGAAGTCAAAATCGTCTTTGTATGGGAAACTCCTTAGGTCTTCATACATGTCCAAAGTCTTTATCCAGTAGATAAACGCGTCCGTATCCATGTATGCGACTCCAATGTTTTCCCTTCCGTAGTGTTTAACCATTTTGTTATAATGGAAATCATACATCAGGGTTTTACTTATGTCCAAAATCGACATACCTATGTATAACGGACGGTCCATGACTATTGTTGTTTTCTTCATACTGACAGCGACTAGATTTTCGTTTATAATCATGGATGTTCCGAAATTTGGTTTTTGCACTAATTTTTCCAATTTCCTAGGATCACTCACTAATTTTACATTTTTGTGTTTTCTTTTGTTCTCCAAGGTCTTCCCAAAGATGGCGTTGTTCATTAATTTATAGAAGTCCTTTTCAAATGCCGTTGTCGCTGCAGCTCTTCTTGTAGTGTTGGAATCAATATATGGTTTCAACCAACAAGACTGGGTGAATTCAATTGCTCTATGAATTCTCACTACACGTAGACCCAATTCAAGAGCTTGTTGAACTACCCAGTAGTGAGCCACATACCGATCTTTATTCTCCAACGTCATCATCAATTTTGGCCATCTTCCTGTCGGTGAAACTTCAGTCTTGGCTAGGAGAGGCAAGTCGTAGTGATGGTCATGAAGGTGCTCCGGATATTCGAAATCACAGTCCAAAATATAGCCTTTTGGACCATTCTTTGGAATCTGTGAGATGTCACCGATGGTGGCCGGGTCGATCCATTTGAAGTCAGCGTAGGGAAGCGGATTTGACATTGCCCAACCATAAAGGTTGTTTGCGTCAAAGTAGCCAAGGTAGACCGATGGTTGTCTCTCGTCGAAGCCTGGGATGTACTTGTTGTTAGCTTTGACATGACGTGTTACAGCTTGTGTCAAACCGCCCCGTACACCAGATTCTATCATGAGCACCATATCAATATCTGTTAGAAGTTCCAATCGACAGTTGGTTGACTTTAGCATAGCTTGCCATGCTAATCCTGGAGATGTGTACGAGTGTAGAGGGTCCAGTCCATAGGCGGAGAAGCAGGTGTTTCGAAATTCTTCCATCACATCGCACAGCAGAGTTACGTCCAATTTTATGTAAAAGTCGGAATATTCCCCTAAGGTTTGAATGTTTAGTTGGTTCCAAACATTACAAGCATGATTGTAGTCTTCAACGGTGATTGCACTTTCATTTAACTTGCTATTGAAGGCTTCAATCGGTGGCAGACTGGTTTCTTCAAATTTTTCTGCAGAAGTTATGTAATCATAGGGGAACACTCCTTTACGCATTACTAAGTCCAATTTATCTTCATGTACAATTTTGCTGGTTTCTTTTAGATCTTCTCTTCTTAGGTTCTCAGACAATTTGGCTAAACTAGTTGACATAAATCTATAAGAGTCTACGAAGCGAAGTTTAATTTTACCTACTGTTTTTGAGAAACTGGATGTACTTCTCCAATGTTTCAGCTAATACTTCGATTCTTCCATCATCCCGTCCTAACTCTGGGATAATGAAGTGGGAGTCATAGCCGCTAAGATTGTGTATCACGACAGGGATAAAGTTTGGCAGTTTGTAATTTATATTGCATGAATTACAAGCAGCTCCTCTGTATAACCCTGTCAGGTGATCGTGATCTCTTACTTTTTGATTTTCTTCACTGAAGCTCTTCTTGCATAAATAACATCTTGTTGCCAAATTGTATTCTTCTTGTTGATTTTGATTCAAAGGTTCCATAGGTAAAACATTACCGTATAAGCGTTGCACCTTTTCAGCAATGTCATACAACTGGTCTACGAAATGCTTAGCGGCTTCTTCCCCACGGTAGAGTATCGGAGTGGATGTTAAACCATAGTCTTGCAACTGTTCTTCAGGCAAAGTTGATTTCACCAATAAGCAAAAACTGTTAGGTTGATGCAATTGATATTTGGTTCTTCTAGTCACCTCACCATCCGGAAGCTCCTGTGGTACTAACGTGGATTCGAAATCTGCGTAGACAGCTACTGGAATCCGATATTGGTGAACTGTTTTGTTGAATTTGATGAACGCTCGAGATGGCGGCGGCAGACTAATCTTCACTTCATAGTTGTCATTACAAAGTCTTTGGTGTTCCTTCAACCAGTCCGATCCTCCATGTTTTAAATCTTTATTTGTAAAACAAAAGCATCTCTTACACACTGTCACTCTAATCTTCTTTTTGGTTAATTGTCGTGCAACCAAAGCTTCAAAATCTTTTATCCACACATAATGTGAAATTTCACCTTTAGTTATCAATAATAAATCAGTATGGTTTCTTTGCTTCACTTTTCCAACTCGTAGTGGATACACATTGTTCGAATCATCTAAGCCGAACACGTTAACAGAAACACCTGGATTTTGTTTCTCAAATTTTGCAATTTGATTAAGACTCACAGGATACGACATTCCTCGGAAGTTGTAGCGGTGTTCGTTTTCATAATATTCCCTACCAACTCTACAAGGATTATGTTTTACATACTTAGTTAGCATCGCATACTTAAAACATTCATTATCCCCGTTTGTAACATTTCTGCAAGAGTTGGTGTCTTTAATTTTCTTTGGTAGAGGGATAAAGCTGCTACCCCTCATACCATATCCATGCTTGTGAACCCTCACATCCATACCTTCGATCGATGATAGCGTCCAGCCAGATCCTCTTCCTTCATGTTCTTGGAGTTTCATTAGCAGTTCATTCAAACATTCTTCTAGAATTTCATTGATATCAGATGTGGTTGTAAGGGTTCGGTTTTTAGCAATGAATGCTCTTGGTGAGTTTTCACCATCGGTATTAGTAAACATAGCCTCCAACACCAATCCAAATTTAATAAAGTTCAATCTTGCCAATTCTTCCATCAATGTTTTTACAACTAAATTTTTAGCTTGGGTTATAAAGTTTTCCAATTCCAATTGCACATTATTAATTTTGAAATGAGTTACAACTGGTCCTGGCAAGGCTGTGGTGCGCAGTTGTCTTATATCTTCCACTTCTTCTGTATCCTCTTCTTCCATATCCTCTTCTTGGGTACGCAGTTGTTTTACATCTTCCACTTTTTTTTCTTCCATTTCCTTTTCAATAAATCCTCCAGCTGTAGATGGTCCAGCTCCGGCAAATTGAATAACACTTGGTCTTCTTCTTTGCATTAACTGTAAATAGCTAGCCCAGTCCTCCTGCTTCTGGGGGTTTTCCAAAAACCGATCAATCGCATCCAAGTCTTCTTCACTTACTACAATCTCTTCTTTTCTGTCCTCTTCACGATGCAATTCTCGGTGTAACTGTAGATAGCTATCGCAGTCGTCCATCTGCTTCTGGTAGTTTTCCAATAACCGATCAAACGCATCCAAGTCTTCTTCACTTACAACAATCTCTTCTTTTCTGTTCTCTTCATGATGCAATTCTCGGTGTAAAACAAAGATATCTTCATCTTGGAAAAACTCACCACAAATATCGCAAAGAGCCATTTTTTTTACAGTTTGGCTTTGAGTGTGCACTTGGTGAATGTCCACGCAATAATGAGCAGCGCGCTCAACCGGGTCCCTTTATACCCGAGGTTGAAGGGTGGGGGAAGGTGACGTCATATACATCCAGTTTATCAATCATGTAGTAGATTTGGCTTTTAAACACCCATTTTCAATTTATTCTTCAACAGGTTTGATAAACCAATGATCTTTGGTCTAAATCCACTACTTTGTACAAATTTTTTTTTTGTTTGGGCACTTCTCGTCCGGAGCAAAAAACTTTTTGGTCAAGGTCAAAATTTTTTCTCAAAAAAAGTTTGGGGGGGGGGGTCCGCACTTTTTGTCGGGGGGGGGGGGTCAATTTAAAACAATAAGCCTCACTTAAGGCATTTATGTTAACATCGCTGAAGCCTCCAAAAAAGACACACTTATAGACGAGTCAAACCTTGTGTTACTTGACTTGTACATTTTTTTAAAAGAGCTTAATATATTTACCTTGTTAATAAGACCTGACTGTTAAAGAATTTTGAAGACTTTTATATATTTAGGTCAAGGTCACGGAAAAACTTTAAAAAATTAAGCCCCACACCCCGATGGGGGTGTGGGGCACTTGGGTTGTCATCGCTGTAGCCTCCAAAGAGACCCAACTATGACAACAAGGCAACATCCAATGTCGTGTTCCCTTCGCCACGCAAGACTTGTAAACATTTACTGCATTGTCTTTTCAATAGCTAACAAAACATTTACTTAATTTTGAGAGAGGTTGAGGACAGCCCTAGTGGCTTACGCCCTCGGTCCAAGTGCAGAGGCCACCGCAAATTGGCCACAGCTGTGGTCTGCATGTCAGCATACAAACGGACCGAGTCCCAAACCCAGCCGCAATATTGCATGCCTGAGAGGACCCATGCTAAAATTGGTTTAAAATTGTTTTACACGGGGGTCTACTCCCGTACCCTACCTTTACTATTTAACTTTATCAATGCAGTAAATTTTTATAAATCTTTGTGGGTCAAGGCCACACGGACATTAAAAAAATTTCGGCCCCCGTACATCCATGGCGAACCACGAATGTTCGGGGGCCTTGGGGACTAAAACACAAATAGCTAACAAAGATTCATTTACATAATTTTGAGTTTCCAGAAGGGAAACAAGAGGTTGAGGACAGCCCTAGTGGCTTACGCCCTCGGTCCGAGTGCAGAGGCCACCGCAAATTGGCCACAGCTGTGGTCTGCATGTCAGCATACAAACGGACCGAGTCCCAAACCCAGCCGCAATATTGCATGCCTGAGAGGACTAATGCTAACGTTGGTATAAAATGCTTTTACACGGGGGCCTACTCCCGTTCCCTGACTTTACAATTTACTTTGAGCATTGAAAAAGCTCAAGGGGGGATTGCTAAAACAAGCGTATACACTTTAGAAACATATAACACACTTACAACACACAATTGAGCTCAACGTAGTCAATGCTGGAACAAGCACATACACATTAAACACATATAACAAACAAGACACAAAGGATAAAAGACACAGGAGACATAGGGTACAAGTAAAACACTCTCATATAAAACAATTCCCAATACCCAAACGCAAGCGCAATATCTTACAACTAATACAAGTCTTAAAGTTAGAGTAGACTTCGCTAAACACTGAAGGCGCCATTCAATGTTTAGTGATGCCTATGGCGGTCCGTCCCGGTCGTTCACGTTCAACGCGCGGGAGCGGACTGCGAGCCGGCTCTGGCTGGACCCCCTTATATCCCCGCCGGGGCTGCCACGCCCAGGATATCAGGGGTGGGGGAGGGGGTGGGGGTGGGGGTGGGGGTGGGGGGGGGGGGGTTCGCATTTTTTGTCGGGGGGGGGGGGGTTCGCACTTTTTGTCGGGGGGGGGGGGGGGAGGGGGTGGGGTGGGGGTGGGGGGGGAGGGGGTGGGGGGGGTGGGGGTGGGGGTGGGGGGGGGTTTCGCACTTTTTGTCGGGGGGGGGTGGGGGTGGGGGTGGGGGTGGGGGTGGGGGTGGGGGTGGGGGGGGGGGTCAGGTAAGTTAAGTGGGTCAAGGTCACCCACAACACTTGTACTCTAAGTGTTGGCTATACCCCCACCACAACTGGGTCCCTAGGCTGCACAACACCGCTTCGCCAGTATGTCTCCGGCTTCCATGCGGTGCGTCTCGCTGTTCTCTAGCTCTCTATATGTAAGTAATTTTACAAGTTCTGAATGTAGGTCACTACACTTTGACTCTGGGACGATATCGACTTGTAGTGTTTCAGTGTTTTGACTCAAGGTCATCACACTTTAACTCTAGCACATCGGTTATCATACCAGAGGTGCTCAATAACCTAACTTGTAATGTTTAGGGTGGCGTTTGCACGCCACGTGGTATCGCCATGAGTGTCCAGTCCAAGTTTTAAGTTAAATTAATTTTACTGTAATCTTTTCCATTTCTGCTTCGTTTTGCCAAAGTATAAGGTGTCGCTTAATAAAGTGGTATTTCTCTAAAGTTATAGGAGATTGCAAGGATACAATTAGTTTATTTAGGAGACTCTTCATCTTGGAGTTTAACACAATTTCCACTTTGACTTTGCTTCCTCGGCTCTCACAGCCTAAGCTGTACAGAAATGTTTCTTCTAGTGCCAACTCGGGCCAAGAGAACAGTGTGTTGACTGTAGGACAGCTCATGGTGAAGTAATGCGAAACTCCAGCGTACCACCTCACCTTCCCCCGCCACTGTGACCTTCCCCCACTCCTGCTGTTTCCCCCACCTCTTTTCCCTTGACTCATGCGCTACAAGCAGTCTCTCAGTATTGTGCGGACTTTTGTGAGGGGAAGCCATGTCGCGGGACGCTTTAGGTAAGAAACTTAGCCGTGTTAAGACTTTATTAGTTGCTCACTGTCCACCACTGAAAGTTAAGAGAGTTTCAACTTTAGCTAAGTGGCGCAAACTGTTGCGCGGACACCCTAAGTTTTATACAAAACAGACTAATGTCAGTTTTACTGATGAGGATTTGTTTAAAATATTGGATGAAATGACTTTTCCTTGCAAAATTCAGTTAGTTACTCCCATTCCTGACAGTTTAGAGTCTTAGTCTCTCAAGCCAATATACCTAGCATACACAGAGCCTGACAGTCAGTCACTCGGTGGCTGTCGTGGGGTGCGCATCGGTGTCGGCGCTCCGTTGTTAAGTTTTTAAGGTCACAGTAATATGAAATTGGGGGTGTTGTGCTAGTTCAAGGTCACCTGAGGGATTACCGATTGCCCATTTAGGCAGAGTCATGTCAGAAACTCGGGTTTAACTTGGCACTTTTGCCGTTTCTCGTCGAAAATTCGCTCCAAGTGGTCAAGGTCACGGGGACTCTGACTGAAACTCGGAGCGTAGTGCGAGAAACGGCAAAAGTGCCAAAAAATTTTAAGTTTCGGCGTGACCTTGACCTCAGTGGCGTCGGTGACGTCATTTTGATGACGTAAGGGGTGATGACGTCATCAGCACGTCATTTCTGTGACGTCATGGGTGTGACGTCATCGAAATGACGTCATTAGTGATGACGTCATCGATTGCGTCATCGGTGAGGTCATTGACCTCGATGACGTCATCCCTCAGGTGACCTTGAAGTGAGCCAGCAGCCCCCTTTTTCCACTACTAACGAGGGTATTTGTTCAATTAGATACACAATTTTTCATATTGATAAAATGGGCACTTTGAAAGGCTATAAGATGGAAATTGGATCTCCTGCCAGTCATAGAACCAGTTCCAAAAAAATTCTTCGGTGTCAAAACTATCATTTAAAATAATGAAAAAAAATCCTGGTAGAAATATTTTCCCCGTATAAGCCGTGCTTGTTTTAGAGTATATATGATAATATTTTGTTCCGTCAGTGTGGTTTATGCGTTTATGGTTTATGCGTTTATGGTGGTGCATCATGATTATTAAAACTTAAGCATAAAGTTATAATAATTTATGTTATCCATTAAAATCTTATGTTGGATGCTAAGCAATGCAAATTGAATTCTTTTTTGTAGTTATATTATACAAATAGTTTTTATTTCGGATGAAAGGAAGATGTAAATATCGAAGTTTACGTGAGTAAATATTATATCTTACATAATTTAATTCACTAAATGTTATATTATTTAGATCACTTCAGTATTGTTTGAAAAAGTATTTATGAAATGCATGATGATCTTTCATTGAGCTTTAAATGTAGTGCAAATTGAACAATAGGTTATACTAGTGTAAACGTTGCTCGAAATCGAGCAATTTAGTTTCTATACTGATAATAAATTTAATTTACTACTGATAAATTTTAATTTTCTATACAACTACCGGTATTGATAAACATTTTTGTAGGCTTACCACGGCCTACTACACACCAGGCCAGAATGCTCGGAGAGATGACGTCACAACACTGGTGTGATTGTCGTCAGCTTTTGTAATGAGTGTATACGGCCGCCTTGACACGGCGCTTTTGTCGCGCGATTAAAAAAATCGCTCTCTAACCTATTGTTTGACATTTTATTTTGAAAATCAAATATTTCCACGTTTTGAACATAATAAGGTTGTTGAATTTTATTTCAAAAGAAATCTTAGGTTCGTTTTTGGTGAAGAAAACACCGAATTAGCACGACAACATTAGTAAAATTTCTAGAAAAATACAAATTTTTAACGAAAACAAATAATTATAACCTATATAGGTTTTTATTAGTGACCATTTAATAATTAGTTTCGAAATTAAAAAAAGAAAAGAAAAGCATCAACAATACTTATATATATATATATATTAATAACTAGATTCTAGTAGGCTATATGGCAACAACATTGACCAATAAAACACTGCTATTGTTTGAATTAATATAATTTGGTACCAACGTTTAATTCTATAGACATAGGGCGGAAAATACAAATAAAACTACCGAACAAACTGATAAGCCGCTCAATAATTAGGACTTAACTTCTTAGTTTTCCTTTTTGCTGAACTTTTTTCAATGGTTTTTTCTTTTCTTTTCCTTGAGCTCACACTATCTCTTACACTTTTTGAATAGTTGTTCAATAAAATGTTACAAAAGGAATACAAACACTTATCAATTAGTCTCTTAACTGTCAACCCACAACTATAACACTTGTCATCAGCAAAAGAACCGTCAATGAATTGATAGATGGTGTGCATTAAAACTTTCCTCTGATTTGATACTTGCAAAAAATCACCTCCATAACGCTCAGATATAATAATTTTGAAAACTTTGAAGCCTACAACAACAATTTCTAAAAGATGATCTGAAGGATACTTTAAGCCACCTCTGTTGATTAGATTAAAATAAAAGTTGTCAGATTGAGGCACAACATTTGATTCACTGTCTTTTAGAGTCAACAGATCTGCACATGCATGCTATTGTTTTTCAGTCCAATGTTGGCTACGTATCCGCCAATATATACCAATCCCAACATATCATTTTCTGAGACTTCCACCTCGTTTAAATCAATATCTAAGTCGTCTATGAGTGTTTTTACACTGTCTTCAATGTCATGGATGTTGTCTTCTATGTTAGGCGGACATAAAATATCGGAAATACAAACCTCTGCGTTCTTCGCTGAATATACTTTAATGAGGCTCAAAGCTCTTAACTTATTTTCCAATTGCAGTACTTGTTTTACCGAAATGTGATAGCAGGCCCCACTCATTTGTCTGTACAGACCAAACCTTGCCTCTAAGGCATCGGTTTGGAATTTTCCCAATAAAACATAAGTCAATTTTACTTCACTGGTTAGATACTGCACTATTTCTAGTAGGGTCGTAACTGTATGAAGCAGAGCTTCCTGGGTTTCATTTGATAGCTTACCCTTTCTAGATTTTGGCTTTTCGCCCGGAATAACTACATAGTTCCAAGATACTAAAGTGTAGTAAAATTAGTCGGGAAAAATGAAATAATTTTTGGAAAGCTAATTTCTTTTTAAATGTGTTCTATGGCATCCCCTGACCTTCCTCCAAAAAGTCCCCTGAAATCCCATGTGGGGATCATGCCCAAAAATTAGGGGTTGGCCTATAAGGAGTTAAAATAAATTTTGATATTAAGCATACTAAATTTGATTACATTCCAGAAGGTTTATATATATCAAATTAAAGGTCTTAAAATGTAGAGTAAAATGCCGTAAGCCCAACCTAAATATAACGGTCGGGAGAAAAATGGCAGACGTTTAAAATTTAGAATAAAATAATATTATCAAAACTTTGAAATGCAATAACTTCCAACATATTTGACCTTTTGAGGTCTGGTTTTAGGCTATGTACTCTCCTTATTAAGACCTTTAAAATGATGTATAGCATGGCTATGGACTAAGAAAAATTTTTCAAAACTCCCTCTTTGGGACGTCCATGTAGAGGGTGGTTCAAGGGTAATATGATGGGCATATGTCAAACTATCCCTATTTGCTAAAGTAATTGTACAAGCAAACGTCTGCCGCAAACCGGACCTCAAAAGGTCAAGTATTTAAAATATTATTACATTTTTTAGCGTGTAGATTAAAATTTGGTTTTTATTCAAAGTTTGACGGGCTGCCATTTTCGACTCAAGCAACCTTTTGAGGTGGGGTTTGCGGCATTAAATTCTACTACTTAAGAACTTTAATTTGATATACATAAACCTATAGGTCGATGAAAGACTTATTTCTGACTCCACGAGGGCCATCCCATCATTTTTAGGCATGTTGCCCACTGGGGATTTCAGGGGACTTTTCTGAGGGAGGTCAGGGGATGATATAGAACACATTTCAGCAAAAATTGGCTGTCCAAAAATTTTTTCATTTTCCAGCCATATTTTGGCTTAATTTTACTACACTACTAACCATTTCGAAAACTTTTCTAAAAATAAGCAATTGTCATCAGTTGAGCTACAAATAGATTTATAAAAATCTTCCCTATACCTAATGTCCTTATAATTATATTTTACATTTACGGTTTTCCACCATTTTAGCACTATTTCAAAAAATCAGAAGTGCCACTAACTTCCAAAGATGTCATAACATGTCTTAAAGCCGCGATATTTTTTTCATCAAACAGTTTATAACAAAGAAGTACATTCTGTCGCTCGATTGAAGTTGGGTATAGTACCTTTTTTGAGAGTGATGGGGCTAGTTTAACACATTTATGGTTTTGACTATTGTATAAATCCTTGAGGTGTGACACACAGGCTGTTTTTAATAGCTGGTGATTTTCGAAATCAGGAAAAACAAATGCCTGCTTATTATCGACCTGGTTTAACCAGTTATTCCGTATGCATTTAAACAAATGCACGGTATAAAAAAGAACATAGATGTTTTGTGACTTTAAAAAGGTATTTTCAAATTTGGGCTTCAGCACACCTCCACAAAGTTTAATAAACATATTTCTATTTACTTTATTGTTATCAGAAATTAGACAAAGCATTTTGTAGCCTAACTTTGTCAGCATTTCGAGCACTTTTTTTGTCATATTATACAAAAATTCAGTTGTTAAATCCTTGACTGGAAAAAGTCCAACAACATCTTTGTTTTTAGACATTACCGATGTTATCATGAAAACTTGGACAGTACTGGCAAGCTCTTTCTTACCATCTTTGAGAACTAAACCTTCGATTTTCTCTTCCTTAAACCCCATTTCTGGTTTCACATACACTTCATCCAGTAGTAAGCAGCATAATTTTTCATTTTCCTGAAGGAGTTTTAATTTTTTTCTTAGATATTTTTCTTGGCCACATTCTAACCCCGAATTATCACTTCCAAGTCTTAAGTGCAAAGAGCTTAGATATTTCGGATGCGGCATTGTGAGCAATTTAGAAGTTCTAATACTTCTATAAGCAGCAGGAAATGAAAACATAAGAGTGGCAAACCATAGCAAGGTAGAGATACAATATTTAAGTCTGTTTTTAAACAGTAAGTTAAACCGTTCCTGAAGGAAGAACAATCTTTTACTTTTCTCAGAATCCTCCATACTTTCATTTAATTAATAGTCTATAGAATTGTTTACATTGTCGATATGGTGTCCAGAATTATTTTCCAAGTCGGGCAAATTGTTACTATTAAAAAGGTACTCGATTAAAATTGTAAGTTTGGACCACTGATTAACATATTTTGAATTATGTAATATTTTGCAAATTTCTGGATTTTTGTTTAGGCAAATTCCGTTTTTATAAATTTTTTAGGACAGATCCTCATTGATTTCTAATGAGATGTTTATTTTTAAACCTCCTACGTCCCTTTCTGTCACCGAAAAAAGACTAACACAGCTTTCCTGAACATGTAAATAAAGTTTTGGATGTTCACGTGCATCGTCACATTTATACTTGTCTTTAATATCATGAATAGGGTGAGTGCACCAGTGAATGACCGTTTAAGGTTGAGTTTCCACTTGAATCTTGCATGGTAAAACAGTCATTTACGCTATAATGTAGGCTACTAGTTTAAACGTCTTGCTCGTATTCTCCTGTACTTCCTAATGGTAAAACTTAATGTATTATGTTAAAACAGAGTATTGAAAAATACAATTTATAATACATAAACCATTGCACTAGTGAATTACCGCCTCTGTACCAGTGAATGACCAGTGTTTCCCCAGTGAATGACCGGTCATTCATTGGTATCAAAATACTGACTATTTAGAATGAATATACCAGTGAATGACCGTTAAAAATAGGTAAAATAAGACAAAAGTCACCACACAAAAGATTCACCCAATAATTTTGTATTTTTTGTAAAATTTAAAAAATATTTTATAGGCTTTTAAAAATTTTACATTTAAAATTGTTTAAAGTGCCACCATTTTGAAACTGAAAATTATACAAAAATGAAATTTAATGATAATAAATAATATTACGTTACAATACCTCTTTACGTCTTCAATCCAAAACATTTGTCTTCAGATAATGTTTTGGGTTGAAGACATAAAGGTATATTGTAAACTAGTATTATTTATTGTCATCATTAATCCAGGGAAACGTGAATATAAATGTTATTCGTACCTACAAAATGTTATTATTTACCTACCATCATTTTTGAGACAATGAAATTTGTATAAAATTAAATGCATACAGACCGACAGACAGAAAACACATGTTACGTCACATTATTTTATTGTATTAATTCCCAAACTACAATTCCCCTCCTCCCAACCGAATAACCTGTAAAGATTCTCACAGAGTCGAAGCTGGGCACACTGTATATTAACAACGTTATCATTCCCGGATTGTTAAAATATAGAATCTAGTGAATGACCACTGTTGATCTAGTAAATTTCCGTAAACATTGAGCCCCGGTCAAATTTTGGTTTATTGTGTTTAAATGATTTCTGATGTTTTTTTTAGTGTTTCCTACAGCTAAATCTGTCAGAAAACATTGTTTCCAAAACGTTTAAAGAAAATTTATTAAAATTTAGTGAATGACCGAAATGGTCATTCACTGGTTTTATCAATAGTTGTGATCCAGTAAATGACCGACTGTATAATTAAATTGTTCGTTAGGATTTTGTATTAAAATTAATACAGAATTGTACCTTAACATGTTTACTGTACATTACATTTAATATATTGCAGTTTCTAACAATAATCAAAGAACAATTAAAAATACAGCTAACCTTGTTTGTTCGATACGCTATAGTGGGGAAGCTTGAAGATGAACAGGGTGGAACAATTAATTTTGTTTGTGTTACAAACAGATGTTTGACACTTTCTTTTTGAACCACTGATAGGGAGGATTCAAATGAGACTCCAAAGTTACTTTTAAGACCGTTTATGAAAGACTAGGCAAAAGGTAAAGCTTAATATAGTGTTTTTTATACAAAACGGTCATTCACTGGAGGGTGGTCATTCACTGGTGCACTCACCCTAGATGAAATTTTGTCTAGCTGTTGATGTTTGTATACTGCTTGTTGTCGATCTACCTGAGCAGGGAAATTATCATTTTGTGAAGACGGCAATTGAAAACTTGGGCAGGCTGACCGATTTTCAAAAATAGACGGTATTGCGTTCGGAACTAACTTTAGACGGTTACGTTTTACTGTCAGTATAGACCCGTCTGGTCTAATTATCGAGTCTTCACGCACAATAAAACGATCATCAAAGTGTTTCACGCAAACGACGGAGAACTTTCGTGGAGTAAAGTCTTCTCTGTTTATTCCCATTACCCATTTTTCACGTAGTTCTTGGTTGGTGGGAAACTGAAAAACGGTAATTGGCTCGCTAGAACTTGTACACGTACACCCTGGCACACAACACGCTGTAGGCATGTTAAAAAGTTTTTTTTTTTTTAATTAAGACAATAGATAAGTTGGTTAGGTGCACTAGTAATCAGAGTTGTTGATATTTTGATGTTGACGAAAACAATAATATTGCACCTCATCAGATCAGCTGCTACATCTACGTAATACTAGTAGTGTGACGTAGAACCGAAAATGGTGGGGGGTATTCCGGCCTGGTGTGTAGTAGGCCTTGGGCTTACATACACTTTTGTTATCCCATCTGTCATTCTTGTCTTTCCCGTAGCTTAATACCTAAAGTGGTTTATGGGCCGAAGCCCCTAGTCAGCTGCACTTACAAATTATTCAAATAGTAAGAATTATTATTCCATGTTTCACCCAACAATTACATGTGATAATTTTAATCTCAATTTTAACATGAGAAATTATTGACCTCAACCACTCACTTCTGAACCTTGAAGTGAAAACATATTTTTAAAAAGTGTTGATATTAACATGGAGTAATAGCAGATTAGCTGAGTGGTTAAGGTGATAGCGTTAGAAACCAAAAGTTGCTGGTTCGATCCTGAGAGAAGTTAGTAGTTTTTTGAAGGTTCGATACCGAACCCGGTTGCCATTTTATTTGGCTAACAATTAATTGTGCTGTCGACGATAGATAGTAAGAAGAATGGGATTTGGACAGTTCCCTTTCAAAACTTTTTAAAATATCTCAGAGGCAGTGGTATACATGATATTAAGGAATTCCATAATTTATAAAATTTAAATGATAATATAAGGTAAACGAACCAGTAAGGGACAGTATAAGGTGAGGAAGGAGTTTCACAAATAATTTCCGGTAAATTTGAATACCTACAATGGTTTTAATACATCGAGGTGAAAGCTGATTGAATGTTTTTTTGTAAATTAGTCAATAAATGTAGTTTCCAGCATAAAATAACCTTGCATGAACCGATAAAATAAAGTGATGCACATGTTGACATGTTCCAGTGGTGGACAGTTAAAAAAAGAGCATGTACCAGTAGCGGAGAGAAAACAGTTACCAAAATTTTTCTGTTATTACAGATTTATACAGTTTATAAACTTATATATCTTTAAGCATTACTTAAATTAAGTGATTCCAAACTCACCTCCTTATCAATTTGAATAAGGGTGACCTATTCCATCGCAAAACTTCAGTGGGCCTAAAATAAAAATACTCTTAAGCGCTTTAAAATAAAGAATACTTTATAACCTTTGTTTATAAACATGAAAATAATAATTAAAGATAATTTCAACAACAACAAAAACGTTAGTAGGATGCACGAAAATAGTCCGATGGAAATTTTAACAGCTGTGTCCCCCCTCACCCCCTCTCACCCTGCAATGTTGTCATTTGTGGTTATGTTTACCATGTGTAATACAGTATAAAAGTGTGTTTCAGAATAAATTTGGCAACAATGTATCGACTCTCATCGGACTATTTTCGTGAATCCTACTATAGTAATACTATCAACATTGTATATGCCTAATGACATCTCCACAAAAAAGTTATTATTGCTGTATTACTATTGTAAACTCAAAAGTATCGGATTCAATTGTCAGGATCATTTATTCAAAGGGCAATGGCCAAATGTAACTGGGTCCAGTTTTCAACCACCATAATAAGTTAGCTTCTTAATTTTCTCAGGATTGAACCTGCAGCCTTCGAATTCAAAGACATTAAAATTAAATTAAGTAAAATTTCCTTGTATGAGAATTTTTTTTAATTCACAAAAAAAGGTTTGAATGAAAAATGTACCTGTTTGCCATTAATTTATACCACTGTTTAACTTATGAACTAAGTTAACTTAAAAAAAGTAAACAACATCTGAAACAAAATAACACAGAAGAAACATCAATTCACTTGGTCATACTGAAGTGCACGCGTGAACATGAATCATCTGGCCCTCCCGGCGGGGTACAATTATTGTTCTTTATAGCTTCCGCATCTTTTACACCGTTCCATTGAAACTAGCAATTAATTACTAGGCAATTACTGATACATATCTGGGGAATAGCAAGGTAATAATTACCTAACAAAACACATTAGTGATAAACATACCGATAATGTTTTGCATTGTAGGCCTACTGTTGTTGTTACTGTGCGCAGTAATGAAATTGAGGATGGATGGTTGTTTCAGTGTATTGTTGAATTTCGAATAAATTGTTACCAGGTGAATTAATTTTATTCGATTAAATATGAAGTAAAAGTTGACCAAGCCTTCCTCTTTGGTTTTAATTTACTTTGTTATGATTTATTAGTATTATGATAAACAGGCTATTAAATTAACTTCAACTATACCCCGTTCAAAATAAATGTGCGGTCGAAATGCAGATTTCAATTCCCCCATTTTCTCCCGTTCCTCCCACTACTAACAATCAAACCAATCGCAATCGCAAAAAAATTGTACAGCTGTTTAATATCTCATGTCACTTTATGTGAATGTTTTGCTTTTTCGTAAACAAATATTCTTATTTTGACGTTTGAGATGTAAAATGAAGCTACTGCAACGGAGACGAGGTGAAGTAACACGTTCATCAGCGCTATTATCTACTCTGAATTTCAAGGGTGAAATTAAAATAACATATGTTTTTAAAGAAAATAGGGGAATTAGGAAAGGTACTGAGGGGATTTACCTTATGCTGGGAAATAAAATTTTGTCTTTCGACCGCACATTTATTTTGAACGGGATATAGAGATCACCTTCTTGTTGAAATTCAACCAAATTTTTTTAGTTGATCTGGACCGTCTGGATCCAATTAGTTAAAACAATATGTTATATCTGAATCATCTGTTCTTTCTGGTTGTATTGCATTTTATACAGAAGCTGTCTAATAATTCCTTTAATTATCCTTTTCTCACAAGATTAACGTTGAAACTTTGAAAGCCTGTGTAGGGCGTAGCCCCGTGGGCCGATAAGATTTGAGGGTGCGCTCTACCTCGGCGTCAAAGCCGTCGAGCGAGACTGTTCACTGCCGCTATACGCGGAATCTCACATTTTGGAAAATATATGACGGGCGATTTTAAATTTTGTTACTTTAATGCTTTTTATTGGTTTCAGTGCGAAATCGATCGGTGGTGCGAAATAACGATGTTTTTAAATTGCAGACCTTTCGCATCTCCCTTCTTGCATCGTTATCTATAAACTTTTACCAATCTTTTTGCAGATTCTTGTTCTTACGATTATATTGTACTCGTGTATCGTCTTATTTTTTCTTAAAAAATTGTTTTTAATACGTTAAAACTTGATACAAAAACGCTTATTACAACATTATTAGCAAGCACCTTGGTTAGCAATTTAAATTAATATCGAAATTTTAAGACGATAGCGGAGTACAAAATTATATTACGAAAAGAATGACACCAAAATATTTTAAATCGGTTTACAACTGGGGCGACAAACACGGAGATTCTAAACCCTTGCATCCGCCCGCGGCAGATGGGTAGAGCGCATCCTTAAAACGTGATTCTGCTCATCTACAGCACAATACCTTGATGATTTTGGTGAAATTGAGCGTCCGCCATGTTGGAAAAGCAGCTGCTGAAGGCAAACGAAGACATAAAAAGAAATTTTAAAGATGATTTTGTTATTAGTTTGTTATAAACATATAAAAACATATAAAAAATAAATAAATAAATAAATAAAAATAGTCAAGCAATTAATTTATTTATTTTTCGATGATTTACGATGGAATGACCCGGAGCTTCTCCTAGCTGTGGTCTGGGCCATCTTCAGGGGGCAGCATGAAGTATCTTCTTCTGCGGGCTGGAGCAGTTCCAGGGAACAGCATGAAGTATCTTCTTCTGCGGGCTGGAGCAGTTCCAGGGGGCAGTGATATAGAATCTCCCGGTCACGTAGCATTTTTATTTCATGGTCTGTATAGAGGGGGACTGAAGCGGGGTTGAAGGTGACGATCCCGCTTCTATCTCGACAGGTCCATCAGGTCCAGGGGCTAACGATAGCAGTACCCCGGTCTAGAGCATCTCCAGGGGGCTCACCTAAAGGGCAAAGATTCTCAGGTTGGCTTAACAAAGCATGCCAGATAACAGCTAGTATCCAATAAATTTCTTCGATATTTTCTACATTCTACAGTAAAAATCGTTTAAAAGTATAAACTTTTTTATTTGAACATAAATAAGATTTAAAACATGATTCTGCTCATCTACAGCACAATACCTTTCTATCGGTATGCACGGATTTCTCCTACGATGTGCTCAAGCAGATAAAAAAGGAGGAAAATAAACATTATTGCCTATTAATATATAGATTACCAACTACTGTATACCTTTTCACATTTAACAGCTGTTTCAAAATTAATATTTAAAAGGTACTTAAAAGCAGTTTTCTTTGACTGTTGTTTGCCTTTGGTTTTCGTTTGTTGGCAACCCATAACACCAACTTTAAAATTAATTAAAATTTTTACACTCTTTTTAGACTAAAAACGATTTTTTTATAATTCTGCACGAAATGTATCTGTTTTTGTTCTGTTATATATATTGATGTCGGATCATATGGCCGGGGGGTGATTAAACGTATTCAAGGCAACAAAGTTTGGGAAAAACATATATAACAAAGCTCTGAATCTACCATTGCCTGAGTATATACCGAATGATCGATCACGAATACCTTTGCCATATGTTTCTGTGGCAGATGAGGCATTTGCAATGAGCAAAAACATAATAATACCATACCCTGGTAAGAATATGACGTTGTGGATTTGGTATACTGGCCAACAAATGGCGTATATTAAGTTAAGCCGCGTTTACACTGGAGTTGCAGACACGTGTTGGCAACAAAAAGTTGCCGATTTTTGTTGCGTAGATGAAACGGCGCTAGTTTTGTCTGCAAAATTTCGAGTTGCAGACAGATTTGGGGTGTTGTCAACAAAAATTTTGTTTTCCACTGAGAGTCGGTAAAGATCAAAGGATTGCAACAAATGTTGGCAACAAGTGTTGTCGACAAAAGTTGCAGTGGCAAATTACGGTGCAACAAAAGTTGCAGACATCCCCTCAGCCCCCCGCTCCACCTGCCAGTACCACGTGACTGTCCTGGAGCTGGTGATGCCGCATTCAGTATCGCTAATAGTGTAGTAAAATTAGTCGGGAAAATGAAATAACTTTTGGAAAGCCAATTTCTTTTGAAATGTGTTCTATGGCATCCCCTGACATTCCTCCGAAAAGTCCCCAGAAATCCCATATGGGAATCACGCTTAAAAATGAGATGTTGGCCCATAATGAGTTACATTAAAATTTGATATTAAACATACTAAATTTAAATAAATTCCAGAAGGTTTATATATGCGTAAAATGAAAGGTCTTAAAACGTAGAATACAATTCCGTAAACCCGAATTCAATATATAACTGTCGGGAGTAAAATGACAGGCATTCAAAGTTTATATAATAAAATTATACTATCAAAACTTTGAAATGCAATAACTTTCGACATATTTGACCTTTTGAGGTCTGGGTTTTGGCTATGTACTCTCCTTACTAAGACCTTTAAAATTATGTATAGCATGGCGATGGACTAAGAAAATCTTTTTTAAACTTCCTCTTTGGGACGTTCATGTAGAGGATGGTTCAAGGGTAATATGGTAGACACATGATAAGCTATCCACATTTTCAAAGGTAATTGTAAAAGCAAACTTGACTGACTGGACTAGTGTTGCCTTTCTGTTGCCGATAAAAGTTGCAGTGGAACAAGTGACAATTTATTTTGTATGCAACAAAAAGTCGGCAACAAAATATTGCAGACAAAAAATTGCTGACAAAAGTCTGCAACTCCAGTGTAATCGCGGCTTTACACTGGCGCATTTTTACAAATGGCGTTTACACTGGAGTTGCAGACATTTGTCTGCAATTTTTTGTCTGCAACATTTTGTTGCCGACTTTTGGTTGCCGACTTTTTGTTGCATACAAAATTCATTGTCACTTTTTCCACTGCAACTTTTATCGGCAACAGAAAGGCAACACTCGTCCAGTCAGTCAAGATGGCGAGTGTTTACGTGGAGGATGGATGCTGTTAACAGCAGCATGCTTTGTTATATTGGCAAAACAACGTGCACCCCGTAGGTATTGGGTAAGGCCTTCATTAAGAGCAAAATGTGTGTGTTTACAGTGGAAGTGATTTGTTGGAATATTTTAAATAAAATTACAGTGACCCGTTGAAAGGTTAACTGAGAACCGACGGAAGTGTGAAGAATTCTTTAAGGATGGCCAGCAGTGATTTTGAATACTTGGCAATGATGATAGGACCTAAGATTGTAAAAAAAGAGACCAATTGGAGAGCAGCTATTCAAGTTAAAGAAAAACTCGCAGTGACATTACGTTTTCTTGCAAGTGGAGATTCCTATAGGCCTACTAGTTTGAGTTATCTTTTTAAAATATCAAAAAGTACAATATTTGTATTCAGACAACGTTGGGTTTCACAGAATGGGCCTTTCTTGATATAGGCCTAGCTCAATTAATGATACAATTTGATCCCTTGACCAATCCATATTAACTACAACTATGGACAGTTTCAATACACACACACGCACAATATCTCAAGTGACAGTGGCGCACGTTACAAACAAACGTCACTAGCGTAGCCTTTGAACAGTGTCCGCCTAGTGAGCGATACTGAATGCGGCTCACCAGCATCCGGGACAATCACGTGGTACTGGCAGGTGGAGCGGGGGTCTGAGGGGATGTCTGCAACTTTTGTTGCTTTTGTTGCACCGTAATTTGTCACTGCAACTTTTGTCGACAACACTTGTTGCCAACATTTGTTGCAATCCTTTGATCTTCACCAGTGGTAAACAAAAATTTAGTTGCCAACACGTCAAATATGTCTGCAACTTGAAATGTTGCAGACAAAATTATAGCTGTTTTCATCTAAGCAACAAAAATCGGCAACTTTTTGTTGCCAACACGTGTCTGCAACTCCAGTGTAAACGCGGCTTTTACATCGCCCTATTGATGATAGCATTGACTTTGCTGATATTATCGTACAAACATGTTGCGTCCTTCATAACTTTGTGAGACAAGAAGAAGGTTATAATTTTGAGGACACGCTGTCCTGTTCATTGGAGAGTGTTCCTAGTATTGGAACAAGAGGGAACAATGTTGGGATGAAAACTAGGGATCACTTTAAGAATTACTTTTGTTTAAGAAAAGTTGCGTTGCCTTGGCAAAACCGTTATTGTTAAATTTAAGATTAATTACAACATAGAAATGATTCTACTTTGCTAGAGTGAAAAACAGTATATTTTGTTCAAAAGGTCATGATAAACGTGTAATGCTATTTTATTTTTAGCAAAAGTATTTTAAACATGTTTAAAATATTCACAAATAAAGGACTATTGCTCACCCATGTTTTCTTTAGTTTCCTTATTCATATCTTCCCATTGGTCTCCTACTACGTTCATGGAGATATTCACCCACGCAATCCTCCGCAGTTGCCGATTTTTTAAATCTTCATGTCTGTAGTGGGTATCTTTCTCGTATCTTTCTGCACCTCTAAAATTATTCTTTCACTATCTAGGTACTCCATGATCTAGGTGATCAATCAATATAGCTAACGGTACACAACAAACAGTGCTGGTGACACAGGATCACTTTAACCGACAACAATTAAACATATGCTTTATAAGACATAGTGTACCATTCTTTTAGAAAAACCATTCATTTTATGTTTCTATTGAACCTGATTACTGGAGGATATTAAATTTTATTTACTAAGCATATTTTTCTATTCACTTCAAATAGCAAGATGATTAGACAGTCACTTAAAAAAAAGTTTTTTATTGATTTATTTATTATTAAAAAACTTTTTGATTAGTTGTTATTTTATAACGAACTACAATTTGGTATGTACATTCACTAGGAATGGTTTAGACATATAATGTGCTTTCAAAGACCATACGACAGCAAACCTACCCATAGTTTTTATGGGGTAGTATAATAATACTGAAATCCCACAAAAAATCGCTGAGGATGTAGGTCTGCTGCAAAGTGGGTATTTATAAAGTTTTTCACAGTCAGTTTCAAATACTTTTTTACTGCGTGTTCACTCCGGCTCGTGTGGCCAGGGCCTTGAGCGTGAAAACAAGCTTCAAAAAATACACCACAACTCATCCTCCAGCGCGACCGCGGCGGGCGACCTTGAAAATGCGCCCGATACGCGGGAAAACACACCTCGTGTGGCATACCCCATTACATTTAATGCTGCTCATTTTCTCGCGTGTTTTCATGCTGCGTTCGTGCGTGATATAACGCCCGTGTGGCCGGGCACTCAGTAGTAAACAAAGTGTAATTTTTGTCCTAGAACCTGATTTTTTATAAGTCCTAGGACTATAAAATCAGCTGTTTGCAACTTAATTATTTTTGTTTCATTGGGCTCGTTCATATCATCCACAGCAGGTGTTTTGCACGTTATTTGTTGGATTTGTCACGTGATACGCTAAAACAAAAACAAACCAGTTTGCGTTATATGATTTTGAACGAGCCCTTTAATTTTGAAATACAGATTCGTAAAATTCAAACGTTATAAAAAGCCTTGTTTGTAAATACTAGAATTGTGAACACAGTATATTACTTACTTTCTAAATATAATATCAAAAATACAATTGGTAAAAGTGTCTTTTTCATAATTAATCATTTTTAAAAGCTCGGTTGCGCCTCGCCATTAAAACACAATTGCGCAACAAAAGAGCCACTTTTGCCTCTAAGTGATGAAAGCTAGTATTAGTGGGGTTGTGGCTGTTTCTAAACTTAGTTTTAGTAAAAAATAAATAACATTTTTATAAACCTTACCCGCACATTTTGAATCAAATGTAAACACATTCATACAGGAGCTCCTCTTAGGATTGAGAAATCTTAATAGGATATCGCATTGTCCGCTCCTATGCAAAATATTTGTGAAGATGTTAATTTATTCATAATTTCATAAGGCTTATTTTCCAAAATAACTGTCTTGCTTTAAACGCCTCTTCATCTAAAGTAAAGGTCGCCCATTGGTCGAAATTCGACAAAATATTCAGTTGAACTTCACGAGATTCAATTAATTTATAAACTGAAATATTTATTCTTCATGCTACAACAGCTGTGAAAATATATACTATAATATGAGCAGTGTTTACCCATACTGTAATACGAGCAGTGTCTGGAGGGATGTGTGTTCCACGATCTCGAAATCCAGAGGGTAGATTTTGCTTAAACTTTGCATTTAAAAGTGTTTTGGCCCAAAAATAAGTTTATAAACTGTCTCAACACCAGAAAAAATCTAATTTTGTCAAAAATTAAGTTTTAAAATCGTAATTTTTAACATTGTTCTTAAGGATTGTTATTATGGTAACGAAATAACAACTAAAAGTACACAAAAAGAAAGTAACATTAATGTTAAAAAGATGTTTTTGAAACTCCTGTTAACTGTGAAGGAGATTTTGGTTGTTGGTGAAAATTAAGCTTTTTTTACCCATGACACTACACAAAACAATACACTATAACAAAAGTGGATTAAAACCAACGAGCAAGGCTCGGTTAACCTGGTACAAAAATTGAAACTTTGACAGTACGTAAGGCATCGCCCTGAGGGCCCACGTAAGCTGTAATGGGTTTCTGCTCATCTAAAGGACACTACCTTTCTAACTGTATGCGCGACTATCTCCTACGATGCACACCAGCTAAGAAAACAACGAGAAAATCTTATGTGCTTTCTTATTAATATAAAGATATAGATGGTATTAAATGGCATTATGTGTGATACATGTTTGTTGTGATCATGAATACTTAACAAATGTTCCTTCTATTCTTCCTCTCATTACGATAAAAAAAAGTAAACAATATTTATTATAATCACATAATAATCATGAATTCACAACTAACTATATTTCCCAACCCCGGCTACGGTACGCCCCAAGCCCCCACCCCCCCCCCCCCCACACCACAGCAGCGGCCCCTCGTTGCACCGTAGCGCGGGTGCCGCCGCCACCGCCACCGTCGGGAGCGTTGTATGTTACGATTAGGTTTACGACCGTGAGTTTTACTGCCTGTGTAAAACACACAGACGGAAATTCATATATGAAATTATCTCTTCCTCTCGTATTTTTTCTACTGACTAGTTCACAGATATTGGACGGATTTTTGGTTATTTGGCCCCAAAACGTGATGGTTTTTTTTAGTTGATTTGTTTTGCTGATTTTAACTGAGTAAATGATTGCTTGGTAAAAAATCACTAGCTACTGTTGAATAATAATTTAAATTACCACTAACCGAAGTGTAAAACAATCTTTGGAACTACAAAAGCTAAAGTCACTATCGTGAACTGATGTAGAACATTAATATGTGAGCTATTTCGAAAAACATTATAAAGATAAGAGTAAGCACGATAAAGACTTTTTGCACATACGGTAAATGAATACGGTAAATGCTAAACGCTATTTAAATAATGGTGGATTTAGGTACTTTTGCTGCTTGAAGGTATAAAAGCTCGTTGAAAAGTGATCAATAGTAACCATTACACACCATTGATACAGGTGAACTATCCTGTGTGACGTAGTATGCGTAAATTTGCCAACTTAAAAATAGCGTTTAGCGTTTACCGTAAGATTTACCGTATGTTGCAAAAACTCTCTTGCAAAAGAGATCACCATAAAGCACCATTATCGTGTTAAAACGCAATGATAAAATTAAAGTGACAAAGTTATATAGTTCGTTTCTAGTTTCCCCCATGTATGAAAATCATCAACTCAGGATGGCTGTTGCTGAGATGGGCGAAAAGCACGCCAATAAGCTGCTTAGCCTTCAGCACCTCAGAGTCGGTTGGGTCAGTTGCAGGCTCAAACGGAGGGTGGTAGTTTCGAGATGCTTCCGCTGTCTCGGTTTCGGCCACTCCTCCCGAAACTGTAACGGGCCCGACAGGAGTGCCAACTGCTTCCAGTGTGGAGGCCAGGGCCACAAACGCAAGGAATGTTCCTCGAGCCCATCCTGCTTCCTCTGCAAGGATTCAGGCTCCAGTGCCCTCGGTCACTTACCCGGGTCTGGTCAGTGCGGTGCCTTCAGAGCCGCACTTGAACAGGCAAAAGGCAGCGGCCGGTAATTCGCATCCTCCAGGCCAATCTTCATAGATCCTGGGGAGCTGATAACCTTCTAGATCAGCTCGCCCGAGAACTTGGTGCTGACGCTCCTTATCAGCGAACAGTATCGGGACAGAGACCCAAACATTTGGATCTCCGACAGCCTCGGTACTGCTGCATTTTGGGCGCGTAATACACAGGATGTCTTGGTGCGGAGTCACGGGCGCGGCCGAGGTTTCGTCTGGGTTCGGTGTAGGGACGTGACTATCTTCAGTTGCTACCTCACACCCAACGAGGCCGTCCAGGACTTTCGCGACAAGATAGATAGCCTAGAGGAGTGCGTTCTCGGCACCACCGGGCATGTCGTCGTTGGTGGCGATTTCAACGCCAGGGCCGTCGAGTGGGGAATGCCCTCTACCAGCTCCCGGGGGAAATACATCCTGGATTTCATCGCCAGGGCCGGTCTTGTCGTCCTCAACCAGGGCGACACACCTACTTTTCGGCGCCCCGGGCAGAGAGGCACGATCCCTGACGTCACCTTTGCGTCTGAGTCGCTCCTTCCGAGGATCTCTGGCTGGAGGGTTGTCGAGGACTACACGGGTAGCGACCACCAACACATCGTGTTTGACCTGCATGATCAGGCAAATCGTCGAGTTTCCGCATCTCGGGAAGGGCCACGCCGGTGGAACACCAACAAACTGGACGTGGTCAAGTTCACCGAAGTCATCTCTCGGGGAGCGCAGGGGAATCCTGGTGAGGCTGGAGCCGAGGCACTAGTAACATCCACGATGGAACTTATCGTCTCGGCCTGCGACCAGTCTATGCCGCGAAGGAAACCCCGACGCGACAAACAACCCGTTTACTGGTGGACTGAAGAGATTGCGGAACTCAGAAGAACATGTTTAAGAACTAGACGAGCCGCCACTAGAGCGAGAATTCCCGCAGACAGAGTTCGTAAGTCGGAGGCCTATAAAGCTGCGAGAAAATCTCTCCGCCAGGCGATCAACAGGAGCAAGGCGAATAGCTGGAGGAGACTTCGTGACGACGTTGATTCCGACCCGTGGGGCCTGGGTTACAAACTTGTAACACAGAAACTCGGCGCCCGCTCTCCACCTTCCATCATGGAGGGCGCCACCATGGGAAGGATCGTCGCTGCGTTGTTTCCTGAACATCCACAGCGACCGCCGGTTGACTTCGGACGGGTAGAGGACGTTCCACTTTTCACTTTCGAGGAGCTGGAAACCTCCGTGCTCTCCCTGAAGAGCAACAAGGCTCCTGGCCCGGATGGGATTCCCAGTGAGGCTTTAAAGAAAGTATTTTTAATCAACGCTGACTTGTTGTTGAGAATGTACAATGCCTGTTTGGTAGAAGGGGTGTTTCCGGCTCCCTGGAAAACAGCCAGGCTTGTACTGATCAGCAAGGGCAAAGGTGATCCCGAGCTGCCGTCGTCCCACAGGCCTCTCTGCATGTTGGACACGGCTGGGAAGCTGTTCGAGAAGCTGATCCGTTCCCGCCTGACTTCTGCCGTGGAAGCTGCCGGGGACTTATGCCCCCGTCAGTACGGCTTCAGAAAGGGACGGTCAACGATCGACGCTGTCACCGAAGTTCAGAGAGCTGTGGAGAGAGCCGAGAGCCACAACCATTTCTCCCGCCGAGTAGTGCTTCTTGTTACGCTTGATGTCAAGAATGCCTTCAACTCGGCGAGGGGGGTCGATATGTTGGATGCGCTTCGCAACACCTTTCGTATTCCTGCATATCTGTTGCGGCTCGTCGAGGATTATCTACGCTCTCGAAGCCTGATTTATGACACGAGGGACGGAACGCGGACGATGGAAGTCACTTCTGGTGCCGCACAAGGTTCAATACTCGGCCCGGATCTCTGGAACGTTGCCTATGACAGCCTCCTGAGGTCCGAGATGCCTGAGGAAACCACTTTGGTTGGGTACGCCGATGACGTCGCAGCTCTCATTGCTGCACGCAACGTTGAGCTGGCCCAACTGAAGTTGAACAGAGTTATGCGGGTGGTCAACAACTGGATGTCCGATCACGGTCTCTCACTTGCTCTCAGTAAGACGGAGATCGTGATTCTTACGAAGAAGAGGATCGACACCGTCGTCCCGTTTCGAGTGGGAAGGGAGGTGGTCACACCAACTCGTGCCGCCAAATACCTCGGGGTTATGGTGGACACCAAGTTAAGCTGGAGGGATCAGATCTTCCGTACGGCGGACAAGGCCGCTAAGGTAGTGACTTACCTTAGTAGGCTGATGGCCAATGTCGGGGGTCCCCGATCCAGCAGAAGACGTCTGTTGATGTCCGCGGTCCAGTCCGTGCTTCTTTACGGGGCAGAGGTGTGGGCAGGCGCTCTAGATAAGGAGTGCTACAGGTTGCGACTCGCCCGGGTTCAGCGTCAAGCTGCGCTCCGGGTGTGTTCCGCCTACCGGACAGTGTCCGAGCCTGCCGTCCTGGTGGTCGCCGGAGTCATCCCTGTCAAGCTCTTGGCAGGGGAGAGGAAAGCGATTTATCAGAGACAAGGCGAGATCGGCAAGGACACGGCAAGAACAGAAGAGCGCTCCCGAACCTTCCAGCAGTGGCAACACAGCTGGGAGCACGACACCCGAGGACGATGGACTGCGCGACTTATCAAGCAGGTCCAACCATGGGTGGAACGGCGGCATGGGGAGGTGGACTACTACCTGACCCAATTTTTGACAGGTCACGGCTATTTTCGGTCGTACCTGAACCGTATGGGAAAGACCGGTTCACCGGACTGCATTTATTGCCCGGGTGTTCCCGACGATGCGGAACACACATTCTTCCGCTGTCCCCGTTGGGAAGGGCCCCGCCTGGAGGCCACACAAATCTTTGGTGCATTTTCGGTGGACTCGGTCTGCCAAAAGATTTTGGAGGATGAGGGCAACTGGGATTGTTTGTCACAGTTCGTCCGGGGCATCCTCCTGGAAAAGAAAACCGATCTGGACCGCGAAGTGGCCCAGATCCCTTGATCGAGCGGCTGGATAAGGAGCGAGCCCCACGGGCGTAAGCCAAATTTAGGCCTAGCCTGACGTAATGTGACAAACAATTCCAGGTTAGATTCCTAAAGAGTAGAGGAGGTTTTTTAGTGGGTAAACTCGTTTTTAGGGGAGCCCCACACTACAGGCTGGCCACCTGTGTGCGTAATGCATTTTTCCGCCTCTCCCTAAAAAAAAAAAAAAAAAAAAAAAAAAAAAAAAAAAAAAAATGTATGAAAATCATAATATCTAAAAATGAAATCTTATTAATCAAATACCACTTTAAACCATCTTTTGATTTGTCAAAAAATAGCCTACTTGATTTAAATAAAGCCATGGCTTATTATATCAGTTTATTTTCATTTGTATTTCCAAGTGCATACCTATCAAAGTATCTACCATACTTTGACGACTTAGTATGAACGGAGTTTGGATTTATCCGTTTCTTAAAATATATACGAAATATAACCTATTCCAGTATTATTACTTCTCTGTGTTCCAGACATGAAAATGCAATAGATCGAGTCTAAAAAATGCAGTAAAATAGCTGTAAAATTCAAAGTCAAAAGACTCTCAATGTTCATAACCAATAGATAATCCTCTTAGGTGGTTTATATAGATAGTGTCTACTTTTCAAACTAACTAAAACTAAAATTAAAAAAGAAATATATTATTTAAGTTTTGATTAGGATTTAGTCCTTTAAATTGCCCAACTCACATATACTTTGCATCAGTGCGCACAACAATGGACGGGCTGTCGAACTGTCCGCCAGTGTCGCTAGTGTCATTTCCGGTCAATGGTTCATCACAAGTCAGCCAACAACACGTAACAATGTTACAAGTTGACAAGCAGTGGGCACAGGCTGAGTAGCGAGTTGTAATGTGGTTACCCGCCGATTTTTTGCCATCAGAGTTTCTTACCACACGGTACTACCTTTAAAATACTTTATATTTTTATCAATATGAGAATTTGAATTTTATCATTTTAGTTGGACCTGGTTTTTTATGTGAGCATTCCAAGGATAGACACACAATTTAAAAATAATACACTAAATTATTCGTGCTCAACCAAACAATAACTAAAAGTATTACTAAAGCTAAAAGTAATAACTAAAAGCTAAACTACTGTAACTAAAACTATGTATAACTGCTTTCATCATGCGTTATTTTTCATCGAAATATTAATCTTACAAACTTTCTACATAGTTCTTAGTAAAACGATTACTTTAACTCTCATTAGAACAAATTTGAGTATGGTGTTTTATTGTTAGTTATGTAATACACCTTCAATTAATTTACACTAATATTACAACTAATCTAAAACTATGTACAGATTTCATAACATGTGACGAAATTGCTGTTTGAAAATTTGTATCAAAATATAGTTTAGCATTTGGTTTCGTATGAAAATATCAGTATCATTACAATGTTAGTGACTGACAGTATATGCTTGCCAGCTACATCTATAAGTGATTGCTGTGTCTATAAGTACAATATACAGTTCTATATAAGTGAATGTGTTTATTGGATGGACGTTTTTGTCAACGTTTTTCCGTAATCCCACATTTAAATAAGGTCGTGAGAAATTATTAAACATTTGTTCAGGATATAAGGTGAAGTTTCCGGGCTACAAGTATAAAACAAAACAGTCCACCATTTAGTGATTTGAATTTTGTTTCTTTGATCTTACTACTTATATATCCAACACTGCAACTTATAATCAAAGTCATATAGTGGTACCTAAAGTGGAGACATATTTAAAAAGTATTGAATGTGTAACTTTAAATTATTATCCAACTCACATTCATCCGACTGTGTAATTAATACAGTAGTTGCATAATTTATCTGCAACATTATTTAGATTGCAAACAAGCACGCATGAGCGTTTGTCATTTCAAACTTCCCCCACCACATAACTAACTGTGGGCGGCTAAACAGCAGTTATGATGTGTTATTGTTTCCGGTGTCTAGCATTATATTCCTACACGAAAGGTTTGTTTGTCGCAATAATTAGCATTACAGACCACCTCCCCTTGCATTTTGATCTTATACACAATTTGCACACACCTGGGGTTTATCCCCCTGTTAAGTAGATCTATACATAACAATTTGACTGATCTAATTTGGTTTAAGATTTAACTTTAGGCCTATAGTAATTTCAATAATTTTTTGTTCCAACGGCAAGGAACACCTTAAAGGATTGATTAATTGGAAAATTTTGAAATCAGTTTTCATAAAACTTTAATACAAGTACATTAGCAGAATGCAATGCACTTGTATTGAAGGGCCACCTTCAACTTAATCGTACCAGCCGCGTGTTCCCTCCACAAGCGAAAATGGCGAACGACTAAACATTGCACTGATATAAAAATGACAAAAATTTTGTTTGAGCAACTAATTCAAAAATATTCTGTTGCACGAAGATTTTAGCAGAAATTAATGAGTACCAAAATAGCTCAAATCTGTCACTTGAAATCAAATAAGAAATTATACATAATATGCATAGTAGGCCTAAAGGATTTAATTGGTTTTTTGTTTTTTTTACTAAAAACCCGTATTAATCAATATCAGCAAATGATTATTCGCTGCAAATAGTTATTAAATATGTAATATTCCCGCCGTAACTCTCCCATAACTATTCGAAACTTCAATCTTTTGGCTCCAGACCATTCCGTTCGCCTGCAGTAAAATTGCGGCAAACAATTTGAAATGTTGTAGTGCTGCTGGTTAGTCTTATTTGAAGGCGTTCTTAAAAGCCTATAATTTGATAGTACAACAGTATGTACAAAGGTAATTAAAATAATGCGTGTTGACATACTATAGTGATACATATCCGATTTTAGTAATGATCCCTTTAGCCCTGTTTAGAGCCCTAATTGAAAATTAATCTTTTAAATAACCTGTTTTCTTATGTTAGTTTTTTACAGTTGTTTAATAAATTCATGCTGTTTGTACAATTAACTATCTCCGTCTTTCGAGTTTTTGTATAATTTTAAAATGGAATAAATTTAAAAATTGATTTTTTACTACAAACCTTTTGATTGCTTACGGGATAATTCTCTTTAATTACTTTTTTTATTTAGGCTTTTTTGGTTAAACCTAATGATTCACTTTTATTTTAGTAAGTGGCGCCGGACTTCGTGAGATATTTAGAAAACGTTTCTTAAAGGCTTTTATAACACAATCTTAGTTGCACTAAATAATATTACATAGCATTCTTCATTAAAATTGTTATTCACTATAGTATCTGTTTTGAAATCCATATGAAATATTTACACTAAAAAAATGCCTTGTGGTGGTCTAGAAAAAAATATTGGAAGCACATTGAAACCTTATTTGTTATTTATTAAACAAAATGTACCTATGAATTAAACGAGCAAATTCTCCAAACTTTCGTAAACCGCTAGTTAACTTACTAAGTGCAGCAAAACAGTTCATTTAACTCACCTTTGAAATTTCCCTATAAACAGAACAACCCCTACTCGTCCGGTCAGTGGCAGGTTTCTCCCTCCATATTCTTCAAGACATGACACTATAAAAACTGGCACAAAACAAACAATTCAGAACCGCAATAGAGCCGTACTCGGAGTAGATTGTCACTCAATGGTGGTAAACATGACAATATAACAACTTATGGCCATCATCAGAAACACAGGGTGAGAATTCGTAAAACGCAAGATTTTTTTAGCAAAGCACAAATTTGCTGGAGTTTGTGACACACCCTAAGCTTGGCTAGTTATTGAGTACTTGCAGCTAGTTTTTGTCTCGCTGTATCAAATGGCGTAGTTACATAAAAACTATTCTAATGAAAAACTCAAGATTCCTCTAGTATTCAACCAGCACTAATATGATCTGGGGATAACTATTATGTCATTGATTTTTTAATCAATGACATAATAGTTATCACACACACTCACTAACTCGTCTTGTGTTGCAGACACGACAAGTGTGTATAACCCACAGAATCTAGCTTCGTCAATAATTTAAACATTACACAACCACTGGGATGTCCCAAGCCACATGCTGGTTACAACAAAATCATGACTTACATGCAATCTAGGGTAGTTATTTTTCTTAGTACATTGTATTTTTATGGTATGATTATGATATCTGATTGTTTATGGTATCAGTCTTCTCTTCTGGTTTTGCTTTTACTTTTGGATTACATTTAGTTTTTATTCCGTTGCATTGATTTCCAACCCTTAAAGCAATTTTAAAACTGATTTTTAGACAAAAAACTATTTTTTACTGTGGTTAAGGACGTTTTTAATGTTGTTTTTGAAAGAAAAGTGCGCTTAGATCCAAAGTTTAAGCCAAATTTATCTTCTAGATTTCGAGATAAAATGTAAATACATCCCTACAGACACTCCTCGTTTAGTATAGTATATAACTAACAGGTTTGTGTGTGTTGTGTGTTATTAATTGACGAAACCCAAACCACAAGCTTAATTAAGTATGAACGTTCAATTAACCTTTCCGATATTTTTATAGGCCTTACCTAAAAACACGTTTTTTTTCATATTTGTGCTTCGTTTGAATGTCGTTAACTACTTTACCCTCTTAGCAATGAATGAATTTATATTTTATGCATTATTATGCTTCCAGTGTTAATTATTTCGCCCTGTTTAATTGTTTCTCGAGGTTACAAACACGATTTTAACTTCAAACATGCATTGTAAATGGAAAAGTCAGCCTACTTATGGTCACTCCAACTTAAAAGTAAAGTAACGTTCAATAGTCAATGGTAAAACTAACTTTAAATAATTCAAAAATGCTCGTTTTCTTTTTAGAGTGCAAACAGTAGAAGAAGTAAAACCTTCCGGTGCTTCATTGTTTTAGTTTCATTTTTTATATAAAAAAAAAAAATGGTTTAGTGGAAATCAATACGGTAGTTGTTGAAAAAATAAGAAGTCGTATTATCATACATTGTGATTACTTATTTATCGGTAATAATTTGGAATTATGTATCGTCAAAAGAAAAAGTTACTGTACATGATTAGGCCAAAGTAATTTGTTTGGATTTCAAAACGTTCAAAATCACTTTGATCTGACTACCAAATCTTTTAACACATAATGACAAACATGACAGGTTTTTAACTTTCAATAGTCAGTATTTTATTGGTGTTTCTTTTTCTAATCCTCATTAAAAGCTTAATCACCTTGACCATAAATAAATGGTATACATGGTAAACCCTCTCAGATTACTTAATTTAGTTGTGTCCATAGATTTATCAGTTAAGTTTTCTGTTTTTAGTTAAAGTTATTTTCATAGACAACTTTTAATTAGTGTATTTTATTCCTAGACAAAAATTATAAAAATTGTTTTAACATTTTACTCCCAAACAAATGATTAATTACTGTTTGATGAAACTTGGTTCTTAGATATGCTAAGGTTTATTCCTCGCACGTAGAGTAATTGACGCATTCACAGGCAGATATACCGCCCTATCAGGTGCTTATAATGAGCAGGAGCTCACGTAATGCTGAGCTCATCTGACCCCGAGTTAGAGTAATTGACGCAATCACAGGCAGATATAACGCTCTATCAGGTGCTTATAATGAGCAGGAGCTCACGTAATGCTGAGCTCATCTGACCCCGAGTTAGAGTAATTGACGCAATCACAGGCATATATACCGCCCTATCAGCTGCTTATAATGAGTAGGAGCTCACGTAATGCTGAGCTCATCTGACCCCGAGTTAGAGTAATTGGCGCAATCACAGGCAGATATACCGCCCTATCAGCTGCTTATAATGAGCAGGAGCTCACGTAATGCTGAGCTCATCTGACCCCGAGTTAGAGTAATTGACGCAATCACAGGCAGATATACCGCTCTATCAGCTGCTTATAATGAGCAGGAGCTCACGTAATGCTGAGCTCATCTGACCCCGAGTTAGAGGAATTGACGCAATCACAGGCAGATATACCGCCCTGTCAGCTGCTTATAATGAGTAGGAGCTCACGTAATGCTGAGGTCATCTGACCCCGAGTTAGAGGAATTGACGCAATCACAGGCAGATATACCGCCCTATCAGCTGCTTATAATGAGCAGGAGCTCACGTAATGCTGAGCTCATCTGACCCCGAGTTAGAGTAATTGACGCAATCACAGGCAGATATACCGCTCTATCAGCTGCTTATAATGAGCAGGAGCTCACGTAATGCTGATGTCATCTGACCCCGAGTTAGAGGAATTGACGCAATCACAGGCAGATATACCGCCCTATCAGCTGCTTATAATGAGTAGGAGCTCACGTAATGCTGAGGTCATCTGACCCCGAGTTAGAGGAATTGACGCAATCACAGGCAGATATACCGCCCTATCAGCTGCTTATAATGAGCAGGAGCTCACGTAATGCTGAGCTCATCTGACCCCGAGTTAGAGTAATTGACGCAATCACAGGCAGATATACCGCCCTATCAGCTGCTTATAATGAGCAGGAGCTCACGTAATGCTGAGCTCATCTGACCCCGAGTTAGAGTAATTGACGCAATCACAGGCAGATATACCGCCCTATCAGCGCTTATAATGAGTAGGAGCTCACGTAATGCTGAGGTCATCTGACCCCTAGTTAGAGTAATTGACGCAATCACAGGCAGATATACCGCCCTATCAGCGCTTATAATGAGTAGGAGCTCACGTAATGCTGAGGTCATCTGACCCCTAGTTAGAGTAATTAACGCAATCACAGGCAGATATACCGCCCTATCAGCGCTTATAATGAGCAGGAGCTCACGTAATGCTGAGGTCATCTGACCCCGAGTTAGAGGAATCCTCCATGAGATCCCTCTACATTAGAATTCTATCCGTTACAATGACACTCAATGGTTATTTATTTATTATATTGTTTTGTTTTTTATTTATCTTGTGTGTTTCTACGCCAGAGGAATTTGTTAAACGTTTTGATGGAAACCTGGAAACTCAGTTCTTGTTACTTTCTAACGTCGACCCGTTGTTAGAATTATTAATTAACAGCCCAATGACGAATGTCAACTGGGTCCAGAATCGAACCTTTAAAAAGCTACTGTACAGTACTAACTTTCCTCCGGATCGAACCAGTATTTTTTAGACTTAAAGACGAGCACTATAATCACCTTTAACCCATATAGTTTAGGTGAACTGTCCGGTATGTTCAAATATTCAAGTAATATCCCGTTTTCTCGTACACAGTTTCTTTGTAGGACTTTGATCTTAATATATTTTTGTATTTTTTTCCACAGAACTGGCTTATGTTCCACTAAGGATAATATAATTTAATCGCCCCTCACTCATTTTCTCACTAAAAATAACAAAAAACATTTACGCAATTTAAATATGGCGATCGCCGTATCCTTGACGATGGTGAGTAGTGACAACAACAAAAATCCCATCAAATGTAAATGCCAATTTCGATAATTGGGCCTCTAAGTGGTTATCAAGATATGTTAAAATCCAGGAATATATCTCCCACCGCAGTGGAAGCGTGTACCTGCACAGTGAACGCTAGTGGCGAGACGACTACACAGCATTGTTGCCGTCCTTTGTTAGCTTTTATTTAAATTTAATTTACTACTGCTAAATAAAATAGAGCAATAGCAGTTTTGCCGCTACGGAAAACCCCCTCAGTGTGTATCCAACGTAATGTTAAATAAAATGTAACACTTGTACATCAATTTATGATAAAATAGCTAAAGGTGCTAAATATACACGTAAAGAAATATCAGTAAAGAACTCAGCATGCATGCTCACACACACGATGATAAAATATAATTTGTATGATTTAAGCTTGTTGTAATATATGGGCAATGGGTTGCTTAAAAAATTACCCATGCTACATTCTGTGAGAAGACAAACTTTTTCATGAGATGTCTTAACATAGAACAACAACAAAGTTCGCTCGGATTAGTTTTTAATGTGATTAGCTGTTAGAACAAGGAAACGGTCAGCGTGGCTAACCTTATAACGAAAACGATTGTAGGACGGAAGGTCCGAGTTTAATCCCTTCAATCGTCGATTGCACAAAAAAATTACAGGGGCGGACGGAGGGTCAAACCCCGGACCCTAATTACTAAGCGGACCTTCCGTCCGCCCTGTGAAAAGCAGGTAGGCGGATTAAACACTATGGTCACTGTGGCACACAACTTCTCTCCGTGGTTCACATAAAGTGTACATTTGTGATTTCCATAGTCTCAAAACTATAGACTTTTTATTTCTGACAAGTATTACAATACTGTGAAACTAAAAGAGTAACAATATTGTATAAAGGGTGAAAATTTGCTTTGAAAATTAATTTTAAAGTAAAATAGTAAAAATAAAATAAAGAGAGCCTCGTTATGCATTGTTTGTTTTTACTTTCCTTGATTTGACAGTATTTTTTTTATTAAGACCAACTTTGACCCAAATCACTCCTTTCGTGGTAGTCAAGGAGTGTGATCACTCAACATGGTTTCGGTAGGATTTGGTTTCTAGGCAGTTTTTAACTGATTTACCACAGCCTTATTGATTATCATGTTTGAACTTGCTAATTTTGTTTATATATACATTATTTATGTTATTTGGTTGAACTAACCATCGTAATCCTAAAAAATCATTATATAAATTATTATTTTTAAATATGCTGCTGAAATACATGCTGATTTTAAACTTTTTTAACTACGTATTTTATTCAAAGTGTTTAATTATTGTATCGAATTTCTCCTGCTCTATTTATCCTCTGAAACATTATTACAGTTAGTTTCTTGAAGGGGTGAAAGCCCTACCGGTTGACTTAACGCTCAATACGGATCGCAATAGGGCCAACATTTCGATAGTGATCATGGATCACGATACGGATTGAGTGAGTAAAGTCAAAGTACCAGGTCAACCGAGCCTTGCTCGTTGGTTTTAATTCTTTTTTGTTTTAGTGTCATGGTAATCAATCTATTAAATCTACACCAGACTCTTCACAGATTCACAGATAACAGCTGTTATAAAAACTGCTTAGATTAACGTTCCTTTATTTTTTACTTTCAGTTGTTATTTCGTTACCCAAATAGCAACCCATAAGACCAATGTTAAATTACGATTTTTAAACTTAAATTTTGACAAAATTAGATTTTTGTGTCATTGAGGCTGTTTCTTAACTTATTTATAGAACAAAACACCCTTAAATGCAAAGTTTAAGCAAAATATACCCGCTATATTTCGAGATCGTGGAACACACATCCATTAAGACATAGTGCTCGTATTATAGTATAGGATAGGCCTATTATCCGTATTGAGCGTGTAAGATCCGCCACTGTTTTTCCAACACACGACTTCAATACTCTATTGTTAATCACATGTGATTTTCCTGCTCTCTGGATTTTGAACATGGTGATAGACAGAAATCGTTCATATTTTGCGATTTAAGACTTTGTTCAGATTTAATTAGTATAAAAAGTTCGTATTGCATTTTCACTTCAAAATTAATGTACAGTCTTTCATAGTAGGCCTACAATATATAACAAATGATGACATCTATGACCCTGTTAGTTAACCCTCATCAAACAGTCTCAAACGGCGAACGCAGGGGCGGACGTTAGGTCCGGGCACGATCTGCCATTAGAGGTTTGACCCTGTGTCGGCCCTGTCAAAACAGGTAACCAATTTCCAGGTCATTTCTGAAGCCCGGACCTTCCGTCCGGCTACCAACGAGAATAAACCGATGAGAGTCAAAACATTGTTGCCAAATTTATTCTGAAAGACATTTACACATGGTAAACATAACATACAATGACAACATTGCAGGGCGAGAGGGGGTGAGGGGTACACAGCTGTTGAAATTTCCATCGGACTATTTTCGTGCATTTTACTATAGATGCGCAATCTGCAATGTTTACCATAGGATTTTTAGGCAAAACATGGTATTTTATTCCCCTGTTTTGGACGCCATTTTCAACTGATTTTCTTTTTAACTTGGCATTTGTTTAGTTGAATAGTTAAATTAGGTCCCTCATACCTTACATGTTTGAAAAATTGAAAATATTATTCTCAGTGACGTCGCAAAGTGACTCAATTTTCCTTACTTTTAAGATTTTGTATACTAATAACCATTTATTTTTACTGATATATCAGGTATGAGGGACCTAGATCTAACCCTAATCTACAAGAAAACATATATTTTACCATTAAATATCCAAAAACACCGTCCGAAACAGAAGGCATACGAAGGCATGTTTACAGTGTTTTTACAAGGGTGCAGATGACTCTTAAGAAGTTAGTGAAATCCAGCTTTAGATTTTTTTACAAAATTATTAATAGGGTTAAATAAGATAGATTCATATGGCAACTAGAATGATCTCAGGACACTGTTATTTTGTTAAAATAAGGTTTGTTTACAAGGAAACGTGTATTTATCACAATTTTAATTGCAAACATCACAAGATGCTTTTAAAGATAAAGAGATAAAGATAAAGATAGGCTGGGACTGTGGCGTCGTCCTGTAATCCAGCTACTTGGAGGTCACGAATTGTGGATAGTTATAGGCGATGGCTTGTGTATGCGATGTTCCCTGGTGGGGATTAAGGTCCGCACTAGTGAACATTAGTTCATCCATAAAGACCATCTTCATAATTTTAGACCAATTCGTATATGGGAGGTTGAAATTGTGGTTCGGATCCCACGTTTAACTGTAGGTCCCTAGACACCATTGGCTGTTTGGCTATTAATTGACAGCCCTGCATAAGGAGAATGTCGGCCTTAGTCAGTAACAAGACTACAAGATCGCGCCACAATCATCCTACACTCTCCTCTAATTCATATTCAGGATATCCACTATGTGAGGTCCCTGTCTCAAATTAGTGATTTAGTGATTTAGCTGGAGGTTTATTCTTTAAAGTTTTTTCAGTACAATCAATTCATAGGTAGAATGAGTATCAGTTGAAACTATAGTTTCCTTATCTCATTATTTATTTAAATAAAAATTTGAACTCATAGTTTATTTTTATTTACAATTTACAAAACAGAAATCAGTAATCCTCCATCACCACTCCCAGCATCGGCTTCTGTCGTGGGTTCAGCAGGCTCTGGAGTGTCCGGCTCAGGCAATATGGTTGGTAAAGGAAGTGGAGGCAGAGTTGGTAGAGGTAATGGAGGTAAAGGTTTCGGTTCTGGGCTTGGCTCTGGACGTGGAGGTTTAGGTTTAGGACCTCTCGTTGGTTTTGGTTTAGGAGGGGGTGGTGAAGGGTCATCTTCCTCGCTCTTTGACTCAGATTCACTTGAGTCACTTAGGCTACTGGAAGATTCTTTATCGTCAGACTCATTTGAGTCACTTGGGCTACTGGCAGATTCTGTATCATCAGACTCGCTTGTGCTCTCATCACTTACACTTTCTGAGCTACTGTCACTTTTGGAATCTTCTTCACCTCGTCCCCCGAGAAGCCTAGCATTGGAAGGCTCATGTCTTGCTCCCGTTTGATCCCATCTGTAGAAATGCTCTACATTGTTATTGTGGGAGTGATAGCTCTTGCTGGACACTAATTGAATCTGGCAAAATCATACAAAACAATTTTAGAACTTATGTATATAGCGTACCATGGTACCATCCAATAATAAATATACCTAATTTACATGATTGGATATTCAACTTTTTATGTAAGAACCGTGAATTGTCACTGTCAAATCTGTTTAAGCTCTATCAGATAATATACAGCTTTAATGGTTGTTACGCTATTTTAGTTTTTATGTTAAGTTTAATATCTCCCAATTCACACTCTGATCGATCCTACTGTATTTTCAAGTTCTTAGCATGAGACATTAGTAAAACTATCTTATTCCAACCACAATGTTGAACTTTACAAAGAGCTCAGAAGGTTCTGCTTTATGTCTTTAGAAGTGATTCCATTTATTTTATATTGAGCCAAATATGTTTGGAACTGTGAAAATAAAAAATAAAAATAAACATAGGATACCCAGGAATTATGGAATCCCTACATTTATTTATTAATTCTTGTTTTTTTCGTTCTGCTCGAAATCCACCTGTTTTTTTTTTCTCTCTAAATATTACGCAAAATATAGCTTTCTTGTCCTACACCTAAAAATCAGCTGTTGCATATACAACAACGAGGTTAAATAACCTCGTTGATCATATATGATGTTTTATTAATTTGAAATGCAGAATAGTGAAATTCAAAGTTTTGTTTATATCATGTAAATTACAGAAATGTAAGTAATGTGTAAACATTACTTCAAAAACAACTTTATGGTTAAAGTTTTTACGGTTAAAATTGTCAATCCGCATTATGATTAAAGACATTGTTCATCACTTATAGTATAAATGTCTTTTTGGTCCTTAATTGTTTTTAAAAACTCGGCTGCGCCATGATTTTAAAACACGATTGCGCGCCAAAAAGAGCTAGAGATGAAAACTACTATTTAAAAGAAGTATATACTTTGACAGTTTGTTGAGAATTATATCTGCTTCTTTTCATCAATACTCATTTAAGAAAAAAATTTTCACTGCCGATATTATATACTATAAGAAAGTAATAATGATACCACAACCACCCATTCATGGTATGTAGGCCTATTACATTTAACGCAAATACAATACCCCCCGTCGCAGCAGACCTGCGTACTCAGCGAATTTCCTAATTAGTAATAATAATTTTGACCAGATAAAACTGTAAACAACATATCATTACGTGCTCATAAATAGGGAAATAAATGTTGAGGCGGTGTTAATTTTTTGAGCGCCGGCTAGCTAAATATATTAGGTAAATAAACATTGAAGACACCACAACATTTCCATTTGTAAATATAATTATCTGTATTAACACAAAACAAAATGTTCGGTTAACAATATTTGTAATTAGATACTTTTCCAGTTCCGTCACATATAAATAAATGTTGATATGCCTAAATTTCATATAAGTCTAAATATAGAGTACCAATCCAATCTTAATGAGAGACTTATCTTATTGAGGGTTGATGACTGCGAAGTTGACCGCTCCTGGCCTTGAAGAGAACGCTCGGCATGGATGAAGACAGATGTTCGAAGACGATATTCGGCGTTATTCAAATGAGTCTGTATTCAACGTCGGGATCAACACAGTTCAGACACTTTTTTTTAAACTTTGATAAAATTCAACTCCGGTTTGAATGAGGGCAACTTTCACCGACGATTTAGTCTTTGACGACTGGTAAATTCGGGATTACTAAGTTCAGTTGTGGACCGGTATAACCATCGCAAAATGGCGCATGTTGTATAGGGTACCCCGAACTGCTCCGTGTAACTTATGATCGAACAAGGCGCGGTCTGTACCACTAAACTAGAATAGTTCTCCACGACTGTGATATTGTTCGGCTATCGACCGGAATGATGCATCATGAAATGGCGAACGTTGTATACGGCCTACACCCCGAACTGGTTCGTGTAACTAACGACCGAGTGAGACGCGATCCGTGTAGCTGGTGAACTTTTCGACGAATGAGCTCCGGCTTCGAGTGTTGCTTGGTATCGACCGAGCAAGCCGCTCTGTGATTGGCTACGAAGTTTCCCGAAGATTTCCGAGTTCGCACGACCGAGTATTGATCGCCGACATTTCTAGAAATAACCGGTTACTGCCCGGCCTTGACATACTATCCGGTTCAAACTGGATTCGTTGTTTTCTATACGTCTGGGCCAAAAATAGACTTTCCACGAATTGTTTTGCTCAAAAAGCGTTAAAAATCAACTTTTTTATTATTTGACCGATCTTTATGAAATTTTCACAAAAGTTAGGGAATTTCGTTTGATTTATTTTGGTATATGTTTCATTTTATTCGGATTTAAAGTTTTTTAGTTATTTGTAATTTTCTATCCATGAACCATTAATTACGTTTCATCGCATAATTACATTTATGTTAGTTAATTATTTTTATTGTTTTATGACTTTTATTATTTAATAGACTTATTTAATTGAGACACCCATCACAGATACCCCCCAAAATTTAAAAAATGAAAATAAATTTTCTTTTTTAAATTTTCTCCGATATGTCATCAACTCTCAAACCTATATTCATACAATTCTAACCTGTACTATCTTAATTTCTACTTATTTTTATTCAAAATGACAATATTAAATTTAGTACTTGCAATCAAACAATTTTAACATCAATTTATTTTCTATGCATTACAAATGCATCGTCCTTAAGTTCTCTTCCTTTTATATATATATAAAACCAACAACTCACTGACTCACTACACTGCACATTAGTTTGGGCGTCCGGTTCACTATTGATACAAGTCCAATAGTCCACGGCCATAGGATAGTCTCTGTTGCTGCCATGCGCCGTGCAGTCTCAGCTCACCCAATCTGGACATACATAGTTTCTGTTACCATCATGATACAATAATTCCTATTTTATGAAAAGAAAAATCATTATTACACATATTTCATAATTTTTAATCAGTTATATATACTTAATAAATTTTCAGAGACTTTTTTTTTTTTTTTTTTTTTTTTTTTTTTTTTTTTTACTACCCCATTTCAAAATATATAATAAACTTTCACTAGTATATGAACACATTTCTTTCCCTAGGGTTCCACAATATTACAATTCTAATTCCTATTTTCTTACTAACAAATTTTCTATAAATGTACAAAAACACAAGGAAGAGTTCACCAAAGCTGTTGATGGAACTGAGGTTTTGACCGATTACAATAACAAAAGGTACGTAATTTCTGACGTGAATTGGGATGAAAATCCATCATCACTTGATAGAGATGGCACTCAAGTGTCATACATGAATTACTATAAAGAGAGATATAACATCAAAATCTCTAAATCAAAACACCAATCTCTGCTTATATAAAAAAAAATTCCTTTTTTTTATATATATATTTTAAGATTTACATCTTACAAAGCTATTCTTATTCAGTTTGATTCAATAAAGATGAAATATTTCTTGACAATAAGGAATACAAAATGTTTTATACATTGAATAATTCATATGTACCTATCAATCTACTATTATTCATCTTCTAAGAAAAACAAATAACATCATAATTTAATACAGTAGTCAAAGTTCAATAAACCCTTATGAATGAACCAACAAAATTCTTATTCATTCAAGAAATGCAAAGAGCATAACTTAGTGTTTACATCGCGCGTCAAAATTATAGACACAAAAATCATCTTAAAACTATATGTGGCTAAGTATGTTAACATGTACCCCCCACAACTACCAGGTACAGAGGTAAAATGGTGATTCTACTAATTAGTCTAGTCTGGATAGCGAAAGAAATAATTTTATTATACATACTTTACTCTTTTATTTATTTATTACTTTATTCATTACTCATCTTTCATGCCAACAATATACTTCAGTCATTAGTTATGTCAAATAATGTGATTATAAGTTCAAAAACAACTAAACAAAGTGACAAAACTATTTATATAAAATTATTTCTTTATGGTCGTCTTTCCATATGGATCATAAATTAATTTAATCCCCATATGGACTTGTATCTTTGATTTGATTTTGTTTAAGGGCACAAACAACAAGTACCTAACAACAAAAGCCCATAATATCCTACTCTATGAACCTTCTAAGCTGCCTTACATTATAAGTGCCTATAATTTCATCCGAAATGAGATCTCTCAGTACATAAGCATTATCTAATTTTACTCCTACTATTTCATACGGTCCTCCGTAAAGCTGAAAATATTTCTTTATTTTCTTACCTAATTTATCTGATAAATGGTGTGTCTTTACTAATACTTTCTGTCCTATCGCGTATTTAATACCTTTAACCTTATTATCAAATTTTGCTTTCTTTTTTTCTAATTTTAGCTTAACTAATTCTTTCACCAATACCAGCTGTTTGTCGTGATCATATTGCATTTCAGGAAAATCTATTAAATTTTTAAACAATGACTGTGGTCGTTTTCCAAACATCAAACTGTAAGGAGTCTGTTCTGTTAAACTACTAACTGAAAAGTTCAAGCAATCCTGAATATATGACAGATATTCGGTCCATTTTGTATGCTGGTCAAAACAATATGCCCTACACATACGATTAATTTCTTTGTTGTACCTTTCCACAGGATTTGCTTGCGGATTATATACGGATGAATGTATACATTTTATACCCATATTGTTTAAGCTGTTATACCATTTTGCTGACGTAAATTGACTACCATGATCAGCAAGTATGCACTCTATTTTTCCTACTGTGTTACAAAAATCTTCAATTTTTCTAATCAAAACAGTTGAACTAGCTTTACGTATTGCATACAACTTAACATATTTTGTAAAAATGTCTACCATAGTGAATATATATTTTGATCCGAATCTACCTGTTGGCAATTCCCCTATCAAATCAATGCTAACCAATTGTAATGGCCTTTCAGTTGTTATTGATTTCAAACTTCCCTCATTATGTTTGTTGTCATGCTTTGTCTTTTGACACAATACACATTTTCTTAACTGTTCTTTAATAACCTTTTCCATATTATTAAACACACAAAATTCCCTTTAAGTTAAATAAATTCTATGAGCACCAAAATGTCCATATTTCCTATGAGCGAAATCAATCAACTGACTAACTTTAATTTTTGGGACACATATTCTCCATAATTCATCGTCGTCCTTACTATTCTTAAATAATAAACCATCATGTATTCTAAAAATTTTACTTATCTTTCGTTTGATTACACTATCGTCACCTTGCAAGATTTCAATGATTTTACCATAGTTGTCATCGTTTAATTGGCTTTGTTTCAAGTTTGACAAAATTTGTTTCATTTCACTTTCTTTGAAACCCAAATTTAATTTGTACTTTAATACCTTGACATTATTCTTTGATTTATTCTCAAGTCCATCCTCGTTAATACGAGACAGCACGTCACATACAACATTTTCCCTACCAGGTATATACTGTATTTCGAGGTTAAATTCCTGTAACACCATTACCCAGCGTAAAATTCTACCATGTGTTAATTTACAATTAGTCAAAAATGTCAATGATTTATGATCTGATTTAACTATGATTTTATGATGTCCAAGTAAGTAGGCTCTGAACTTATTACAAGCAAAAACCAAGGCTAGTAACTCTTTCTCAGTGATAGAGTAGGCTTTTTCTGTCTCCAGCAACTTACGACTCGCAAACATAATTACTTGTTGATGTCCCTGTTCATTTAATTGATATAACACTGCAGCAATAGCATTATCTGATGCATCAGTACCAATATAATATTCTTTCTGAAAATCAGGATGACTTAACATTACAGATTTTAAAAATTCTTTCTTTAAATTTTGAAAATCATCTGACTCCTGCTTTCCCCAGCTCCATTTATTTTTTCCATTCAAAAGGTGAGAAAATTTACTTGTAAATTCTGAATATTTATCATGAAAACATCGGTAATAATTCATCAAACCTAATACTGATTGAAGCTCTTTGACATTTCGCGGGTCCTTCAGTTCTAGAATTTTATTTACTTTCTCAGGATCCATCGATATACCTTTCGATGAAATTATGTAGCCTAGGAAGTTAACTTCAGATTGAAAAAACTCACATTTACTTAATTTAACAGTAGCACCATATTCGGCTAACCTACCAAGAACTAAGTCAATATGTTGCATATGTTCTTCCATAGTTTTGGAAAAAATAAGTATATCATCTACATATGTGGTCATAAATGAGTCGAAATCTCCTTTAAATATATGTGACATAGCTTTAATAAACGTAGCAGACGACGTTTTTAACCCAAATGGTAACCTACAATATGCATAATTAGCTCCATTAAAAATAAATGAAACATACTTCCGGCATTCCTTTTTCAAACCTACTTGTAAAAAACCTTGTGTTAAATCAATACTACTTAAATATTTTATTCCTGCAAATCTTTGTAATATATTCTCTATCTTCTACGTCCTCTCACAATCATTCACAATATACTTATTTATTTTTCTACTGTCTAGACAAATTCGTGTTGAACCATCTTTCTTTGTTACTGCCACTAAACTATTATTATATGGACTGTTTGTTCGCTCAATGATTTTATTTTCAAGTAGGCTATCAATTTCTCTTTGTACCTCGCGCCTTTTATTAAAGGGGATAGGGTATGATTTACCTATGTATGGATCCTCATTTGTCAAAGCTATCTCAGCTTCAAAACCTTTAATTAAACCTGGCCTATCAGAGAATACTTGACCATTTTTGTCAAAAATGTTACATAAATCACTTAAATTTTTATCTGTCATGTCTGGATTTCTTTGTTTAATATCGGCAACTACTTTATCAATTAAACTATTTTGTATTACTTCTGTACCCATTAACTTTAATGTTTGTTCACTTTCATCATACAAATCACTTAATCTGTCTGTAGCAAAGCCTATTTGAAGGGTGCAGGGGAAGAACGATCAAAGTCCAAAAATACAAAAAATTGAGATACCGGTATATTTTGATTCGTCTAAGCGTGTTTTACAACCACGTGCATTCTATAAACGTGAGTAACGAACAGATTCCGCACTAGAATACAAAACATTTAGAGTATGCAGGGGAATATCGGTCAAGCTCCACTGCATTCAAGGGAAGAACGGACAAAGTCCGTTAAAAATCAAAGTTAAAGTCCCTTAAAATCCCTTAAAATCACCGTTAAAAAAACAAATTTTTATTGTTTCAACCATAAAATGACAACCAGTAAAATTAAATATTAAGCACATTAACATTACTATGGATATATGTTATCATACTTATATGACTCTTTAAATTTTAAAAACGCTCTCCTGAAAACTTTACATTTTGCGAGTTTGATCGTTCTTCCCCTGCACCCTTCATTTGATTTTCAGAGTTCATTGTACTAAGAAAGTTTGAAATAATTAATCTAATACCATAAACACCTTTATTTTCATTGCTCCTATGTAATTTAATTACAGCTGATACATCATTTTCATTTTTTAACATAATAGTATTACTTTCAAAATCAATTACTGCTTTAAATTTTTCAAAAAAGTCACATCCTAAAATAAATACACTTGGAATAGCTCTTACGACGAAACATGGTATGTCAAAAATCATATTACTCATTGTACATGGTAAAAATACTTGTTTATGGACTTTCTTACTCCTAATCCCCGTTACACCTTGAATTGTAACATTACATACAGGTAATTGTGGAATGTCAATTTTATTTTCCCTTTTAATTAGGTCATATATGTCCTCAGACATAATCGTCGCTTGTGATCCAGAATCAACAATGCATTTTATTGGTGTAACACCTATCCTAACCTCTAATTCGGGCAAAGGTGAACTCACTTGATTAGATACAGGATTATTGTAGTTATTCTCATCTAACAATTCCTTCCTAATATCAGGACCCCCCATCATGTTAATTTCATCAACAGGATTTTTTATCTTACATGTATTCACTTTGTTAACTATACTTTGGCGTTTTAACCTAATAAATTCAACACATTTTTCATACACCAACTGTAATCCCTGTTTATTCAAATGCACAAAATCAGGCCTATACATTCCTTTAATAAAAATCTCCTTCTCATACAATTCCAAGTTAATCTGACCATCTTTCAGCAACAATTCGTTAATACTCATGTATTTAACTTTATTCATACCATCAAACTTCTTTAAATAATCATTTATTGCATTTACTTTATTTATATGATCGCTATCATTACTTGCAAGCTTAGGAATTACTGGAACTTCAATTACCAAGATATTTTTTTTTAACTTTATTAATCTTTCAATAAGTGTCTTATATAGGTCACAAATATGAGGTACAGTATCATTGTACAATAAATTATTAGCACCTAACCATGTAATAACACAACTAGACATATCATGTGGGCGTTCATCAATTAGCTTAATTAAATCTTGAACTTTATATCCCCCTACACAATAATTAATGGAGTTTTTTCCATTGGGTGCGCGCGACACAGGATTGTTTAATATCTTACTACCTAACCGTACACAGAAGCTATCACCTAGCATTTGAAAATTTTCAATCATTGGCTGGTATTCATTATTCTGTTTTACTAAATTTAATTTTATGTTATCATCTGTCCCGCGCGCAAACCTATCTCATTTCCTATCATTGTTCTTTTCCTGAGTAAACCTACCATTTTCATTTCGCTTTTCATGCTGTACATACCCTCTTTCATTTTTCCTATACCTATCATTTTGATCATACTTATCATTGGAAAACCTACTATTGGAATTAGAAAATCTACTATCAAAGGGTTTAGGCCTATGGTGTGAATCTTCACCGTCAATAACTACTATCTCAGATAAACGTTTCAAAAATGCAATCAAAGTGTCTTTGTCAGTAATCTCTTTTGTACAAACTAGGGACCTTCCTATATCTTTAGGTAAATGATGACTAATTTGCAAAATAAACTCCTCAATCGTTAACGGGCGGTCTAAGTATTGATTCATGTCATAGTACTTTAACACATACGAAACTACATTTGTTTTACCAGGAACAAAATTACCTCCACTATATAATCCGTTTTCATGTTGGCGTTGAATGGCTTTACTCCAAAACTTGTTCTTAAAAGCATATTCAAAGTCTTCGAATGAGTTAAGGCTCATAATAATTTCTCTTAACCAAGTATTAGCTACACCTTTCATGTATTTTAATAAAATCAACTTATTTACCTCCCATGTCTCAATAGATAGTTCATTAAACTTCTTAGCAAAATTCAAGAAATAAATAGGGTGAATGACCCTTTCATTTTCACCATGAAAATCCACTAAGTATAACTCGGCCTGATTTAAAGCTACCTTTTCAGAATGTAACCTATGCTCACTGACATTAGAGACATAAGGTGAATGACCTCCCAGTGTGTGACACTTGTCAGGCCTGTCAACAGGTCTGCCAACACTGTACATTTCAATTTCCCTACATAGCTCATTTTTTAGTTTTAACAATTTATCATTATACATGGTTTGATTTTGAGAGATCTCATTTTGTAGTTGTTGTTCGATTTCCGACTTAAATTTACTTTTCCAAGTCTCATTATCTGTTAGAAAAGATTTATTGCCGTTGGTCCATTCATTTTTTAATACCGCTAGTTGATCATTTACTATTTTCTTAACTGCGTCAAATTGCTTTGTTACATTTGCTGACAAAAAATTCACTGAGCTTTCCATATGGATGCTGTTTTTTATACAGTCATCAATCCTACCCTGACAACGCCTATCCAACTCATCAACATTTTGTTTAATTGAACCTAACTCTGTTTTACAAGACTGTAACTCACTATCATACTTGTCAATTGCTATTTTAACCTCTTCGTTTATGATCCTACGATTCTCTTCCCTAATCTGCTTAATCTCTGACTTAACTTCTTTTAATTCATTAAACATACTCTTTAACAAATATAACATTTCAATTGAACTGTCTTTAGGTTTATCTAGGCCTACTTCTGATGACAAAGAATGCTCACCCCCCTTCTCCATTTTACTATTATCTTGTAAGTCTACATTAGAAGCTACTAACTCATTATTAACAACTTGGTGAAACTCTATCTCTGCATTATTAATAGGAAAATCTATGCTTACATTTGACTCTGAGTCGGGCTCATTCTGTTCATGAGTATCCATTTTTATTTAATAAAACTAACTTGAAAATATCTATAGCCTATCATCAAAATTAATCAGTCTACTATATACCTATGTGGAATCCCTTTACAAATAAGACCTATTAGTTAATTTAATTACAAATCCAAGGGTAGTAAGTTATCATAGACAAAACAAATTTAAAGCATAAAGTCTACATCTCAGGGTTGAAGATCTTTTAATATAATTCAAAAAATTGAATTAAATGCCCAGACGTTGGGAGCCATGTTTGAGGCGGTGTTAATTTTTTGAGCGCCGGCTAGCTAAATATATTAGGTAAATAAACATTGAAGACACCACAACATTTCCATTTGTAAATATAATTATCTGTATTAACACAAAACAAAATGTTCGGTTAACAATATTTGTAATTAGATACTTTTCCAGTTCCGTCACATATAAATAAATGTTGATATGCCTAAATTTCATATAAGTCTAAATATAGAGTACCAATCCAATCTTAATGAGAGACTTATCTTATTGAGGGTTGATGACTGCGAAGTTGACCGCTCCTGGCCTTGAAGAGAACGCTCGGCATGGATGAAGACAGATGTTCGAAGACGATATTCGGCGTTATTCAAATGAGTCTGTATTCAACGTCGGGATCAACACAGTTCAGACACTTTTTTTTAAACTTTGATAAAATTCAACTCCGGTTTGAATGAGGGCAACTTTCACCGACGATTTAGTCTTTGACGACTGGTAAATTCGGGATTACTAAGTTCAGTTGTGGACCGGTATAACCATCGCAAAATGGCGCATGTTGTATAGGGTACCCCGAACTGCTCCGTGTAACTTATGATCGAACAAGGCGCGGTCTGTACCACTAAACTAGAATAGTTCTCCACGACTGTGATATTGTTCGGCTATCGACCGGAATGATGCATCATGAAATGGCGAACGTTGTATACGGCCTACACCCCGAACTGGTTCGTGTAACTAACGACCGAGTGAGACGCGATCCGTGTAGCTGGTGAACTTTTCGACGAATGAGCTCCGGCTTCGAGTGTTGCTTGGTATCGACCGAGCAAGCCGCTCTGTGATTGGCTACGAAGTTTCCCGAAGATTTCCGAGTTCGCACGACCGAGTATTGATCGCCGACATTTCTAGAAATAACCGGTTACTGCCCGGCCTTGACATACTATCCGGTTCAAACTGGATTCGTTGTTTTCTATACGTCTGGGCCAAAAATAGACTTTCCACGAATTGTTTTGCTCAAAAAGCGTTAAAAATCAACTTTTTTATTATTTGACCGATCTTTATGAAATTTTCACAAAAGTTAGGGAATTTCGTTTGATTTATTTTGGTATATGTTTCATTTTATTCGGATTTAAAGTTTTTTAGTTATTTGTAATTTTCTATCCATGAACCATTAATTACGTTTCATCGCATAATTACATTTATGTTAGTTAATTATTTTTATTGTTTTATGACTTTTATTATTTAATAGACTTATTTAATTGAGACACCCATCACAATGTCTATTCTCCTTATGATAAATATAGGAAACGAGTATGCAGGTATGCTGCCATGGGGAACAATAAAAGTAGGTTTTTAGTATAAGAAAAATAATTTCAACCATATGAAGCCATACACTAAGTTTCATCTATATCTGTCCATAAATAAAGGAGTTTGCCAATTTTTCATATGATTAACATGGAAGAATAGTATGTAGGCAGCAAACCCATTATAAGCACAAAAACCAAGCTTTTTTACCATAAATGGATGAATCTCAACCAAATGAAGCTAAATACCAAGTTTCATCCGAAAATATTGGTTAATAAGTGAAATATTAACACATCCTTATTTTCCATAAGATTAACATTGGAGCCTCAAAACACAATGTACTGTCTTTAGACTTTTTAATATCTCGGTAACCAATGGAGATAGAGCAAAGCTTCAAGATGCTCAATTGTGTGTTTTTTTTAACTAAATCCAGTGGTGAAAATACAAATTTAAATTTTAAAAAATTAGCCTCTTTAGCCTCTTTGTTCCAAGTATTGTAGCTCTATCAAAATATTTTTTATTTTTTTATTTAACTGTCTTCGGACTTTATTACCACCCTATTAGGCCTACTTACTTTGTAAATAAGCTTATAATCTCGAAAATAAAACTTTTGGTTAATATTTAAAACGATTAAAAGTGGTAATTCCCTGCATTATGATAAAAAACTTTGTTCATCACTTGAAGCAAAAGTGTCTTTTTAGTGCTTATGCGTTTTTAAAAGCTTGGATGTACCGAGTTTTTAAATTACAATTGAGCACTAAAAAGAGCCACTTTTGCTCCTAGTGATGAAAACTACTATTCTTATTTTATACACTAAGGGTTTTTGTAATTGGATCTTCTCCTACAATTCTCAGCTAATTTCAAGTTTTTTGTGTAGTTGGATAGGGCTTGGTCGGTAGTTTTTTCCTATTTCCTACAACAGTTTATGAGAATTGCGCTTAAAATAAGGCCGCTATCCATCATTTAAATTTGAATTTATCCCATTAGAATAACGTTGAAATTGGGTTGAGCATTTAAAAATCTCTTTTAATGAACAGCTCCGAATAAGTTTGTTTTTGGGTTATTACCGATAATAACAATATTGGATAAGTCTTATGTCCTGTAATTGATTTAGAACGAAACATAACATTTTCCGCAATGACATGTGGTAGTCTAAATTAAATTGCCCAATTTCGAGCAACAATTACACAAGTTATAAATAATCAGATATCGGTGTGCCACTGCTTGCAAAATCCAAATCATAGTTTGGCCATAACAATTTGTTTAGTGTTTTCATAAACATTTTGATACAGTTATCACTTTTTCAATATTTTATTTACCGAGCCATGGCCGTTACCTCTTAAAATCAATTAAATATTTATTAAAAATAAATTTAATTGTATGTTTTTTGTAACCATTATAAGTAAAAAAGAAAACCATTAAAAGAACCATAGTAATAATAAAATAGTAGTTTTCATCCCTAGGAAGTGGCTCTTTTTGGTGCAGAATCGTGTTTTAAAAACTAGGTGCAGACAACTTTTTAAAAACGACTGAGCACGAAATAGACACTTTGTCTCTGAGTGATGAACAACGTTTTTTATCATAACGCAGAATTACACTTTTAATCATTAAAAGTATTAACTTTAAAGTTGTATTTTCGAGGTTTTATTTACAAAGTAAGTAGCTTAATATGCATTGTTTACATTTCTGTTATTTACAAACAATGCTTTTTATAAACTTTTAATTTCATTATCCTGCAAGAAGTCAAATATTTAGGCACTCATATAGACAGTAAATTAACTTGGAAAACCCACATTTGGTATAAAAGACAACAACTTAATTTGAAAACTAATAAAATGAATTGGCTCCTAGGGTCAAAATCAAAACTTCGTTTGGAAAATAAATTACTACTGTATAAAACTATTTTAAAACCAATCTGGACATATAGTGTACAGCTTTGGGGTTCTGCGAGTGTCTCCAAACATTGAAATTATTCAAAGATATCAATCAAATTGTTACGTAAAATCGCTAACGAACCTTAGTACGTCTCCAATAGAACCTTACATGATGACTTAAAAGAAGAAATATCAAGATTAAGTGAAAATTATATTGCGAAATTGGATGACTATCCGAATCATCTGGCGCTATTCATCAGCTTGACAATTTTTGTCTACAGGCTAAAAAGATCTTGGACTTGCCTTTTAGATTTGCAAATTGAATATAAATAATTAAAATATAATAATAGCATTATAATAATTGCTTTTAACTTTTCGGTTAGCGGCTAGTTCAGGTTTCACTGTTACTTACTCTTTCTCGTTTATGACATTTAACTTATTGTTCTACTTGGTTTAGAACGGATTGTAAAGTTAAATAAATAAATAAATAAAATTATTTTGCATAGAAAATTAATAAATAATACTTAGCAAACATCTGAATTTTCATTTTGAATTTTCAGTCCTAGGTCTTAAAAAGGTTCCAGCTTATTTTTCAGTCCTAGGACAAAAAAGAAACGTTTGTGTACTATTGAGAGAGCAAAACACAGGCTGATTTTGTGCATGTATGATAAAAACACTTTTCTTGGGTTTCTTATGGGTAATGTACTTCCACAAACAACATCAAATCAAAATTCAAAATACCCCCCGTCGCAGCAGACCTGCGTACTCAGCGAATTTCCAATGGAATTTTGGTATATTTTCTATTTCCATATAAAATCCATGGGGATGAGAGTATGTAGGTTTGCCGCCATATGGGTTTAGTTGGTAAATATAAGTTAAACCCTACCTAGTGATTGTACATACCAAATTTTATAAGGTTATTGTGTTCTGTTTATTTTCCCCATAAACCCCATGGGGGTGAGTATGTAGGTTTGCCGCCATATGGGTTTTGTAAGCAAGTATAAGTTAAACATTATCTAGATAATGTACATACCAAATTTGATTAAGTTATTGTAATAAATAAGCATGATATAGGCTTTTCTTGATTTCCCATAAGAATAACATGGAAAACACATTTTTTTATTTTCCAGTAACCAGTTATCCTAAGATAAAAATTCAAAATACCAAATTGTTTGTTTTTTTTAAGCTCTTTTAAATGGTTTCAGTTAAAATTGATGAATTTTAAAAATTAAGGTGCAAAAATGCTAAAAAACCATTTTTAACCCTTTGGAAACCCCATAAAACCCTGTTCCCATCACCCGATCATGCTGGTTCGCGAACTCATGAAAATATATCTAGTCTTACACCTTCATACCAAATTTCATCAAAATCGGAGGTCCCCTTCAAAAGTTATCAGTACCACGGACACACACACACACACACACACACACACACACACACACACACACACACACACACACACACACACACACACACACACACACACACACACATATATATATATATACATATATATATATATATATGGAAGACTTTTGAAAGCACAGATTATAAATTAAGCCATGAAACCCGAAACAATGCCTTCAACCTGATTAGTAAACTATCGAAACATGAAGCAAGAAAAGCTAATGATTATTCACAATCAGGACTATATAAGATCAAATGCTCAGATTGCGACAAATATTACATCGGTCAGACAGGGAGGTCGTTTCAATCACGATTCAGAGAACATATTCAAGCACTAAGAAGCGATAATAAAACGACCATGAAATCTAACTATGCCGAACACCTCCTGTCTAATAACCACACCTACACGAGCATAAATGACAACTTAGAAGTCTTATACTACATGCCAAAGGGTGACAAAATGAACGTTACAGAGGAATTAAAAATATTCATGGCACACAAAGAAAATCCTCAACAGCTAATTAACCAGCAAATTCCGTCAAATAACCCAATCTTTGACAAAATAATTCATCTATGAAATAAAAATGAGAAGAAGTTCAACCAGTAATGTGAAACAGATGATAATTTTATAAGAATGTTTTTAATTGTTTATTTATTTACTAATAGTCTGTAGGTTACGATATTTGTACAATGACCATGAAGATGGGCTAAGTCCCGAAACATGTTGTCAAAAATAAAAAGATTGATTCTGAAAGGGTGCTCTTGTTAAATATGTTTGTTATACTAAATATATACATATATATGAAAATGAACGAACGGTGTTTTTGGCTTCTGGGGACCTCAAAATGAAAAAGTAACATGGTCCCGGGCTTAGGTCTTACCTTGACTACTACCGTAATAGCGTATTCCCTATAGGGAAATTTGCTAAAAGCTAACATTAGATTTTACGGATATTTTTAAGTAAAAGTTATATATTTTATGTATTTTTTTGTATTTAAGTTATTAGTTTAGTGTATATTACTTTTATATAAGCAGCTCAAAATGATAATGAATTCATATTACTTGTAACATTATTTTCTGTTCAAAGACAATCATGCAATTTATTATTAGTATTTTTATAAAAACAAAACACTTTTAATATTGTTAGAGCAATAAATCTCTAAGCATGTTTAAGTTTGTCAGTACTTTAAGTTTAATAATCAGTCAACAAAATATTAACAATTAATAATTAATTGTGAATCATAAAATATTAAAGGCTGTTTTAATCTATAAACAAATAAGTTATACTCCATATTGTAGAAGAAAGTAAATTTATCATAATTAATGGGCTTATTATTATTTTATACATTTTTCAAATGGCTGTATTTTAACATGCAACATCTTCAATATACAAACTCAATAACTTCTAAAAACCAATTTGACTGTAACATTTATAAAAATCCGTTAAATAGTATAATCACATATAAACTATAAAACTTACAGCAAGTATAGAACAGTATACAAGGAAAAGAAACACGTAAGATCTCATGGCAGCAGGTATCAGTATATATAAAGAATTAAGAAGCCCGCACTTTTGTTATATAGGAAACAGTCATCCCTGATAGTAGGCTGAGACATTTCCAAGTAAACGTGATGATTATGGTGTTTGTTGCGTTCAAGTAGAGCTTAGCAATGTTAATCCTAGAAAATATACTATCTGCGTCATCCTCAAAATGACTTTATCTTATCTGAACAATGACCTACAGTAAATTATGAGAGAGTGTAAGGTACTCCTTGTTGTAGAACTTTCCAAAACATCAGATAACATTATTGTTCCTAAAAAATATTTAACCATATTTTAATCAGTAATGGGTGTCATTACTTTTTTCTGGATTTTCATTGTTGGATTACAAAAACAAGACTAAGAATAATAATGACACTCTTGTCATTTAACAAAAGCTTAGTAATCCAATTAATTTTTTCGTTGTATTCATTGAACCTAACAAAGTATTAATTCCTTTTATTGTTAAAATAAGCAGAAAATCAAAATGTATCTCTAACTAAATTTAGTTATAAAACTTTTTATAATAAAGATTGCCTTTTAATATGTTTAACCAAGCTTACTTTAGTTGAGGTACCATAATTCGTCTAATTTTATTCAAAAATAAGAATTAATATACATTACATTTTAAAAATCTCTACATAGGAAATCTGTTCTCAGTAATATCATGGATTTGTTTTTAAAATCGTGTTTCTCATTCTCATTGTATTCCCTTTATCAATAGAAACATAAAAATTAGAATAAGACAGTTTCTTATTAAATAAATAACACAAGATAATCTTGTGGATAGATAATTTATCGTCGGCTTAATTAACAAACCACGTAACTCCATAAAATGAGTTTTGGTGATTTTTATGTTTTTGTGTAGTTTTTTGGTGCCTGCACAGTTAATTAAAGTCTCGTAACTCCAAAAAATATTTAAAGACTGAAAAAAGGAAGAAAACAAACTACGTATATTTTAAGAGGTAAATTTTAAGAGGAGTTACTAGGTTTGCAGAAACAGCAAACCTAGTAACTCCTAAAACAGCCTCCTTATTACAAACCAGTAACTCCTTAAACAGTCAAATTATTTGTGTGTTCGACCACTTAACTCCAAAAATTGGTGGTTATACCAAACCACGTATCTTACATTTTTAAAACACGTAACTCCTTTACTAATCTATTTCAAAGCTCATAACTCCACTCTACTCAAGAAAATGTTAAAATAAGGGAAAGCGGATATTTTAATTACCTTACAATAATTATACTTCAATTAATTAAAAAACAAAAAGTTAAAAAGAAATTCTTCTTGATCAAAATTAAAACGGTTTTATGTTTCTCCTGTAAAAAGTGGAAAATGTGAGTTACAAGGTTTGTTAATTAAGCTGACGTTATGTAGGAATCCTAATGAGCTGTTATCTATGAATGTTCCTAACAATTTTACTTTTAGTTTGGAAACCTGAAAAACAGATGTTCTGCGTAATGAAAAATTTAATTTTACTTACCAAAGCACATTAAAACTAAAAAATCCTCATAAACAAGTTATAAGATGGACAAAAAGTGAAACTGTAAATAAATTACACCCCAAACAGTTACATTTTTATTTTCAAATACCAGGGGGGAAATCAAAATAATAATTTGTAAAACAGAAAACACTTAAGTAGTTTTTCACCACCAAGTACAAGTTGGGAAGCAGCATATGTAGCAAGGGAGAAACTTTGCACGCCCCAGGCGGAACAAGTTATCGCCACAGAAATATGCGTCAAAGGAACCAGGCTTGTTTGAGCTACAGGCAGTTGCCCACACTTCTGTGGCTGTATACCAAACTATGCTCCCCACTCTATCTGAATATTAGCAAAAATCCTCCCTGAAACTCTTTATAAGGTCTCAAACTCTGTGGACTCCATTTATATTATATTTTATCCAGTTTTACATAAAAAATAAGAGGTAAATAAAAAAAAAACTAAATAACTTACATTGAATCATACATCTTGACTTTGGTATTATGTCCAAAAAAACATTGTAACTAAAAGAGCTAAAAAACTATTTCCTATGAAAATATTTCATTTCTATTCAGATTTAGCCATATCTAGGAATCTACATTAAAGAGATTAATCTATATATTTAAAACACAAAGTTAAAAAACCTTTGGACACTTCGTCTGTGACTTCTACTGGACCGATTTACATGCGGGTTGTACCAAAATAAACGTTTTCGGTTCTATATTAGCAGGTTTTATTTGTATTTCAAAAATATTTACGTTAAATCTGTCACAAATGAAAAATAAACTTTTCTTATGGAAATTTAACATGGGGAAAAAATCCAACATTTTCAATCCTTTGGACAGTTCGTTTGAGACTTCTACTGGACCGATTTACATGCGGGTTGTACCAAAATAAACGTTTTCGGTTCTATATTAGCAGGTTTTATTCGTATTCCAAAAATATTTACGTCAAATCTGTCAAAAATTTAAAATAAACTTTTCTTATGGAGATTTAACATGGGGAAAAAAGCCAACATTTCCAATCTTTTGGACAGTTCGTCTGAGACTTCCACTGGACCAATTTACACGCAGTTTGTACCAAATAAAACGTAAACCTTTGTATATTAGCAGATTTTATTTACTTTAACGTTATCTTACTTCCTTAAATTAAAAATATCGACATTTTCAAACCTTTACAATTTATTTATTTTACACGCTTTCAATCAGCTGATTGTAAACACACGAGGTATTTATAGTCCAGTCAACCTGTGCCGTAGAACACCATTTTGAGGAAAAAAATAGTATAAAGCTAATTTTTTCCCCATCGACTACTACCATTTAGAGAAGTGTTTAGCCAAAAGTCCCCGCCCCTACCCCCCTTGCTTCCCCCCCTGTGCCCCCCTAAACATGAAAAGTGTAAGGGTTTCGTAAATCGCTTCTATCTCGATTACTAAGCAACTTATCGGATTGAAATTTCTTTTATTATTTTTGTTATAACGTTGTCTATAATTAATGTCCAGTTAGCTTTCGTCGTAACTTTCACCATTTGTTTGTAATTCGTATGAAAAAGTGAAAATTTGTATATTTTTCGGCTAGTAATTACTAAAGATTGCCTCATGGTAGAAATTCAACCAAAATGTCAGTTGATCTGGACCCAATTTTAATAGTAGTTTTCATCACGAGGAGCAAAAGTGGCTGTTTATAGTGCGCAATTGTGTTTTAAAAACGTCGCAGCCGAGTTTTTGAAAACGATTAAGCACTAAAAAGACACTTTTGCTCCAAGTGATTAACAACGTTTTTTATCATAATGCAGAATTGGACTTTTAATCGTAAAAAATATAAACTATAAAGTTGTATTTTTGAGGTTATTGAGCGGAGCGAGCGAAGCGAGCGAAGCTCCTATACTACACTCTGGCTTTTTATTTACAAGTACTCCTCCTGAACGGCTGGAGTGATCCTCACGAAAATTTGCTCGGTCATAGTAACCATCTATGGGAAGGTATAAATCTGAAATGGTCCAAATCGGACATAAGGGTTCTGCCCTACGGCCCTTTAAAGTTACCATGTTATTTTAATAGGAGAAATATTTTATTTGGTTTGTTTACTGTGTGTTGATTATACAGCTGTTATAAGGATCAAATTTAACTGAAGACTGTTACTATCAGCTGTTTGTGAATACAGTATAGTTTTATGTGAAATTGTTGTTTTGTTTATTTTAGTGGTTTGTTTACCTTTGTACGTGAATGAAATGCCACGTTTACGGAGTGGACGACGCACCATTTAATATCGCAGCAAACCTGCGTAATCAAAAATTATTAAAGTATTGCAGACTTGTGGCGAGTAAGCGCAGCGAACAAGCTAAATCTGGCGACGAGTGTGTGCAGCGAATGAGCCGACCCAAAAGGTGAGTGAGCGCAGCGAACTAACAAAATTAATGGCGAGTGAGCGTAGCGAACGAGCTGACCCAAATGGCGAGTGAGCGCAGCGAACGAGCTAAACCCTGACGGCGAGTGAGCGTAGCGAACGAGCTCACTTTTGCATTACCTATAAAACATTTGCTATTATTTATCTAAAAAATAGTCGCTCCGCTCAATATTGCAAAGCAGACAACTGCATTGTATACCTAGTATTTACAGAGTAAGTACAGTAATATAAATTTACATTTCTGTTATTTACAAACATGAATTTCAATATTCTGCATAGAAAATTTATAAATAATAGCTGACTTTTCAGACCTTGGACCTAAAAAATATTCCAGCTGATTTTTCAGTCTTAGGACAATAAATAAATATTTTTGGCCATGTTGAGGGAACAAAAAACTGGCTGATTCCGTGCAGAATGATAAAAAATATTTTTCATCATACCATTGCGATAAACGTTGTTTTCGGAACGGTCAGCTGTGATCGAAACTAGTTGATTCCCGGTGGGTTGGATAAACGTGTTGGTAAACAAAGTTTTCGGGACTAGACCGCGAAACAGTGGTTTTCGGGACACTAAACAAGTTAATTTATTTTTATTTTTAGTAACAGCTGTAAATAGTTCAAATACAAGATAAACAAATAACAACGTAAGAGGGCGTATATAGGTTAAAATTTATTAATTTTTATCCAAACTGTAAATTTATTAAAGGTGGTATGATGAAAAGTACTGTTCGTAACTCGTCCGAAAGTGGTATATCGGCGCTCGATTGAATTCAAGTACTAGGCTTCGCCTCGTACTTGAAACTCGATCTTGCACCGATAACGACCACTTTCCGGACTAGGTTACAAAATATACTATTATAACGGAAACATCTGTTCTTTCTCATTTTCAAGCATTTGTTTTTACAATAGCTGTTTAGTAATTTAATCCTATACTATAATACTAGGAGTGTCTGAAAACGTAAGGTTAAAACTATTTTTACCGTGTTTGGTTGTACAATAGTGCAGTAATTTTTCTTTTTTCCACAAAATAGATTACTGTATTTTAAACATTGGAATTTGTTGGTATATAATTTATTTGATACCACTAAAAAGTTTCGTCAAGATTAGGAAGTATTTTACTAGAAACCCCAAACGTGTAAAATCATACTACAGCTTGAGTAAAATAAATCAGTAATATTCCAAGGAGGTAATAAATTGAAACTTATTTTTGGACACACGGTAAACATTTTGATTTTTAGGGGCCTTTGCCCCTACATGCTACTAGTCCTATACTATAATACTAGGAGTGTCTGAAAACGTTCCACGATATCAAAATCTAGTGCGTAGATTTTGCTTAAACTTTGCATTTAAGAGTGTTTTGGTCCAAAAATGAGTTGAGAAACAGCCCAAACATTAGAAAAAATCTAATTTTGTCTAAAGTGAAGTTTAAAAATCTTAATTTGTAACATTGTTTTTATGGGTTGCTATTTTGATAAGAAAATAACAATCAAAAGTAAGCCAAAATAAAGGGACATTAAATTTTAGATTTTTCTAACAGCTGTTAACTATGAAGAGTCTGGTGTAAATTTAATAGCTTTATTACCATGACACTAGTTTAAAAGTAAATTAAAACCAACGGTTTTAATTTACTTAAAACCAGCTTGGTTAACCTGATACTTACTCTTCCATAAGATTAACTTTGAAACTTAGAAAGTCTGTAGGGCAGAGCTTTAGGGGCTGATGTGAATTTTAATGGATTCTGCTCATTAAAAAGGAGCACACCTTTCAAACCATATCGGTGGATTTCTCCTACGATGCGCACAAGTTGAGAAAAAAGGAGGGGAAGAAAAATTCTTGCCTATTTAGCCCAGACAAAATAGGTTTGTGCCGGAAGTAATTCCGGACGAGCTGAATTTTTCACAGTTGATAGACTATGATAAGGTGTGCATTTTCCCAAAAGTCCCGAAAATCCCCCTTGACCTTTCCGGCCTACGCCCCTTTAAAGTTAAAGTTGCAGTATGTTAGAAAATCAATTACAGTTTCGTAAGGAGAAAAGCAATAGAAGTGGCGTTGCTTTTATTTTATTTCCAATAAAATTTGCTACAAAAATTGTCATTACCACTTATAAAAAACCTTGAAGTTTTGTGGCATAAATGACAGGGCCGCCGAGAGAATTTTAGGGGCCCGGGGCAGAGTTCCGGTGTGAGGCCCCCTCGCTCGACCCATATCCCTACCCGCCGTCCATGGTCGAACCAGATACAATATACACATTTATATTTGATTTTCTTTGAACTTTTTTTGTGTGTTTATGCACACAATCTGCTTCTTCCTCTTCAGTGATTAATAATAATCTTTTATTAGAGTTATTGTAAGGTACAGGTAACAAATGTATTTAGATATACACAATATATGAAATATTGTATCAAACCTGCACTTTGGCTGGGTTCAAAAGTCCTTATTGGAGAGCTACCAATTGGTTTTAGGCCCAATTATTTTGAATTGGCTAAGCTTAAAGGAAAATCTTTAAATACAATATATTTAAAAATTGTTTATTAATTACCTTCATTTTATTTACAACTGTATTAAACGTCTAATGAAATAATCTGAAGAAACCACGATCATTTCAATCAAACTCTGCACTGATAAAGGCGCAGCACAACATCGCGTCTATAGGTGGACTTGTGGTGCGAGCACGGTGGTGTAGCTCCAATGGTAGCATTGGTAGCTGGGGGGGCCGCGCGGCGTCTGTTCCTGACACAGAGCTTCAAACCGCGGACACTCAGGCTGATCACTACTCAGTCATAGGTTATACTTTGTTACGGTTTGATGATTTTGATAGGTCTTCAAAAATACATATTTAGTGTTAACAATAGGTTAGCTACCGTAAAAAATGCCTGAAGATGAGGCCCCCTGTCTCTTGAGGCCCGGGGCAATCGGCCCCCCTGCCCCCCCCCCCCCCCCCCCCCTCTCGGCGGCCCTGGGGTAACATATGGCGCCAGTCAAAAAGGGACACTTTCCCCTATCTGATGAGCACTCTATCCTATACTCTTATACGAGCAATGTTTGCTTGTTTGCTTGCTTGCACAATTATCTCAAAAACGGCTCCGACGATTTCCTTCAAATTTTGGAATAAACTTAGTTTTACCTTAAAAATACGATTGGAGCTGGTCCCATGTCTGGGAAAAATCCGGTTTTCGCGCTAGAGCCCTTCAAAGTTTCCATGTTATCCTTATGGAGATTTTATTAAATGAACAAAAATCAGCTGATAACTGTAGATATAAACCAATGTGTTACATCTTTAACCTGTAGTTTAAGAAAATTATACCAAAGTGCAGCACCCGTCGGCCTGGAGAGTGAGCGAAGCGAACGAGCTTTGTGTGAGAACAAAAGTCATAATTTTACCGACCTTAAGCTCGGTCCCCCTGGTACTATCTATTTAACCTCGTTGGTTTTAGGCAATTGCCAGCAAAGAAAGGCAAGCTATTTGTTGATAAAACAAAATCATATGATAAGTATAGTTATATTTAAGTTTTCTCAAATCAAATAATTAAGTATTGAGTGTAGGTTAAAAAAATATTTAGTAATTAACATAACAATTCAATGCCTTCTAATTCACCCGTGGTCTGTGGACCCTATTTAAGGACACTGGACGCCTTCAGTGCCCAGAGTGGCCCCCAAGTGGGCCTAAGAAGAAGAGGACTGTATGTACGTTTGTATAGTATGGCTTTGGACTGACCCTATTATCATTGACTATGTACACTAACGTGATTAGACCTCTCATCCAATGCATTTAGTTTGAGGCAAAAATTTGGAAGTTCGGTGGACGCTGCACCGGAGTTGCTGCCATCGATGTTGTTATTATTCAGCTGAATTTACAGTGCTGCCAAAACATTTTACCAAAATATAAACAAAACTTTCAGTTATAAAATGTTTCATCCTTGGTTTAGAAGAGTGGTAATACTGATTTATCTATCATATGTTACGTGTACTTCACTTCGATGGACGCCGCACGAAATCACACCACCGTCAATATGCTTCATACACGCCTATGCTATGAGAAGTCTATTCACGTAGTGTACAAAGTCAATGCTATTATCAAGGCCAACTATCCCCCTCTTAACATAGAGGCCTAATGCTGAAAAAACGACCAATTGCCTTTACCAAACGTGAGCCATAAGGTGTTAGTTCTGTATTGAAAAGAAAAGTAAACAAACAATATGAGTGTATCCACCAATAATAACATTTTCAGGTGATATAAAGAATGAAAACAAACAAACAATAATAACGATGCCGGATAATACAAAAGGGCGGTGTGGCGGCAAAGTAATCCTTAGGCCGGTTCCTACGTGGGCGACAGATGCGACGCGACGAGAGCGACTGGAGCGACACACCAGAGGCCCAATTTTTCAATCGAGTGAGTAGTGAGTTGGTGAGTTGGCTTATTAGCAAACAATTTTCATCCACCCTAATAGGTAATTAAGAATGAATGCAATTTTTAGGGTCTTTTAAAACTTGCGCATCCAGTAACTAATATTTTTCATCAGTATTTCAAGGGAATGTTTTATTCACCATTGTGGCATATATGTATAAACATGTAATTTGAGCAGAAAATCTCACCAACTCACCCGTTTTCACTCACCTAACAAATCGGTGGTGAGTGGTTTGGGTGAGATAATCTCACGTGAGGTTGAAAATTCTTCTTCTTCATCTTGATTTCAACAGGAAATAGTTCAATTTGTCAATAACAACTTTCATACTTTAAAAATCGTCTAGGTTATGTTTACGTTAGTTAAATAGCCTAAAATGTTTATTGATACTTACAAGTGTGTAATTGAACATTTAAAATAAAAGAAGGTTGTAATTATGTTCTAAATATAACAATGCAAGTCATTTAAAATCTTTAAATTAATAGAACTTGCAATATTAAATGGTGTTATTAATTTGACGTTTGAAACCGGATGCTAATACAAACTTCAATTTTACCATCTCGAGCCAGTCGGTAAGGAGCAAACTGGTGAGATGTAACCATAGATATATACTAATACAACTGGATAGGTAACTGAAATGGCGGAATAGCGGTAAAAACGAGCCGGCTTCCCCCACCACTAGCCAGTATTGCCGCCGCCGCGCCGCGCTGAATAACAGCTGACATGATTGTTGTCGGCGCGTCAGCTGCATTCTTGTTTGTTTACATTCTTTTAAATTTTCAATTATGCTTATGATAATGAAAGATGTTTCTGTACTGTGCAGCTTTTTAATGTATTAGTGCACATTTCAAAGGCTGAAATTTATCATTTCATAAGTAAGAAAGACTAAAAAATACAGTATTACTACTGTAGTTTATTTAATTTATTTGTTTATTTATTTAAATTACAGTACACAATTACTCGCACAGGGTTGGTAACACTGACCACGAATACTGGCTAGTGGTGGGGGTAACGGCTCGTTTTCGCAACATGGAGTTATCGATCCAGTTGTATTAGTATATATCTATGGATGTAACTCACGACTCACTTGATTCAAAAATTGGGCCCCAGCGACAAGCTTGCATCGGCATAACGTTATACATTGTAAATAATTGTTGTCGCTTCTGTCGCCCGCTCCAATGCTTATACATTTGTTTGAAAAAGGAACGCCCCGGCCGCAGCCTCCACCACCGCCGCCGGGGAAGCCGCAGCCAGCACCGCGTGAGCAGCGGGTCTAAAATGTTGAACTGTCTATGTCTGCTTTTAGTGATGTAAGTTTTTTGTTTGTTTTTCCCTTTATCGATTGGCCACTCATTCACCGAATTTAAAAGTGCTTAAATTTTAAAATGTTTCTTATTGGATTTATTAATTTAATGCATTCAGAACGTAAAATTTGAGTGTATTGATTGAACGGGATTAATTGATTAAATCAAAAAGGTTCACTTTTATTTCTCGTGCATTCTTTTCAATTTAGAAAATAATTCGCCTCCTTGTAAAACAGTGATTAGGCCTACATAATAAGTTATAACAATAAATTGTATTGATGCCACGCGGACTAAGATAAGTAGATAGATAACCAGCGTTATCTCTTGCTTTCAAGCAGATAACGTAAGGATGTTTATATTTTAAAATACTAATTCATAATATTCTAAATGTATTGTCACAAAGCTATTTGTGGAGGTCAGGAAATTTGTCAACTTTAATTATGTTCCTTACTAAGTTTGTTTTCTTGATCAATTTTCTTTCGATACAATGTGGCAAATCAGGATAATATTACGTATGGAATATTATATTACGAGTAAAATAGTAGGCCTATATTATGAGTAGAATTAATTTTGTTTCTGTGTTGGCAGTTTCAATTTTATTTCCTGTAGTTGTTATAAAGAATAAAAAGAAGAACTGTTTTTCCTAAAATAAAGTTGTGTTTTCATTTAATTACAAAATAACGACAATTATTGTTTTTTATTTTTCTCTAAATATTATTGGAGGTGACTTAGTTAGTTAAATTGTTATAAATTACTATTTTATATAAGTTCGAATTTCTACATTATTTAAGGGTAATTTACTATGTTATCTTTTAATCCGTAATGCTCAATACCAACAATTATGCTATTTTTTTTGTTTTTTGTTTTTTTTTCAATGACATTTTTAATAACATAAGTTACGAAGGAGGGACGGCGGAACAGCGTACATATCAAAATATATTACATGTTTTTTCAAACAGACCATGATAACAGTGAGTCAGTTTATAATTGTTTGGTTTGTGATGACATAACTAAAATCAGTGATTATTTAAATCAAAATATAAATTGTAATAGGTTTAATGTAATTCACCAGAATATTAGAAGTTACAACAAAAATATTGACGAATATAAAGTTTTGCTTCAAAGTTTAGTTGAGAAGTTTAATTGTATTATTTTAACAGAATCATGGCTGAATGACGATAGCGATCTTGCAAACTTAGATGGTTACAATTTGTTCAGGACTTATAACAGCCTCAATCAAAACGATGGTATCGTTGTTTACCTGGACAAAGCCTTATCCGTGTCATGCAGACAGCTGACTCTGGGCGGGGTAGCCACGGCCCTGTCTCTGACCTTTGTCTGGGGTGGTCATCCGTGTGAGATACTTGCGGTGTATCGCAGTCCCAACTCTAATCTTGCAACATTTATTGACGGTATTTCTGATTACTATTTAACTGGGCCAGTAATTAATGGAACCCGTATCTTGGCGGGTGACATCAACTGCAATATTTTAAACGTTTCTCAACACTCTCTCGAGGAGAGATATTTGGATGTCCTAAGTGAAGTTGGGTTATTTCCGTGCATTAATAAAGTCACACGACCGGAAAGCCAAACTTGTGTTGACCACTATTTTGTTAAGTTAAAGCACAAAACCGAAATTAATGCTCTGGTTGTAGAGTCGTGTGTAACGGATCACTTTTCTATCATATTACAGTTACTTAAAAATGAGGGTAACAAACAAAGTACGGTAAAGGAATGTTTTTTTAGAAAAATTAAGTGGGATAAAATTACAACTGATCTTTTAAAAGAAAATTGGGACGAAATTTTAAATAGCAATGATGTGAATTTATGTGCAGCCAAAATAACCGAAGTACTTCATAATGCAGTTGTGAACTCTTCTGTCCAAGTGGAGGTAAATTCTAAGAATAGGAAATTAAAGCCATGGATATCAGCCGGACTTATTGCATCAATAAGGAAACGCGATATGCTTTTCAAGCAATCTAAACGGGAACCGTTCAATCAACGTCTACGGGATGGATTTGTTAGATATAGAAATTTGTTACATTCTCTGATCAAACGGGCAAAATTTAACTATTATAAAAGAAAAATAAATGAAGCTGCAGGAGATGTTAGAAAATTTTGGGGAGTGATAAATGAGGTATCTGGTCGCAAGTGCGGCAGGGAGCCATTCCCGGTCGAGGCCTACAACGAGGGCGGCGGCACTGTCACACCCTCTCCAGTTAAACGTATTTGTGACAACTTTAACAATTTTTTTTCATCTGTTGGTTCTAAGCTTGCGGAAAATATCAATGTACGAGAGCCTGCCGAGGTTGAGGATTCCGAGCACGCAAGGGGTTCTGTGTTTGAGATGCGGCCGGTGTCTGAGCAGCAGCTCATCACCGTAATTAACAGTATAAGGGGTGGTTCGGCCCCGGGGTGGGATGGAGTGCCAGCTAAAATCATTAAAGAAAACCCATCTCTTCACCGACCAATCAGGCATTTAATAAATTTGAGCATACGTTCTGGAGAGTTTCCAGATGTTTTTAAAATTGCCAAAATAGTTCCCATTTATAAATCTGGACTCAAATCGGCTATGGATAACTTTAGACCTATTTCTTTGCTAACAATATTAGATAAAATCTTGGAAAAATGTGTGAAAGCTCAATTGTCACTTTATTTAGAAAATGAAGCTGATTGTCAGTATGGTTTTAGGAAAGGCATAAATACTTCCAATCCTCTTTTCGACCTGACTAAATCTATTTCAAAGGCTGTTGGCGATGGCAAAAAAGTCATGGTAACGTTTTTAGATCTAGCCAAGGCTTTCGATTCAATTGACAGACAATTACTTATCAGTAAATTAGAATTAATTGGAGTTAAAAATACCTCTTTAAAATGGTTTATTAGTTATTTTGAGAATCGAAAACAGTTTGTGATGATTAATGGAATTAAGAGTGATGAGTCTAGTATTGATTATGGTGTAATCCAAGGAAGTACATTAGGCCCTTTATTGTTTTTAGTGTATATTAATAACATTTCTAAATTGCACACTGTGGGAAATTTATTTCTTTTTGCTGATGATACGGCTCTGGTCTCCTACGGCTGCACTTGGGATGAGGTATATCAGGGAGCGTCCTCTGACCTTATCAAATTGAAAAACTGGTTCGACCACAATGTTTTATCCTTAAATATAAATAAAACCAAGTGCTTACCTATTTATTTTAAAAACAACAGTGATCCAGGTCAGAGGACGCTTAGAATCCATTCCTGTGGTGATCTGCACTCGGCTGCCTGTGGCTGTGGCGTAGTTGAGCGTGTCACCCAGTATAAGTATTTAGGTGTCTTAATAGATTATAAGCTTAGCTGGGTGCCACATATTCAACACTTGAAACAAAGATTGAGAAAAATGACCTATGCTTTTAGTCAGCTAAGGCAGGTGCTGAGTGTCGATCACTGCAGGTGTGTTTACTTTGCCTATGTGCAGTCGTTGCTGCAATACGGGATCCTGGCGTGGGGCGGGGTCCCAGCCTCTGTTCTTGCGCCTCTTTCCGTCACCCAAAGATCGATTATTAAAATAATCCTGAATAAAAACTCCAGATACCCGTCTAGCTTACTTTACATTGATTTCCCAGTTCTAACAATTCGTAAATTATATCTCAGGAGTTTAATTATATTTTCCTTAGAAAACAAACAAAGTATATTTATGGAATCCCAAAATCCCTATCCAACTAGAAGTAACACCGCCCGCGGCTTTTTGATTCCAAAACTTCACAATAGATCAGAACAAGCTAATGCGTTTTACATAGCACATATAGTTCAATGCAACCTTCCTCCAGAAATAAGAAACAGCCAACAGTGTGACAGTGTCGCGGTTTTCAAGAGGGGGTTGGGTCGTTGGCTGCTCGGCCTCAGCGATGATGCGGCTGAGGCATTAATCAAATCTCAGTATCGTTAGATTTGAATTTGATATATTATGGATTTTCCCGTGACTTCTGATACTCTGGTGAAACTAAACCTAAAATAAAATTAAATATTAAGCTGTCTTATGTTATCAAATAAGTATTCCAATTTCAATTAAGTGACCAGCGATTATACATCCAGGACTCTTCCTCGCACACAGACCTATAGTCTTGCGAGGAATATATTTCCATTAATTGATTTTATGTATAAATGTCAATGTAAATTTATAGGAATAAACGATCTGAATCTGAATCTGAATCTGAATCTGTCGCTCTCGTCGCGTCGCATCTGTCGCCCACGTAGGAACCGGCCTTAAATTGGTGGGTTCAGTTCAGCCGGCTTGATTTTAGCACTATTCCACCACCTGAGTTAAAGATCCAGATGTTCTTGTTTATATATGTATTTGAGGGACATAGCTGTTGAAAATTCCAATGGCTATTTATATACAATTAATGCCTACCTTATACAATCATTAATACCTGATAAAATGATAAGTTTTAAAATTTTTAGGGGACTGTCCTATATAACTCTTTTTACAGTATATAAAATTTAAAACTTGTTAAAAAATGTTGCAGAAGACTCCTTTTAGGATATTTGAGTCTGTCGCTAACAACACAGATTTGGTCAGCTCAGTCAGCTGTTATAGTCTACTTTTAACAGACGTCAAGTCAAGTGTCAAAAAATTCAAGTTTTGTTTTAGTGTGTGTGAGTCGTGAGTGAACTTTCATCAATCATCTAGTTGAAACTGGAATTTAACCAACTCTAAATTGATAAAATTTAAACATTATCTCTCCTAAAATAAACAATACGTTTCTTCATTAATGCAATTGAATTTTAAATCAAATTAGTATGGTTACTTATTTAATTAGAATTCGAATGGATGTTATGTTTAGGGTAATCTAGTTGACAGAAAGGATGTAAATTAATTGTTTACATTAGGCCTACCCAACTGTGTGTGAGACTAATTTTAAGCAGTATGGAACCAAGTTCTAATGAAATTCATGAACTTAGATGCAAATTCTTTGAGAAGCTGGAAAATGAACATGGTAGCTCTAAAGGTAAGGTTCCTGAATGGTTCATGTGAATGGTTGTTTAAATTATGCAACAAACTTGTCAGGGCCTATCATGAATAATAAGCCAGGGATTCCTACACTCTAATCACTTTGTAAGCCACTGACAGTCTTCCAGGCAAGTTTGAATGAAGGATTAATGTACAATGGGTGTGATGCCTTGTGTAGCATCCAGATCCTCTTCTTAGTTTGGCCTAAGTTAACCCTAAAAACGGCCTTTGCCTGATACCCAGGCCTGATACCCGGCAATTGCATTTGTGCTAAATTGTTCAATTGACAGATACCGGCAATATAGGGCCTAGGTCATATTTTTTTCAATTACTCATAGCACATTGAAAACAATCTAGGAACGTAATAACATTGATAGGCCTAAGTACCATTTTAAAGAAGACATTCCAAACTTTCATTTTTGTATAGGCCTATAATCAGGCAAAACTTTTTTATCCTACTCCACCGGTATTATTGATGTGAAAATTTTGATATTGCGATATAATAATGCTTATAGGCTATATCGATGATACAATTACACGGTACGATGATGATTTTATCACTTGATTTACTTTCGTTCTAATATAATTAACACGTTCGCTGCGGCATGCAACTGATAGGATACAAAGGCGTCCCTTCGCAGGTGCGGATGTATCCGATCGGTTACATATGACAATGTCAAGATAACGCGACTGTTTCTTCTCTAGCATTTGAGAAGGAAACGCATATTGTGCATTAGCGTGTAGGTAAGAGTATTGAGCTTTTAGATTGCTTGTGATTAGTATATATTCTAGTTTTTTAATTTCGCACTATCGTTGGAGGAATGTATGTAGTTCAGCGTGGGGGTTGAGTTTTGACATTTTATATGCCGCAGCGAACGTGTTAAACAAACATTTTGACAATAAAACAAATATATTCAAACAAGTATCTGAAAACAACAACAACAAAAAAAGTAAAAATTGGGTAATTATGCAGTTTAGGTGACACCTCTTAAAAATTGAATTTTTTGTTCTAAACTATCCCAAATCACCCCCTGATTTTGAAAATGATAATTTTCTTTCCACGGAAAAAGTCGGAAAATGCCAAAAAATCGGTAAAACCGGAAAAACCATTTTTTTAGTAAAATGGGGTAAGTGGGTATTCAAAATGACTGGAAAATCGAGCTGAACACAATCGTTCAAGAAATATCAAAATCCGTCCATAAATAACGTTCGAAGTTATCGCCGGAAAAGCGGTGGAAATTCGGAAACTGGTTAGTGACCATTTTATTCAAAAATACATCAAGTGGGTACTCAAATTAACTGGGATGTTAAGCTGATCACAAATATGTAAAAATTATATCGATCCGATTTGAAATAAACCGGAAATTGCAGGAAAAGGTTGGAAAACCCATCAGATGAAATATTTTTTATAGTACTTAAAGTATGCCATGTGGGTACTAAAACGACGCCGATTTTCATGTAGAATACAAATATGTATATAATATATAATGTCATTCTTATATAATATATAATTTTTACTTGAATACAACAATTTAGTCGGGAATAAAAATTAAAATGAAACATTTAGGCCTAGAAATAAAATAAAACTACCCTGAAACTGATATGCTTACAGTAGGCCTAAAAGAAGTGAACTAACTTTGTTAAAAGTGGTCATTGATGTAGCCTAAAGTACTATAGTTAGCCTTATAGAGAGTAGGCCTACTATATGCATATTTAAAAACATATTTACATATTATAGCCTAGTATAAAATATGTTGTTTTAGGTAACATAACCTAACTAACCTAACCAATGTCTAACGATCATATGAGTCATATTGAGCAAAGTTTTATGTAAAATAGGAATATATACCTATTATGGAATTAAACACACCAAGTTAGTACTCACATGATGGTTAGGTTATGTTAGGTTAGGTTAGTTATGTTATGTTACCTATAACATAATATTTTATACCATAATATATATTTTATAAATACTATTGTTTATGTTTCTTACCTTTTCTATACATAGTTCAATAAATATTCGTTAAATCCATAAAGATGCCTATTACACTCTCCCCTTTATCTATGGACTCTATGATTGATTCAATGAAGGAAACCGCTGCAGTAAAAACTGATTTACCTGGCCGAAAACCATACTGGGACATATCTAGAATGTTTGAATTTTCTAAGAATTTAGATAGCCTTTTGTACATAACTTTTTCATAAATTTTTGAAAAGGATGGCAGAATCGAAATTGGTCGATAGTTGGACATATCTTTTGTAGAACCTTTTCTATGTATAGCTGTATAGGTACAACTTTAGATATTTTTATTTTTTTTGGAAAAATGCCAGATATCAAAGAGGAGTTAACCAGATGAACTAAGATTTTATACTGTGGAAAAACATCTCTTATACTGAGTTCTATTACCACTTTCTGAATTAGGCATATCAAATAAAAAATCTAAGATTTGACCATCATGGTCTGAAAGATAAGTTATTACACCTTCTACTTTAGTTTGTGCTCTTGGAATAGATGTGAGGAAATTGTCAATACATGTTTGACTATTTTCACTTATTCTTGTGGGAAATGTAATTAAATGAGTCATACCATGACTTTTCAACATGTTGCATAGTGCTTTACAGTCTTTTTCGTTATTAATTACATTTATATTTAGATCCCCAGCAATTATGAGATTACTACAAACAGACAATAAATTCATGATTAGGCCCCCTAACTCATTCAACCGTTCTATAAATTCAAAAGGATCTGTGCTAGGGGAGCGATATATACGTACTAGTACAAACATAATCTTATTAACTATGTATTTCACAGCACAAAACTCAAACTTCTTATCCTCTCCTAGATTATTAATTTTGATTTCTACCACCTGCTTCCATTTAATAGATTTGTTAGACAATATGACAACCCCTCCTTTTGTAGTGGTCTCCCTTCAATAAAAAGAATCAATACAAAAATTTTTTATATTTAATCTTGTCATATCCTGATGTTTTAAATTGTGCTCAGTTATTATTATGATATGGGGGTTTATTTCGTCTAAGATTATTTCCAGCGAATCAATTTGTGATATTAAATTTTCAATATTTTGATGGAATATTGTTATATTAGAAATATTTTTACTTTTGTTTTTAGAAGCTGGAGGGATTTTACTTAAGTCGGAATTTTTTCCATTACTTCTAAACAGTTTAAAGAAGCAGGAGGTATGACAGTATCATTGTTATTACAGCTATCACTCTTTCCACCAATTTCTGTATCACCACTAGACACATTCAGCACATTTCACAGGGTTGATTGTGTAGACAGCGGCGGATATTCCTCCAGAGACATCAGGTTGGTCGTTATTTATTGGTCGTTGAATCAGGTCAGTGAGGCTCTCCTGTGCTAGCTTCCATAGAGAGCTGCGATGACATACCAGAGTCACTGGAACCAAGGGATGTCAGAGTCATGCTGTCCTCTCTTGTTGGAGCTACGTCATTGTTGTCAAACTACTTGCCGCATCAGCCAGTTGAACATTTAGTAAAGAGTTTTCCTGTGTGTCTTTATCAAACAGAATATTTTTTGAGCAGAACTCACTGTATAATTTATTCACCAAGATTTGGTTTAGGTATTTAACAAATGTTGTATGAGAAAGTCCATTAAGGAGGTTTCTCTTTGTGGTATCGTCATAAGTCACAGCAAGAACATCTGCACCAGTGTAAGATTTAAACCTTAATATATTTTCAATGAATTTGCTAGGATGTACTCGGTCCCTAATGCAGCCCATGAGGGGACAGACAAGCATTCTCAGTTTACGAGCTTTAAAATCCTCCATCAGCTGAGTGAAGGCCTTATCATAGTTATCCTTATAATTTGGAAAATTGTTAGCATTTACATAGTAATTAGGTTTTGTCACCAGGCCATATACATTTGCTCCGAACTTTGTTTTCTGATATGTTAAATGTTCTTTACAATAATCTGAGCTCTTTGGCTTTCCAAATTTATCCCGAAATGTCACTGCTACGCCTTGAGACATTTGCTTACTGTTGTCCAGGTCCGCCGAGATGCAGTGTGCGAACGCCACCCCTGCATCATTGCTCTACTGCTCTATGACATTACACATGTCTGCGTCAATAATCTGTAAGGCTTCATGAGCTGAGACAATGGTTTTTCGCTTGTTAAATTCAAGGGTTCAAGACATAGTCTGCTATTCTTCGACTTAAAACTTGTTTACCTAGTTTGTTCAGATGTTGGCCGTGCAATGTGAAAAAACTTCTTTTGAAATCACTTATATTAATCATATCAATATTCTGCCGTCTCAATTCATAATTTAATCTGTATATTTTTTTGTTGATTGTATTGTCCCATGTGATGTCGTGGCGATGCATTTGGGACACAAAGACAATGTTTGTGTGTTCATTTGCTGACTTAAAATTCCTGTATAATTCAGGTATGAAGTTTGCAGGGTCTACTCCAATGTGGTTAGTTTTACCAATGTCATTGGCTCCTGCTATAACCACTACCATGTCATCTTTGGAGAAACCGTTTATCATGTTTTTAGTCTCATTAATAACATAGTTTGCTGTAGCCCCTGGACTGCAATACACAAAAGTTTCTATGTTCCTTTGTAATAGGGATTCTATCATGTTGCTCAGACCTTTGCCATGGCTATCGGCAAATATATGGACCCTACTTTTGGTGTTCACATCATTTACTTTTTCCTTGATCAAGTCTTTTTTGCCCTTTCACATGATTTGGTTTTGTAAGTTTCCCAACATACCCTTGTTTTTTACTTCCTCGTTGATAACTTTGACATTTTTTTGTGTTGATAACTTTGACAACTTTGTGTGGGAAATATCATCTACGCAAACACTATGAATCCTCCTGTACCCGTCAATAAAATCAAAATCATTTAACATCAGTTGAAGTAACCTACTATTGTTCAAAAAGAGAAACTAAGAAATATGTACTTAATTGATAAAACTAAAACTAAACACGCCCTTCCTGCTCAGCGACTAAGAAAAAGATTCAATGTATAATGTTACCTAGCCTACTTTAAAAATAATTGTTATTTTTATTTTGTTTTTAATAACAAAGAAAATATGTCTCGTTTCATTTAACCGTAAGATTAATATATGCACACAAAAAACAAAACAAAATACAGTATAATAAAAGTTGAGGTTCAATTAATACTATATGTGTAAAATATCAATTTAAAAATACAAGGAACATTAATTTAAATTATCAATTACCTTTTAAGTAGGTAGTATGTTATAAAAGAAAAATATGAACTTAAAAAATGTAGCCAATAAAGATCTTAAGATGAAAATATACTAGAGCTATACAGTATGTATTATTATGTTAGGAATGACAAATTAATATTCTAACAAAGAAAAAACATCTTGCTAACATAACAATTCTACATAAATAGGCCTATTGATTTTTTATATATATATATATATATATATATATATATATATATATATATATATATATATATATATATATATATATATATACTAGTGGCATGTAGGGGCAAAGGCCCCTAAAAATCAAAATTATGATGTCTCCAAAAATAAGTTTCAATCCATCACCTCCTTGCAGTATTAATGTATTTTCTCAAGCTGTAGAGTGGATTTAAACGTTTGGGTTTATAATAAAATATTTACTAATCTTGATGAAACTTTTTTGGGGTATCAGATCAGTAATTATCCAATAATTTCCCCTGTATTAAAATACAGTAGTCTATATCGTGGAAAAAAATATTGTACTATTATACTTCCGAAAGTGGTATAAATAGTTTCAACCTTAAATATGTTCATGATGAGTTTGTAACTCAAATAAATAAAATAGTTCAATACAACATAAGCCCATTAATACTGTACTCTCCTTCACCCTGGACCCCTTGTGCACCCCATTCTCTCACACCCGCCCCATGCCTCCCCGTGCTCCCGTTCGCCTCTCCAAAACCGTGTTTCCTGTACCCCCTATGCCCCCAGGGCCCGAGTCCCACATGCCCCCGTACCCCTTTGCTACCTCATGCCCCTGTGCCACCCATTCTCCCGTGCCCAAATGTCCGCAGTTCTTCGATGTGGCCCCATGCCCTCTATGTTCCTCATTTCTCTCTAAAGGCCCCCATGCCCAACCAACTTCCGTGCCACCGACGTCTCTAGTAGGCCCTACCCCTTGTGCCCCCATTTCCATGCCCCAATACTCCCGTGCCCCATGCCCACCATTGCTCCCTGTGCACCCTATATCCCCATGCTCCCCCAATCCCAGTGCCCCCGACAACCCTCGTGCCCCCATACCCCCACACACACGGTACTCCCCTGCCCACACATGCCCACCGTTCTTCCCCGTGATCCCCATGCCTACTGTTCTATGTCCCCCAAGCCTCCCCCGTGCCCCCATTTCCATCTGCTTCCGTGCCTCATGGCACCGTTGCCTCTAGTGCTCGTTGTGCCTTCCCACCCCCATGCCACGACGTGTCCACGGGCACTCTATGTTTCCGTACCCCCATGCCCGGTGTTGCTCCCCGTGGCAACCGTGCTTCCCATACACATCTATCTGTTTTGCCACCGACGCCCTTAGTGCTTTTTGTGCACCCGCAACACCGGCGCCACGTGCCACAGTGCATCCCCATGCCTCACCAGAGTGTCCCCGCACCCCCGTACCCTCCATGCTTTCGTGCCCTCATGCTCATCATTCCTCCCTGTGCTAGGTTGCCCGTGCCCCCATCATACCCCTTATGCCCCCCTGTCTCCAGTGCCACCGACACCCCTCGTGTTCTCATGCCCCCAAATCCCTGAACCCCCTGTACTCCCCATGGTCCCGTTCTGCCATCCCCACCGTTCCTTCCCGTACCTCCATGCCCTCCTCTGCCCCCGCCATTTCCCGTATTTCCCCCATGTCTCCCCCGTGCCCCATGCCTTACCCTCCCTGCCACCAACGTCCCTCGTACTTTGATTATAGTCTTTTTTGTCTGTTTGTCAATGAAGTAGAATTGTTACATTGTTAGTTTTAGCACAGAATCATTTACATGAAAAACCCCCCGTCTTTATGGATTAACGGCCGTTTATTGTTTCCCTACAACCTACGTAAAGGAAAAAGCAGAGAATGGATAAAACCAAAACAAAATTTTCCTCATACGAAGGTTATACAATGTTAATAGTTTACATATAATGATTCAATTTAAAATAAACAAACACTAAAGAAAACGATTCAACTCTTCAACTCTATCTACTAAATAGCCAATATATAAAGCAGTAACGTAATAACTAAACAACATTCACTGAATAAAGACAGTTAACCACTATACCAACCTTGCCAGGTCCAAACAAATTTTTATTTTTAATTTTTATGGTGATTATACCAATCATTCTGCTCCTGTTTCCCTAATGACATAGATGGTGTCATTAAGGAAGATTTCGGAGAGGAGATGAAATCTCCTGAGGATACATAATCCGTTCATGACTATTAGTGTTCTTCTTTTTTTATAGTGCATTGCCAATTTAAAAAAGTTATAACCATGCGGTTATCTTAACTCAAAATATCTGCTTAATAACCAGCTGAGTTTATGATAAAACACTGGAACATCTGCTTAGTCACACGTGTAGATCTAAAAATCTTATTCCCATTAGATTAACATTGGAACTTCAAGGTCCATTGGGGCGAAGCCCAGGTAACTTTTGAAAATTCTGCTATTTTTCCTTGCGTCCTTGGACCTCAAGCTTAAAATGAGCCATCATAGGTGGCCCTATCTTTCTTCTAACTCGAGATATTTCGTGGGGACCGATTCGCTTACGGAATTATAAATATAGATAATATGTGATGCCTTTTTTTGTTAACACTACTCCTCCCTTATTTCTGGACCAATTTTAAAGTTTGAGGTGTCAAAAGAATGGTCTCAGTTCGTAGTTTTGCAATAAGGTTTTAGATTTTTGATATTTTAATTCTGAAGCTCACAGGAAGCTCTCAAAGTTCATTTTTTGTCCATAAGATTAACATGGGGAATAATTTATATTGAATTGCTAAATAAAACAGCTGTTGATAGTTAAACAAACAAAAACATATGATAAAAGCTGAATAGAAGCAAATTGAACTGGTGCTGAAATATCAACACAATTTCATAGGCTACTTTAATATGAGGAGTGTCTAATCTGAGATTTTAACCTGTTCTCAAAATGTAGCAGGTAGATTTTGCTTGAAAGTTTTATCGAAGCGTATTTGGGCAAAAAAATAAGTTTTGTAACTTAACCCTGAAAAAATTTATTTTTGTTTTTGAAACCAATTTTGGAAATGGAAATTTTTGACATGGGTCTTATTGGTTGTCCGACTGGTAAAAAATAACAAAATAGAACACTAAATTTGTGTGCATGGGTTTTCAAACTGCTGTAAACTATAAGGAAAAGGGATAGTTGGTTGTAAGCAATGAATACAGAGTCTTATAAGAAGAACAGGCCTTATGGCTTTAATTCTGCCATTTTTTTAATTGGGCATTTCACCACCTGGCTGCGCGTGCGCTGTACTCCTGTGCCGTTCCTTTACGTGAAATCCCCCCCCTTCAACCTAGCATCTACAGCGAAATCAGTGTTAATATAAGGATAGCCCGCCGCCGTTTACACGCCCCTGGACCTAACCAAACTGGCTGATATGCTATAAAACGTATATATTCGGTTTCTATATGAAATGCAGAATCTAACAATATGAATATTTTTAAATTAATTTGTGAAATATATGTAATTTACAAGTTGGAAACTTTTAATTTTTTATTTAGTCTGACATTAAAAAGTTACTAAGCGAGGAATTTTTTTATTTTTGGGTCAGAAACAAACTTTTAGCGGGAAAGTTGTTGACATTTAGATGAATTTCATCATGTAATTGAGTAATTTACGATTAAATGTTTTGATCGTTGGCAATTGAATTAATAGTGCCTTGAAGAAATTCACTTTGAGTCTCGCGCTCTCTTACTTCATCGTTCCGTCTATGATTTCATAAGAATGACAAGGTGTATTGACTATCTATTTTTTACTTAATATTTGTTAAGCACATAGTTGTGAAATCTTATAATTTTTTACACTCTCTATAATTAAACATAACCATTATTTCGTCCAGCAATGCTGAAGTATTCTATGATGCTAGTTTTTCTAAACAAAGATACGTTATTTTAAATCATGATTAAATAAATAATGTAAGGCTAAAGATTTTAAAATTGAAAATTACTTTTTTTTAACCTATACTGTACTCATAAAATATGTAGGCTAGTCAACAGTAAAAAACACAACATCTTGCGAAACTTTCAATTCTAAACTAGGCCTACATTAAAGGCGCTAGATCGCAGAGCGAGAAGTCTACTTATTTTGAGCCACAGACTTCTTTGGGGTCATTGACAAAAATTAATATCGAGCTGTTTTATTATTATATTATTAGTATAATCCAGTTTGTAATTTACTTTGTCTTCAATAAATTCCATGGCTGCATAAATATTAAATCAAATTGAACATAAATTATGAAAACATTTGTTATCCTGTACATTCATTTGTAACAGTGCTATGAAATTGCTATTTCAAAAAATAAAAAAAGTTGATTTATAATAAAAATAAATTAAGAATGAATTTATAAAGGTAAATGTAAATTATATAATTAATTAAAAGTAACCCTCTAAGTTTTCGCCGTTAACATTATACAATGCCGTTAGTGTGGCCAACGTGAACGTTAGAACCAGAATGTACTCTAGAATTTGAATCAAAAGGTCATGCAACAATAATTTCTAATGGTTTAAAATGTAATTTTAGTCAGATTTTTCGCTATCCTACCCATGTTATCAGCCTTTTCTGTAGGGAAAAATTAAATAATGTTTCTTGGAAAGGCAGAATTGGCAGAATTGTATGATGGTAAAAAATTGATTTTGCACATCATTTAATGTATAAAATTTTACAACTATGTAACGCTCATTGGAATATTAGTTAATAAATTAAACGGTAGTAGCTCCCAGACAAGACAAAACTTTCTGATATGTAAGATACGAGAGTGTAATGTTTATGGATTATCGACCGACCTGGAAAGAATATCTACCTTTAATTAAAACAAAATTTTTAACGTGAACTTGCTTTCGTCCACAGCCAAAATCCCTTTTTTTATGAATGATTTAATAGCTCTTATTAAATATTTTGGCCATGTTACTTTATTACATTAAATTAATTTAAAATCCAAACAATTTATAGAGTGAGTCATTACATTCCAATAAACATTAAAATACCTTTTTTGGAAACATTAATGAGGAAAATTGATATTTAAGTAAACTTAATATTAGTAAAAAAATTATATAAGTCTTCATGCAACTAATATTTTGTAATAAGAAGTTTTAGTTGTTTGTCTTGTTATTTTAGGTTTACCTCGTTGATAACGTACACAAGTAGTACTAACCATCTACTTCTGTAATTAATTACAAAACTACAAGCTAATCACTAATCACGGCCGTCGGCATGGCCCACGGCTACCTGCCAATCAACAATTAAACTTTTACCTTTGAATAAGCATAGAAAGAGTCCTACGGGTTTTAAATATTAGGCCAACTTTAAATTAACTGTGCAAATGTAAGTATTTCTCAACTACTTTCTCAAAGACAAAATTTACCAAAGCAATAATTAAAAAAAAACTTTCTCGCATACCAACTTTTCATGTGATTAATTTGAAAGAAATTGCTTCGCAATGTTTTTACATATTTGTCATAACGATTTTAATCTAACATTAAATTAACACCGTAGTTATTTTTATTTAGGCCTAGTGGTAGCCTAGTTTTTACTATGAAAGATTACAATTTTCAATAAGAACGATTTTTTTTTTTTGCAATGAAACGCTGCAATTTAGAATTGGTGCTTTAGCGGCGGTGGCTGGAGGGAGATGTAGTAGAACTGGAACAGCCAGCTGTGTGTATCCGTACGTTGGAACAGCCAACTCTCGACGCAACCTGGTGGTGAGATGCTCAATTAATTACAACAATGAGGGGCGTGGGGGCGCGTAGAGCAGTTGGAACAGCCAACGCTCAGCGCAGCTAGGTGTTGAGATTCCCAATTAAAAAAAACGGCAGAATATTTAACATGGGGCCTGTTCTTCTTATAAGACTCTGTATTCATTGTTGTAAGTGTAATAACCTTTTTATTTACTATTATAGTATAAACATGTTTTATGCAGAACGCTACACATATTAAAAAACCTGTGTAAAAGACAACATTTAAAAGTGTTTTATCTCCAGTATAGAAAACAAGCTTGTTACAAAAATGGTTTTTATAAAGAGAAATTTTAACCAAAATAAAAATGCCACTGAAAACAAAATGGACCACACCAACAAAGATGTAGATTCTCTTAATTTTTGTGATTTCTTTATTTAAACTTTGTAATGTCATGGAAAGTTAAGTTAAAGAGGATTTAGGCATAAATAGTATACCTAATGTGGACTCATTCACTATGTCATTGACTACCTCATACGGTAATACTACAAAAACAGCCGCAGTGAGTGCTTCATAACTCATACAGGACCGGGGAGTAATGAAAAGTTGATTTTTATTCTGTTGTCATTTACGTTTTATGTTTGATGAAATATGTGGATCCAACGTGAATTTATTCTAAATTTAATAGGAGGGTTTAAACAAAGGCCCTAAGACATATCGGAACAACTGCGTAATCTTTTAGCTAATTTAGACCTAAAAGAACGAGCACCACATCTCAACACTATCACATTGGGAAGTTAGAGAATTGGTAATGAAGATCGATCGATGAAAAGCCAAAAATGTTCTATCTGATTTTCACTATAATAATTTTTTTCAGAGTATTACCATGGAGCAAAATTGATCACCAGATACCCTAACAAATGCAGCGTATTGCGCTGCACAGGCCCCCTAGTATTTACAAATAGAAGTGACATATTATTGAAACACAGATAAAGGATAAAGCACTGATAATTTCTGTTGCGATAATCTAAACTGATTGCATCTTTTCTACAACGAGGACATCTATTAATTCTTTTATCAAATTGGACTGAGGTACTTATTAGAATGTTATGTGAAAAGCTCAAATAAACTTAGGTTTTTAGGAGAGTTGTGAAAAAATACCTATACGGTACATATTTATAAAAGTTATTATGAAACACATTACTGGAAAAACTATAGTAGAACATTTTTTATGTAAACAGGTTTTTTATCTATACATTTTGAGAGTGTACGACTTTATGTATTGGCTGCTGCAATAGACCAAAGTCCTGTATTTTATTTTTTTATAACTAATTAACTAATTAAATTAAATTATTCCTTTAGGATAAGTAAATAAAACACGCTTCAGTATTGGCTCATTATTAGAGGACAATAGTGTTGACAGGCATAGTATGTAGAAATGACATAATATTTTCAAGAAATGAAGTGACATATTATATACTAGATAATAAACATATAAACATACGTTTCCAGAAAAATTTAGAAGTATTTAGGCTAAATAGCCCATTCCAGAGACAGACATCCTCTAGGTCCCTTGATTGCCCTCGCTCCGTGTACCCTGTGTATTGCCCTCTGTATCCTTGTCTCCTGGCTTGTTCTCTGTGACCGTGGGCCCCAAGTCCTCAAAACACTGCACTCTCCTTGCTCGTCCCTCCGCTGTCTTCTTCACAAGTACCTGGCCCTCCTTAATCCAGGCATACGCCAACTGACGATTCTTGACCATACTCCTGGCTTGGCTTAGTAAGGCTTTTGCGTAGCTTGTCAAGTGTTTATTGATATATATATATAGATGAAGGTCTGAATTTTGAGCTAATGTGTACAGCATCTAAGTTTTTCTTTTCCTTGGCAGCTTGGAGCCACGCTGAGCGTACCGACCGACTGACGAAGCGAACGACAATATTCGGTGGACGATCGCGGCGAGCTGGGTATTTTGAATACCCACCCGACAAATTTTTAAGAAAAAAATGTTTTTCCGATTTTTCGGCATTTTCCGCCTTTTTCCGCAGAAAAAAACTATCATTTTCAAAATCAGGGTGTTATTTTGGTCAGTTTGGAAAAAAAATCGATTTTTAAGAGGTGTCACCTAAACTGCATAGTTACCAAAAATTGTAGCTAATGTAACCTGTTACAAAGATCAACACAAAATAAACTAACCAAGTTTATTGTGTAGCTGTGTCTAAATTGTGAGAAGAAGCAGACTTCGTTAGATCTAAAATGGCGTCACACAAATGCTGCCAAATACAAATCAGAAAGGTTTTCAGAAAATTTAGTTGAGGAAAAAATCCTCATCTAAATTCAGTCAGTAATGTTTCTACTTTATTTAATATATAACTCAAACTTATGTTTTGTTTTAATTTGATTTTTTTAGTGTTTTATAACAATGCACTTTTTTAATTTTTTTACTTTTTAAATTTTTTTTTTTTTTGAGTGTTTTGTCATAGAGAATTTGTCACAACTTTTGTCTCAAATAAAAAGCTTTGATGTAATTTGTTTGGGGGATTTTAACATCAACATTAAGCTTGATAATGGGGAAACTGATGTTTACTTAGATAGCCTTTCAAATTTAGGGTTTGAACAACTTATTGATATCGATACTAGAGTTCAAGGTGATTCTTCTACTTGTATAGGCCATATTTTGTTTAGATCTAGATCACAAAATGTAAGTAAAGTGTCAGTAATTGAATCAAAGGTAACCGATCATCGATCAATAGCTTGTTTAGTAAACTATGATTTTGTTGCGAAGCCTAAGCAAAATATTACAAGTTTCTTTGTTGACTATAATGAATTAAAAAGTAAAATAATTTCAACTTCTTGGGGTGACGTATTTGAGTCTTTTAATGTTTATTCTGCTTTTGAAATTTTTTATGGGAAACTATTCTCTTTGATCGTAAGTTGTAAATACACTCGAAATAAGCAATTGAAAAAGAGAATGTTAAAACCTTGCATGAATGCTGGTTTGTTGAGAGCCTTCACTGTAAGGGACAAACTGTTTAAGATACAAAAGAGGAATCCAGTTACAGAGAATATAGACAATTACTTAAAATTTCAGCACAAGTTAAGAGACTGGATTAAGGCAGCTAAAAATAGTTATTACAACCAACTGTTCCAAGAAAATGTAAATGATCCCAGAAAACAATGGCGGGTGATAAATAGTATCATAAAAGGAAATTGTTCCAAACATTCTGACATTCTTTTAAAAAAAGATGATTCTCTCATTAGTAATGAATCGAAAATTGCTAAAATCTTTAACAACTATTTCATTGAAGTTCCTTTAAAAGTTGCAAACTCATGTCAAGACCCGTTGCCTCAAGGTAAATTACTTTACTCACAATATTTTCAAACATTGCATAGTGCAAATTCAATTTTTTTTAGTCCTGTCACTGAATATGAAAAAAAAAGAAATACAAAAAAACTGTCTCCTCACAAAAGTGCAGGCGATGAGCTGCGTCCTGCAACCATTGTTAGGAATATTTGTGATGAAATAAGTCCAATTTTAACAGTATTATTTAATTTAAGCATCACAAATGGTTGTTTTCCTGATATTTTAAAAACTGCCACTGTTGTCCCTATACATAAAAGTAGTGATAAATGTTGTGAACAGAACTACCGTCCAATCGTTGCTTCCTGTTTTATCAAAGTTATTGGAAAAGCTAGTTAAAGCAAGGATTATCAAATTCTTAAATAATAACAAGTTTTTCATCTTGTCAATTTGGCTTTAGAGAGGGCCTTAGCACAGAATTGGCGCTTCAACATTTTTTGACAAATATTTATCAGAGTTTGAATGATGTGTCCTGCAATAAAACAGCTGGTTTGTTTTTGGATGTTAGTAAGGCTTTTGACACAATCAACCATGATTTGTTGTTGCAAAAATTGGAATCAGCAGGTATTAGGGGGGCACCACTTTTATGGTTTAAATCGTATCTATTTGGAAGAAAGCAATTGATTAAAATTAAAGAAAGAAAGAAAAAGTGATGTTTTGAATATTAACTTTGGGGTACCGCAAGGCTCAGTTTTAGGTCCTGTCTTATTTTTAATATTCGTCAATGACCTTTATAATGGGACTTTAAATGGGCATATAACAGCTTTTGCTGATGACACAGCGTTGTCATACTCCGCAAATTCCCTTGATGAGCTCAGACAGAAAATGCAAGAAGACCTTTATAAACTTTCTCTTTGGTTCAGCTGCAACAAACTTTCTTTAAATGTTTCAAAGACAGTTTATCTTATTTTTTCTCTTTCTCAATCAAATGTTTTTAATACTCCGTTAGTTTTCCACAAAGTAGATTGCAGCCAAAACAGTTGCACATGTGACCCTATTAAACAGTGCAGCTCCACTAAATATTTAGGTTTAACTTTGGATGAAAATTTATCCTGGAAAAATTATGTGTCAAATTTAAAAAAGTCATTATGCCAGTCACTTAGATCTTTCTTTCACTTAAAGTATTACTGTCCTTTGGCCACTCTAAAGCAAGTCTATTATTCTTTGATCAATTCTAAACTTGAATACGGTATTTCATTGTACAGTAGTACTTATGTCTCAAATTTAAAATCTATTATAGTTTTACAAAAGAAATTTATTAGATTGATGTCTAATGCTAGTTTTAATGCCAATTCATTTCCGTTGTTTGTCAGTCATAATATTCTCCCAATACATTTTCAAAGTATTGGTTGCTTTCTTTAATTCAAGTGGTAACGCAGGTCCAACAATTGATAATATTCATAATTATCCCACAAGACAAACCTTAAAAAAATATTCCGTTTACCAAAACCAAATTGTACCTTGTTCAAGAAATCTTTTGTTTATTTATCGTTTAAGTTTTTTAATGTGTTACCTGACTTTGTCAAGCAGAAAAAAAACAATTAATGCATTCAAAAAAGCATTAAAAATGTGGCTTTTAACTAAAAATAATGATGAGATTGAAGATTTCTATGTATCCCTTTCTTGATTCATTGTATGTTTTTTATGATTTTGTTTTGTTATCATCTCTCAAAGTCATATACATCTATCTGTCTTTTTTTCTCTTACTTTGTTAATATTTTTTTCTAATTGTAAATTTAAAATATTTTTTTTTATGCACATTTCATGTAGGCCTATATAGTTATATAATGTGTTAAACCATAATGTCAATTTAGAATTAAAATTTGCTGGTGAATTTTTTTTATTTACTATTACTTAAATAATTTCAACTGGGACGCGAGTCCCAGGGCGCGACAACACAGAAGACTAGCTCTTCTCAAGGGTGTGAATTATTTTTCTGCAAGGTTTTGTTTAGAAGTAAAATATAATTTAAGTTTTTCTTTGTAATAATTGTATTACTTGTGGAGGAATAAACATTATTAATATTATAAAATTTTTTACTAATATCGTACTATAAGTCTATTTAATTTATTTCTTAGCCCTGGAAATAATAATAATTTTTTTAGCACTAGCCATAAATTACATTGTTTGTGGGACTAATAATAGTTAAATTAAATAAATTTAAAAGAGATACTTTTTTGTACCTTCTAATGCAAAAACCATTAACTAGATTGTTAAAATTACGCCTTGGCAGGTTAGGCTAGGGCTAATAATAGGTTACAAAATTAATAGCTTTTTGTCACCTATTACTAAAGCTCCGTGTAACGTTGCAACCTATTACCAAAAAGTAGCTGGAATTCCCACCTCTAATAATCAAACGTTGTATCATTAATAGATCGGCGCAATTCGTAAAATAATTTGAACAAAATTAAGCGTGCAAACAAATTCCGACTCGAAAACAACGAATCGTCAAAAAACATATGTTTTCATAAAAATTGTAGTTTTTGTTATTTTTGTCCAAGTTTTTATCATTGAAAAGAAAACTAGCCTAGTTGTTCTTTCATTTCAAATAGTAAACATTTGTCATTTACGGGAATACGCTATAGGGGGAGTCACGGTAAAATCTAAGCCCCGGACCATGTTACTTTTTCATTTTGAGGCCCCCAGATGCCATAAACACCGTTTGTTCATTTTCATATCTAGGTAGGCCTATATGTATATATAAATTTGGTCTTACATCTTCATACCAAATTTGATCAAAATCGGAGTTTCATAATGGAGCTTGGTCATAGTGTAAAAATGTTATTACAACCGTAAAACACCTTGTTAGAATATTAAATGCAGTCACTTAAGACCTTGATACTGATGAATATCAATAATATACTCAGCTAGGCTCTCCAGCGTAAGAAAATAGCCAGGTATAAGTAAGTTAGTAGTGATACATTTACCAAAGTATGGTTTAATCTTACTTCTGAAATTAAAATAACTTATAACCCATGTTTTAGCATATTTCCATCCAGCCGACTTAGCAAGAGTCAGCACTTCAGACCATTGGCTGAAGCGATTTTTAGTCCATAATGACATGGAAATGAAGGATGCCCTTGCTATGCTTTGGGAGACGTGTGAATGGAGGAAAGAGAACAAAGTCAATGGTAATCACTACTCGTTAAGTGAATAAAAATATTTTACTACAGTAAAATATTTTACAACTTACTGTAATTACAACCAAGTCTACTTTTTAAAAGCTAATAATTATTATAATAGACTACGGTAGCAGAAGTTAGAAAACCGCTTAAAAAGGTTATTAAAACCACAAGGTCATTATGTTTAAGTTCGGTGTATTATTATAAGTTAAATGAATAGTCCAATAAATTGTTCTTCATATGTTTTTGTAAAGAATATAAAACTTTATTTCATCTGATTTTTCACTCTTAAAAGCTTACTGTTACATATTGAATGTTTTAATATCTTATTTTTAGTAGATTTACTTTATTAGCTCATCATAACCATAGTTGGTCGAACCATAACCATAACATCTGAAATGGTCGTCCCGCCACATTAGTTTGGAGGAACGAGAGGACTGTATTGTAAGTCTTAACCAATTTGTAATTTTAACCAAGTCTACTTTTTAAAAGCTAATAATTATTATAATAGACTACGGTAGCAGAAGTTAGAAAACCGCTTAAAAAGGTTATTAAAACCACAAGGTCTTTATGTTTAAGTTTGGTGTATTATTATAAGTTAAATGAATAGTCCAATAAATTGTTCTTCATATGTTTTTGTAAAGAATATAAAGCTTTATTTCATCTGATTTTTCACTCTTAAAAGCTTACTGTTACATATTGAATGTTTTAATATCTTATTTTTAGTAGATTTACTTTATTAGCTCATCATAACCATAGTTGGTCGAACCATAACCATAACATCTGAAATGGTCGTCCCGCCACATTAGTTTGGAGGAACGAGAGGACTGTATTGTAAGTCTTTTCTCAGTGATAGAAACCAACCGTAGCAATTCTTGGTAAATTTGATGGAATTTATTATAGACCTAATAAGACTGACCCATTATTTAAATAAATATTTTTCAGATATAAATGAAAACACTGTTAACAAAGAGTATCTTGAAGAAGGAAGTTTATTTCTGAGGAATAGAGATAAAGATGGGAAAAGCCTGCTAATACTCAAGTGCAAAAAACATGTCAAGGGACAAAAAGACTTTGAAGAACTCAAGAAACTGGTTATTTACTGGTTTGAAAGAGCAGAGAGGTAAGAATTCCAACTAAAAATGGCATTATAAAATTATATTCACTAAAAAAAGAAAAAATTAATTTTTTTCATGGCACATTTCTTTTTCATGGAATGATACCTCATATCCTTAACCATACATGGTCCTATAATTTTTTTCATACTTAGCTTTAAACTACCTATTGAGTTAGGTTGCCGCAGTAAAGGTATTAAAGGTAATGTATTATTAAAGGTATTAGTTCAGTCTACTGGATGACTGGTAACCTTTTTTGCCAAGCTGTACAGTAATTAATTCAAAGCTACTTGCCATTTTATGCAGGATTTTGTAATTGTAATTTTTGTGTGAAATAGCTTGAAAGAAGATTGATAAAGATGAAAATAAAATAGCCAAATAATTAAGGAGATACATAAAAATAATTTTTTCAAAAGATGGGTGTCATGATAAATAAAATAAAAGTTATCCTAAAGAAAATATGATTGCCAAACAAAGCACGTCTCATCCAATTTTAAGGACAATGATGTTTAATTACTGATGTTTGTTTTAGGGCTAATAAAGAGCCGATAATAAATCTTATAATTACAGGAGTAGTTATAAATTTAGACTCTATAATGTGTAAAATTGATATTGTCGGTAGTTTTAAAATCGTGAGTATAAGTACTATAAATGATAAAATTCAATTTGAACCTAGGTACCAATTTGTGTCAGTTGAGTAATGTATGGGCAAGTGTCAAGTGGATAGTTGGCCAATTTGAAGTCTGCTTCTAACTTAATCAATTTGGTAACCAGTCCTGAAGTTACATATGTTTAGGCCTTCATATAAAAACAACCAGCCAGTGTCAGCTTTTAATTGATGAATTTTGTTCAGATGTGGTTCTTTTATGTCCACACTTAAAATACTGCAATCACTTTTAAAGTTTTTTCCCTGTGTACATCTGAAATAAGTGTTGGTCTCACTGTGGGACTGGAAAGGGTGCTCTTTGAAATTATATATTAATCTTATTAATAGTTTTTGCCACTGAAGCAAAAGTGACTGCTTTCACTATGCAATTGCATTTCACAAGTGAGCAAAGCCAAGCTTGGAAAGCCGTTAAGGTCCGAAAAAAAAAGAAAGAAAAACGCTTTAGCTCCAGATGAATGTTGGTTTTAATGTGTTTTCATGTAAAAGACAAGAAAAACAAGATTGGAGTACATTGTATAAATGAATAACATTTTCTACTCTTCATTAAAGGCTCAATAAACATAAATGTTGCGGTCTAGTTAAAAGATGAAAATCATTGATTTTGTGGAGTAAAATCTATTTATCTAGTTAATAAATTTTAAAGTTTCCTTCACTTATAGTTTGAGGATGCAATACTAACTGTCTTATTGTTGCCTTTTTAAGATTAAAGTGACTCATTTGTGTTAGACTAAATAAAACCCACAAATAATTTCCTGCTAAGAAATCAATTTAACAGATTTTATGAATATTTTGTAAATATTGCCTCAGCAAATGTTCAAAAAGTAAGATGAGTCATTTTTACAAAATTTGTATTAGTAATTATAGTGCAAAATAAAAACATGTCACAATTTATTGATATTAGTACGGTACCATTCAATGTTTTGCCAAAGTAAAGTTTTCTGTCATTTCATATTCTCTCACCCTGTGATATGAATATCCTTCTGCCAAATATTTCCTCTTCTTTTATCGTTAAAGCTGTTTTTAGCTCGGCAAAGTTTGGTTATCCCTCATTTAATCTGGAGTGATGTGTTGTGTAATTCAGTTTAGTGATGAGCATCGATGGCCGATTTTTTTTAAACATTGATGTTTTTCTTTTGATGTTCAATGTTTTTGGCATCAATGGTGAGCTAACAATGTTTTTCATCCATCAATGTTTTACATCGATGTTTTTAGAATTTTAGTGTAAACAATGTTTTTTTCAGTTTTATATATCTACTCGCATGAAACTTAATTGTTAGTTTTATTTTTATCAAGTTTTAAAAAATAAACCCCCCACTCTTAAAACAAAAAATAATTTTGTTAGTATCTCTGCTACTGGAGTGAAGATTCTAGTACGAGCCGACTGTACTGTACACTTGCGCTCGGCAGGCAAGTGAGTTGTGTACACTGTATTTCTTCCCGCTTTTCTCTGTCTTTTCTGCTATTTCAGACGTATTCGCAAAATATTAACATAACCTAAGTCACTGTGACTGTGACTACTCAAACTGTTCAGTTTTTACACAATACTTACTAAAATATTGAGTTTGGATTCAATAACCTTTTTTTACAAAATTACAGAATTTTTTTTTTAAACCCGATGTTTGGGTCCGATGTTCATCTATGTATAGAGGTCCCCACATCGATGTTGTTGTTCGATGTTAACATCAACGTTAAACATCCATGTTTTTCTATCGATGCTCATCCCTAATTCAGTTAAATAAGGTAGGGCTGCACTTTTGGACTGACCTCGATAAAGACTTTTCTATTCCAGAATTCATATGTTCATCTATTCTTCTAGAATCATATTACTAAAATATTAATGAGTAGAACATTATTTCAGTGTTTGTTGTTTCAGAAGAGACAAAGGAGAGCAGATCACTTTATTTTTTGACATGGCAGAGACAGGCCTCAACAATATAGAGATGGAATTTGTGAAGTACCTGATCAGTTTGTTCAAACACTACTACCCTGACTTCCTAAATTATATCTTGATCTTTGAAATACCCTGGATTTTAAATGGTAATTTTTAATTTGAGAACACGACTACATGAACATACACTTTGTTAGCCTAATATTGTGTCTCATGAAAAATATAGTCTAAAAAAAGAGACACGATCAAGTTTGTTCTATATACAAAATAAATAATAGAATATTTCAGTCTCTAGAAAAATATTAATCAGTGAGCTACCACGTGAGTGATTAAAATTTAACGAAGTCAATCCAAAATTACATTTGTTTAAATTATGTTACTTGTTCATAAAATCCTTCACCGTTCATGTGGGCTTACTTAAATTTAGCCTTCATACTTTGATTAAATAACATTTTTGAAGAAAGTCAGTTTTCAAATTTAGTATTTGTGAATTATATTGAGTATATTCCAGAAACAGAGATCAAAACTATCAACAATCGACCAACAACTTTTTTTCAGTGAAGCAAAAAAGAGACAACCCTATTGTATTTTGACTTTTAGCGAATTTCCCTATAGGGAATACGCTATTACGGTAGTAGCCATAGTACGACCTAAGCCCGGGACCATGTCACTTTTTCATTTTGAGCTAATGCTCGGTCCCCAGGTACTGAAAATTATAAAGCTAATATCAAAGTATATCATTATATATATTTATTTGATGTCAATAGAAACACACAGCTAAAAGCCTGCAAAGGATTAAGGGAAGATTGGTAATATAAAACCAAAGCATAGGCCTATTATAGAACCTGACGGCGAAAGAGGGTAGTGAACGAGATCACCCCAAGGGCAAGTTTGTATTAATAGAATTTTTTTCTATTAATAAGGGCACTTAACATAATAGAATTTTTTTATACCAGAACACACACATAAAATAACAATTGTTAAATACTTAAGGAATTGTGTACGTGGAAGTAGTTTTCCGGGTGTAGGATTCCCGGTCTAGTCCATTGGGGGTAGTTTTTCTGGGGGTAGTATTCCGGGGGTAGAATTCCAGGGGTAGTTTTCCTGGGGGTAGTATTCCGGGGGTAGAAATCCGGGGGTAGTTTTGCTGGGGGTAGAATTCCGGGGGTAGTTTTCCACCCCTAGTAAACTTACAAAACAAGGCTTAAACTGTTCATTATAGAAATAAATTATAAAAGTGAGTAACCAATGATTGAAGTAGAGTATAATGTATTCTCTTCAAAAGTTCGCGGCCGGAAAACTACCCCCATACCTGTGACGTCAAAATGACGTAGCGTTTTTTCATGGGGGTACTTTTCCTGGGGGTAGAATTCCGGCGACCCAAATTTTGTACAGTAGACTCCCTCTTAACCGGCCACCTCGGGACCGGGCCGCGGCCGGATAATGAATTGGCCGGTTAAACCGATGTTCATTTAAGAACGCCAACCTACAATTTTATTTGGCATAAATACAATTATCACTTGAAAAACAACGTTAAATACATTACTGTACATGATTTATAGCTAACATCCACCACCCATGAAACCCACAACAATTCTAAACTAATAATAATTAATTAGTCTCTTTATTGTGGTCTACTGGATAGTAGGTCCAAACGCATTGATTTCCGGTGGCATTCACTTTCGTCCAGGACGCTACATTTAAATTGGTTTGAATACTTCAATATGAAATAAAGTTGAATTGAAAATGATACAGTAGATAAGCAAGCTACGTTTCCGGCAAAATGTGGCCGGTTGAAGAGATGTTGAGATAAAAAATGGCCGGTTAAGAAGATGTTATTTTTTGTCAGGGTAGGCCGGTTAAAGCGGAGACCGGTTAAAAGGTGGCCGGTTAAGAGGGAGTCTACTGTATGTACATTCACTTGGTAGGGTTCAACCATTGACTTTGTACACTAACGTGAATAGACACGTTAGGATGTTAGGATGCTCTCATCATATGCATTTAGTTTGAGGCAAAAATTTGGAAGTTCGGTGGACGCAGCACCAGAGTCGCTGCCATCGATGTTGTTATTATTCAGCTGAATTTACAGTGCTGCCAAGACATTTTACCAAAACATAAACATAACTTTCAGTTATAAAATGTTTCATCCTTGATTTAGAAGAGTGGGAATACTGATTTATCTATCATATGTTACGTGTACTTCGATGGACGCCGCACGAGATCGCACCACTGTCAATATGCTTCACACACGCCTATGCTATGAGAAGTCTATTCACGTAGTGTACAAAGTCAATGGTTCAACTGATATTTGCTTACAACACCCACATGGCGGCAAACCTACGTACTCACCCTATGGTGTTTATGGGGAAAATGAAAAGAACACCATAACTTGATAATATTTGGTATGTTCATTCACTAGGTAGGATTTAACTGCTATTTGCTTACAACATCCATATGGCGGCAAACCTACTTGGGGTCGTCCATAAATTACGTCATCTGAAAATAGGGGGGGGGAGGGTCCAGATTGAAAATGACGGTAAGGTGATGTGCAAGGGGGGGGGGGTCGACTTTGATATGACGTCATTTGAAATATGATGTTTTATATTAAACTTGTACAGTAAAACAATGATAAATTCTAACACAACTCAACTATTATAAAATAATTATCCATAAAATACATTAGACTATTTTAAGGCGTTGTTTTATAGTTTATTTTTTCCATTGAGAAAGTCATTTTGGCTTTATTTCTGAAGGTAAATTCAGATTTGATTGGTATTTTTTTTTTAGTTTTTTATGTAGCGTTAAAAAACATTATTATTACTTAAAACGGAGGTTTGTTAAAAATGACGTCATTTTTTCCGAGAGGGGGGGGGGGTCAGACAAATTATGATGGTAGGATGATTTTAGGGAGGGGGGGTCAAAAAATGGTCAAAAAGCGTTGACGTAATTTATGGACGGCCCTTTACCCCCATGGGGTTTATGGGGAAAATTAAAAAGTGCCGAAAATTGATACAGTTTGACATTTACCTAATGTAGATATTACATTTCCTAACATTTTCTAACAACATCCCAAGGCAGCAAACCTACATACCCATTCCTATGGTGTTAATGGGGAAAATACAATATCTCAAGATCGTTTGGAAATTCGCTGAGTACGCAGGTCTGCTGCGACGAGGGTATTTCATAATACAACGTTAAAAAAATGTAACCTGGTAAATATAACACATGTTCCTGGAATTGAAGCATTCTCACAATAAATTTCTTGATTTTTACTATTTTTAGCCGTAGTAATGTTGGATCATATAGGACAATATTCATTTCAGCAACGTTCAAGATCATCAAGGGATGGCTGCCCACAAAAGCTGTTCAGAAAATCAAATTTGTGTCCAAGAGCACCCTGAAGGATTATGTGGAAGCTGATCAAGCTTTGACATGTTGGGGAGGTCTCGATGACTATACGTACAAGTTTGTACCAGAAGTTTTGGAAACACCATCTTCAGTGCGCCTTGATGACTACAAAAAAAAGGTTGGTGAAACATTTGTTGTCTTACTATTTAAGTGAATCATTAACTTTGGGTAATGTTGTTTATTTTAATTTTGGAACCCTTGAGCTACAGTAGAGGTGCTAGGTCGCTACGCGCTACGTTTGGTTGTGTTTCATGCGGAACCCACCACATATTGAAATGGTGGTTCACAATAGACTTTTTACATACCAAAAAGGATAGAATCTTAGGATGTTGGTAGTAATAAGTTTAAACCTATAGTAAATATATTAGGCCTAATCGTTAAATAAATATTTTTTTGTAGTGTAATGTTTAACAACAATCATACAAAATTGTTTTGTAGGAGTTTTTTACTTTTTTGGTAGAGAAATTGTGTTAACGGGAAAGTTGTAGATAAATAACCTAATTTAGTTTTTCACTTCAGATTTCTATTCTACAGAACACTCCTATGGTTTTCTCAAAAGTGCAGATACAAGAGAGCACACTACTGCAAAAATTGATATTTCATGTGCCCCTATGACATGCAGAATGAAAGCACAACATTAAGATACTGTTTTCCATTCTTTGTTCTACACTAAAAAGAATAAAAAAAAAATTATATAAACAAAAATTGTATTTGAAATATTTGGTATGCCTGAAGACCAGGGAAAAGCTGTTATAATCAAATGAAATGAATAATGAGAATTTGAAATTTGAAACAATGCGTCATAGATGGTGAAGACGCTTGGGTTACGGGCATGCCGCCATCATGAACATCCGGTTCCACCACCAAACAGAGCTCGAAGTAGCTTCTCTATTTTGTTATGTGCTCGCTGGATTTGGAAGCAACTGGAGTTGTAGGGTTTTAGTTAAATTACTTATTTGATTTTAAACATCCCCAGAGTTGTTTTTCAATAAAACATCATTTTATTCTAATTATTTTGTTCTTTTCCTGAATTCCATAAAATCATGGAAAAAGTTTTAGAATATTAAAAGGATTATAAAATTGAGTATTCACACAATACTTACATGAAAGAGAGTTTATTTCTGTTAGTATGGGTATATCAAACTGAATGCATGTTAAAAGCAGAGCACTGACTGTGTTTTATCAATACAGGTGGAAGTGATAAAGGTGATAATGTCTATCTATACTGTTTACACAGTGTGTTTGCTGTTCGTGTTGTGAAACATGAGAGACCAATTTCTTGTCAATCCAGGGCCAAATGTCTGGTGATCTTAGTTTGTGTTATTAATTGCAAGTCTCATTTGCTATTGTACCTTTCTGTTTGTTTTCAGAACTCTGTGATCTCTTAAGATTTTGTGTTTGGCTTTTCCCAACCAAGAAATATTTGTGGCATTTCTGTGACTGAACTTAATTATTTGTTTAGTTCTGTTTTAGTAGTAAATCAAAATAGGATAAATAAAATGAAGGTACATGAAGCAAAAGTGGTTTTATATTATTAATATTTTGGTTTAGATACCGTAATGAGTTCTGCGTTAATTATATGTGGTTTTTCTTAACTTTGATGTTTTTATTTTTTTTAATAAAAAAAATAAATGTTTTTATAGGCTTGAATACACTTTTATACTACATAGTAATAAGTTTAAAAGTAGAGGATAGCACTTTTAAATTTCGGTCAGTCACACACTTGGTTTTATCTAAATAAACACTGATAAATGTGATTTCACATATGCATAGGCGTAGCATGACAAACACGTTTAGGGGTCACGTAGGGCAAATCAGTACTGTACTATGAGATTATTTAAGTAAGAAGTTTTACATTTCCTAATTATGCAACTTTACAAAAAGTTAAGGAGCACATGCGTAATGTGGTAAATTCTTGTTCTTAATCTATAAAGAGTATTTTTTTTATCCTTATAGCAGAAAAATATTACTATATAATTTTTGTATTGTATGAAATATTTTTGTTTTTTTGTATGTAAAAACCATAAAAATCACAGTTACTTGATTCTACAGTTTGTTTGAAGTTAAAACACTGGTTTTTGTCATACCTGGTCTGGGTGTTGACCTTTCTCTGAAACTTGGCACTGATCTCTCTGTGACATTTTTCTGTTATAGAGGTCAAATCATGTGCTGCAACAGTATTAACAACTTGGCCAACATCGTGCATATTCTTTGAATGGTTTAGCTAATACATAAATCTTTTTGCTTTAGCTGTGAATCACAGCCTGTGATTTTTCTATTATTTAAAGATAACGAAATAATTACACTTCTGTTTTAGGTAATCAATTTTTTTTATATTATTGTATTTTGTGAGATTGAGACATTATTTTCAATTTGGTTGTCATTTGACATCTTCTATTTTATTTCATGCATATTTGTTTTAAATAAAAACTTGATAATTTGTTGTTTGTTTATAAATTCTTGAAATAGAGCATGAAAAAAGCACAGGATAATCAGCCTCAAACTAAATAAAGATTTAACTAAATAAAGAGTCTCACTATACAGATAATAATATTAGTATAATTTTGTTTCTAAATTTTAATTGGGTACCTAGTGTACTATAAAATACAATTAATGAATACATGCTTTGAAAATAACAATCTATCCAAATAGTATTGGGAGGCTAAGCTTTAAAATATTATTTTCAAAATAAGTCTCTTTTATGTTGTGATTTAGATTTTGTTAAACTGTACAGAATAGTTTTTACTTTGTTAAAACTGTCTGAACCATGATTTCAATTTATCATTAGATTTTAGGCAATTTTAATCATGTAGAAAGAAGTAATCACATTAAAAGCAACTCCTAATATAAAATACATAAATATGATAAAGTGGTGATAATGAGAAAATCTTGTGCCTCTGGCTGGCCTTTAACGAATACCATCATTGTTAAAAATTTTACTAACAGTTTATATCTGTATTGTGTACTATTCCACTGTTTTATGTTTAGGTTCATTTTGCAGATGGCTCTCCCTTGGTTGAAGTTGCACCCTCCATGTTTTCAGACTTCGATGCTGACAATCCCTCCCCAACAAGTGAGTCACGTAATGGGATATTATTTTTTGATATTATATGGAAATTATGGGATATTATATATTTTCATAACTTTTGTATGAAATACTAAACTATTTTATGTCTCCATTTCGCTTCGTAACCTATTTTACAAAATTTAAAATCCAGTCTTAGGACAATATGATGTTATACATTTTTATAAAAACTCTTTTAAAGATATTAGAGTATCTTTGGTTATCAGAAACATGCAAATAAAATAACTACAACTCTTCCTCTTAAAGTAAACTATTTTTATTTTAAAACAAATAAGAAAAAACTTAAATTAAAAAAAGTGGCACCACTCTCCTCTTAGAAAATCTTTCTTTTCTGAGCACAAATAACATCAAAACTTGAAGAAACATGAGTACAATTGAAACGAATGTAGATTAAAATTCCTCATTTTGATTTCCAGTCAAAGTTTAAGCCATACCTCCAGGACTTCATGATAGTTAACTAATGGTTTTATGTACTCAACTTCGATACTCATACGCATCCACATCCACCCCTCTTTTTACCATACATAAATGGAAATGACTTTATTACAGCCCTCCCTTAAATGTTAAAACCTATCCTAGGACTTTCATGTTTATCAATCTATTGTTAATATATCTGTTATTAATCCAGTTAATCTTGTTGATATGAAATTATTTCACTGTCACTACTCATTAGCCTTTGGTCACCCAAATGTGAGAAATAACTTTTTATGCTGTACCAATATTACAGTGAGCAAGTTGCGAGTGAGTCCCGCCGAATCAGTTGTCTTTAGCCAGGACGGAGCGGATTTAACTGGGACTGTCAGCCTTATGAATACCAGTGACAAGACATTAACGTATAAGGTATTTCATTTTTAATTGATGTTCAAGTTTTAAACCTGAGATAAAAAGTGAGTGTACATAAAAAAAGAAATATATTTTTTGTGTTTCTTGCAATTAAATCGAGTAGCACTATTGACCATATACACTTTCACCCAATGCGATTGTTTTATACCAAAAATTTGGAGAGGTGTATGTGTCGTGCCAGTGTTGCTTTAATTTGTTTGATAATTGTCCAAGCTGATTTTTCAGTGCTGGAAATCATCATAACAACAAAAACAAAATTTCATTATGAAACGCTAAAAGATAATCTGGTATTTCCAGATAAGTTTGATGGTATTCATAGATAATATACTTAACAATTGAGTAAATGTTAACTATTGAAAATCTAAAATGTATAATATTTTATTAGACAAGTGTTTATTTTTCACTTACCATCGCTTTTTTGGGAATTTCATATTTTTTATTCAAAATTAAATCATTTCCTTATCTGTTAATCTTCAAAACTTTTATTGATGTGAAAAATCCGCCTTATATTGAATTTTATTTCGGGTATCCCAGATCAGACTGTACACCCATTTTAAAATGAACAGAATTATTTCTTTGCAAAAACAAATTTTAACATCATAACAGTTACGCTCTATCAATTAATGATTGTTTCCATGTGCAGGATGTCCCAGACAAGAAGTAGCCTATTTAGACTCAAAGTTCTTAATTTTAAATAGAAACCCCAGATTTTTATGGTATTTTCAGATTCTACATGATATTTTAAGACAACTCAACAATTGATCGTCCACCCCTACCTAACAGTTCAAAAGATAATGGCAATGGAAGTTTAGTTTTCTCGAATAAGAATAATATGGGGAAATTTTTTACATCCATTATCTCTGAAACTTTGATGTTAAATAAATATTTCCAAGCACAAAAATGCCTTAGAATCCCACATTAAGAGTCTGCAGTACCAACGCCATTTCGGCCTTTTGTCTGATAAGAACAATGTTAAATTTGAAACATTACTGTGAGTTTGTTTTTTGTCTGAAAATTACAAACTTGATGTCATTTTAAATGTTACCATAGTGTCTTTCATTTGACGTGATTGAAAATTAATTTAAAAAATTATCCACTTCAATAATGAATAAAAAACATTGTATATTATCACCATTTTTAAACCATTTGTAGGAGGTTTATTAAAAAATTTATCCACGTCACATGAACTGCTATACCATTATTGTGAACGTATTCAAGTTTCAAGCGAATCCGATGCAATACTATTAAGATAAAGTGTTTCAAAGACGCTTATAATTAACATTGTTCTTATGGAACTAAAAATCAAGATTGCGGATTTACTGCAGACTCTTAACACGTTCGCTACCACAATGTTAAAAAAAAATCGTAACCACAGCCCGCCGCCGCAATTTTGCGGCGGTCGAGTTCTACTGAGAGCCCACCGCCGCATATCTGCGGCGGCTGGGCTCATTAAAATAGTCTGCCGCCGCATGCCTGCGGCGATGGTTCCATGATACTAAATACGAAATTTTTTCAGTGCGGTCTATTTTAATGGTCAGACAGTTTAGGCGCGGTCTACGGGATAGTCCGCCGCATATGTGCGGCGCTTGGTCTGTGGCTAAAACGATCACTGACGTCACTAAAATGTTTTACGTACATTTTTATTTAATGTATTTTTTTGAAAGTAACATTTTTTAACGTATTTGATATATCTTTACACAAATATTCATCAAATCTCTTATATGACACATTGAAAAAAGTTTATTGTGTAAGAAAAATGTATAAACATTTGGATTTTGTAAACTTGTAAAACATCATAATTATACTACGTAAATGAATTGTAAACAACTCTTTTTGTAAACTAAATATTTCAATACAATGTTTTTATGTATAAGCCGTATTTTATTTTTCGCTTTTCAAAGGTTATGACTAAAAATAAGGTTATATTAGTGCCGACGCTAACATGCGTCACTTAGTCTCTGACCATGCGCCGCAAATGTGCGGCGCTCAAAAAATTGCCAAAAATGAAGAGAAAATTGTATATATATTTTTTTATTTAATGAAATTAAGATATTTTGAAGTGTGAAAACTAATTTTGGACGGTTTCTATTCGTGGTCTGTGGCATAAGTCACAACCACTAGGGCCGGTCTACAGGGAAGTCCATGATTATTTTCGTGGGCTGTGGGATTGGCCGGACCGCCGCATATATGCGGCGGCTGGTAGCGAACGTGTTAAATACTATTCCATCATAAAAACCAATTACCACACAATAATATTTACTTTTCCATACATTTTAAATAATTTCCACTATACAGTATTGTAAAATTTATGAAAAAGAAAAATAATATAGAGCAAAACAATTAATTGTTTTATGGAATAGTATTTAAAATGAGATTCGTAGACATTTTTATGATTGGACATTTTAGTTTGAAGTGAAACTTTCATACATAAAGGATGTGAAAATACTTCCTATGTAATTCTTATGGAAAAAAATAAACTACAACATTCCAAATTTCTATATTCACATATATACAGAGTATACAAGAATGGTGTCAACATAAATTCATGAATTTACAATAAATACAATAATTTTATTCCCCTTTACACAGAAAATGACATGTACATGCTTGAACGTTTCCCTGGAATGTACATCAGGCCAACCACAATGCAAAAAAAGAAGATACCATTAGAAAACAAGATTATTTAAAAATTCATCAAGGGAGTATAACGGTTTGCCAATTGAGAATGCTTTCAGCCTTTTTTTAACCAAGTGAAATCGGTGATTGATTTTAAATCTGCTGAAAGGAAATTATAATACTTGATACCAGCATAGAAAGGTTTATTTTTCAAAATATTTAAGACTGTGATGTTTCAGTGCAAAATAAATTATTCCAAATATATATAAACTAAATACTGTCGTAAAACCCAATTCAACAAATTTCTGTTCTACCGCCATTATCTCCTAAACCGGAGGGGACTAGGAGGTCACATTAAGTTGTAAAGTTGTCTTAAAATTACGTGTAGAATTAAAATATGTCATGAAAAGGGGCGGTTTGTATCTAAAATTTACGACCCAGTCTGGATTTGAAACTTCTGGTACATCTTGTACTCTGAAATAAGCATCAATTGACATGGCGTAACCGGTTTACTTATAGTATAATTATTTGTTTCTGTCAATTTTATTAGGGTTGTATTGTCTGGGACACCCAGTATTTAGATAATACAACACAAAGCCAGAATCATTGTTAAATGTTTTAATATTTTTCAGCAAAATTGGTTATCTAGCATGTCCATGACCAAAGAGCTGCTACAATCACACACATTTAAGTAAAAAACACATCAAATAACATATCACTCAATTTAACAAGCACTTCATAATAATATTGTTACTTTTGGTTAATTACTGTATTAAGAAAGCTTAACAAATTAGATGAGAATTATCTGGTTCTACTCCGGCCGAACCGCTAAGCATGCCTGCCTCTATGATAAAATAAAAGTATGCTAACACAAGAGAGGCATTCCTGATACTCAATGTACTCACCAACCAAGTAGATACCTATTTCTTTTTAAAATGATTTAATTTGAAATTTTTTGGACTTTGGATTTTAATGCGAATTGGGAGCTTGTTAAATAGTTTTGGACAATTTTTGTGGTAATTAATTATGTAGCCAATTCCAATCTGTGTGTTGTTTATCTGTGACTATGCCAAATACGAGTGACTATGACGACAGACTAGTGTTATGAGAATGTACGCCTACATAATAGACAATAGACGGTTTGAATAAAAGGAAACTTAAATTTGTAATAAATTACTTTTTGACAGAACGCAGATTCAATCGCAGAACAAGGTAGGTCACCAAGTAAATTGCGCTAACCACTTCGCCACTGACTCACTCACTTCAACATTTTTTATCTCTTAAGTTACTTATTTAGTTTTAAATAATATTCACTGTAATAGAAAGCACCTTATTACCCTGTAATGGGGGAGTTACCCTCTGGACAATAACTTTTCTCGCTAGTACAGTTACGTGCGAGATGGCAGTTATCTGCCAAGGCTACCCTGGTATGTACATTTAGATTTTACATTTAGATGTAAAACAAAACCTTAAATAATTTTACATCTAGTGTTTTCAAACATTTTACACCTGTTTAAAATTTTACTTTCACATCAAACACAAAAAATATAGATAGTTTTTTCTCCTTTTTAGGTCTTTATGATTAGGTCTACTATGTTTGATATGAAATTAAAACTTAACAAAAGTATAAAAAAAATCTGGCAACACAGAACCTTGCTAAAGCTAAGACTGGGGTTGATTGATACAATATTCGTGTTTGTCTTTAGATTTTGGATACCTTTTACAGATAAAGACCACATCGCCAGACAAGTTCCGAGTCCGGCCGAGTGCTGGAGTGCTGCATCCGAGCAACTCCACGACGGTATCCGTTGTTCTGCAGCCCGGTCACCCTCCCAACTCCTTGCTCCGAGACAAGTTCCTGGTCTTGAGTTTCGTGTTGGAGGAATCTCTCACTTCTCCAACAGAGCTGGCGGAACTCTGGAAGGTATGAACGATAGAAGAATGTAGTCAATTGTTTGAATTGTGTACTCTATGCTTGGGAGTAAACCCGTTATAGTTCTCTAGGTTATACACTATGTTGTAAAACTTGGATATTAGCGAATTTCCCTAAAGGGAATACCCTAATTACGGTAGTAGCCATGGTAAGACATAAGCCCGGGACCATGTTACTTATTCATTTTGAGGTCCCCAGAGGCCAAAAACACCATTCGTTCATTTTCATATACATGTATATATATATATATATATATATATATATATATATATATAATCTACAGGGTGATCAACTCAAGGTGGCCACCATTGGTATCTCGTAAACTATAATAGTTACAGATAACTTTAAATGGGGGACCCTTCCTCCTTTTTAGATACCATTAAAAATATGAATTCAGATTTTTTATATTTGGCCGCCATTTTCCAATATGGCGGCCAACTTTGAAATTTCTTATGGAACACCCTGTTTTTTATGACGGATTCGAAATGAACCATCAATTTTAAGACTTTTTTATACTTGGTCTTTTTTTGATTATTTTAGCGGTTTAGCTGCTAGGGGCACTTAATGTTTAGTGATCAACTCAAGACGGCCACCATTTTTTATCTCGTAAACTATAATAATTACAGAAAACTTAACAAAGGGAACCCTGCCTCCTTTTTAAAGACCATTAAAAATATGAATTCAGATTTTTTATATTTGGCCGCCATTTTCCAATATGGCGGTCAACTTTGAAATTTCTTATGGAACACCCTATGTTTTATGGTATTTTTGGAATTTCTATGTAATTTTAAGACTTTTTTATTCTTTAACATTTTTCTCTAAACCTAACGGTTAGGGAGCTAGAGGGAATTAAATTTCATTTTTACTTCCATAACAATAACATGGGGCAACCTTTATCTGCCCATACCTCCAAAACCATTCAGTAGGCCTAAAATAAAAAATGATCACAAATAAAAATGTCTTAAAATTATGTTTAAAGAACATTTCACTCATAAAAATTATCATTTACTCAAAAATTTATCTTACCGTTTCCATTAATGGTGTGGCACCACTTGAAATGATCATCCTTGAAATAAATAAATTTTTGCATAAATTATCATTATTATTGGTGAAATGTTCTTTAAAAATAATTTTAAGACATTTTGATTCTTGAGTATTTTTTATTTTACCGAATGGTTTCGGAGATTTGGGCAGATAAAGGTTGCCCCATGTTATTGTTATGGAAGTAAAAACTAACTTTAATTGCCTTTAGCTCCCTAACTATTAGGTTTAGAGAAAAATGTCAAAGAATAAAAAAGTGTTAAAATTACATAGAGATTTCAAAAACATCATAAAACATAGGGCTTTCCATAACAAATTTCAAAGTTGGCCGCCATATTGGAAAATGGCGGCCAAATATTAAAAATCCGAATTCATATTTTTAATGGCATCTAAAAAGGAGGTAAGGTCCCCCATTTAAAGTTATCTGTAACTATTATAGTTTACGAGATACCAATGGTGGCCACCTTGAGTTGATCACCCTGTATATTAGTATGTGCCCGTGGTACCAATAACTTTTGAATGGGACCTCCAATTTCGATGAAATCTGGTATGAAGGTGTAAGACCAGGTCTATTTTCATTATTCATGTACCAGTATGATTTGGGTTATGGGAACGGGGTTTTATGGGGTTTCAAAGTTATCAAAAATGGGTTTTTGGCATTTTTGGACCTCAATTTTCAAAATTCATAAACTTTAACAAAAACCTTTTAAAAGAGCTTAAAGAAATAAACAAATTTGTATTATGAGTTTTTAATTTGGCTTAACAGATAACAAAGAAAATCCAAAAGTAGGTTTCCCATGTTAATTTTATGGGAAATCAACAAAACCATCTATCTCGCTTGTTTATTGATAAAACTTGGTAAAATTCGTTGGGGTTTAACTGATATTTGTTTAAACACCAGAATGGGGGCAAACTTACATACTCTTCCCCATGGGGTATATGGGGAAGATTAAAAAGTGCCGAATATTCATATAATTTAATTATTACCTTACTTAATCATTACATTTACTAATAACTAACATTTTTTAACATCACCCCATGGTAGCAAATCTACATACTCATTCCTATGGCAACTTCTGCGAACCACTGCTCTGTCCCTAGTTTACACAACTGCTAAGTACTGTGCTCCCGTGTGGTTGAACAGTGTGCATGTCAGAGATATCGACGTCCAGCTAAACAGGGCTATGAGAGCCATTAGTGGTACTCTCATGGCAACCCCCTTCCCCTGGCTCCCGGTCTTATGTAATAGTGCTCCATCTAAACCAGACGAAGGAAATGCACTCATTAGGGAATATCTTATCTGCTCCACATCTGCCCATCCATGATTACCTACCCCAGATGACGGGCCGATTGAGGTCCCAAATACCTCCACTGCGGACATCATCCCAGTTGACGGACTCAAACTTTTCTATCCTTATTGATTGGACCTCCTCCTGGGAATCTTTCCAAGGTCGGAATTGCCTTCTCATTGCTGACCCGACCTTGGCAGTAGGTGGTAGGTATGGATCTTCCTCGGAATCAGTGGACTTTACTCAATCGAATCCGCACTGGAGTAAGAAGATGTAAATATTGGAAATACAAATGGGGAATGGCAGAAGATCAGTCATGCAGCTGTGGTGCGGAGTTCCAGACTATGACTCACATTGTCACCAAGTGCCCTTTGAGTGCTTTCCCTGGAAGGGCTGATGGGCCAGCATTGTGCAAGTGAAGCTGGTCTGCAATGGCTTGGCGCCCTGGATTTAGCTTTGTAGAGAGACCATAAATGTTTATTTTAGTTTAATTTTAAATGTACTGGCGCTGGTGCTTTGCACTGCAGAACATCTTTTATTTATTTTATTATTATTAAGTTGGTAGCTGGCCATTAAAATTTAGTGTTTCCTAAATTCAACTCATGACTTTTATGCTCCCTGTTGTACAATTTCCCATCCTACTCCCTATAGTTTGACTTTTCGATTGTTCGACACTCCACAAAAAGTCTCTAAGTCCACAAAGAGTCAAACTATCGAGGTTTTACTGTATTACCAATTAAAAAAACATACTTAAGAGTTTTGACTGCTCTGTCGTCTTTTCCACTCAACCTCTGTTAACCCTCGAAAGGTCGCTTAAAATTTAAAACGCCGTCTCTCGCTCAAGGAGGTTTCCTCCGGGTTTAAATAAATGCACAAAATGTACTCTAAATACTTTTATTGTTTGAAATAAAAACAGAAAATGATTGTAAAATATATTTCAAGCTATATCCCTACAAAACAGAGCAAGAAAGGTGAAGTTAATTTAACAAATGTAATTATTATAACTATTATGAATTATACAAATCATGTTTCACTTTTTTTACTCAAAACTTAATATTTTTTAATAACAGTTTTGTAAAATAGTATAAAAATAGTAAAAATAACGTTTTGGAGTACAAATTAAAAAGCTTTTCTAAAAACTCAAATATCAGAATACAGTAGACTCCCTCTTAACCGGCCACCTCGGGACTAAGACACGGCCGGATAATGAATTGACCGGTTAAACAAATGTTCATTTAAGAACGCCAACCTACAATTTTATATGGCCTAAATATAATTTTCACTTGAAAAACAACTTTAAATACGTTAGGCTTACTGTATATGATTTATAGCTAACATCCGACGCCCATGAAATCCACAACAAACCTAAACTAATAATAATTCGTTTTCTTTATTATGATCAACTGGATAGTAGGTCCAAACACATTTTGGCTTCCGGTGGCCTTCACTTCTGTCCAGGACGTTATATTTGAATTGGATTGAGAACGTCAATATGAAATAACGTTGAATAGATTGATACAGTAAATAAAAAAAAAAAACTACGTTTCCGGCAAAACACAGCCGGTGTGTAAAGCGATGTTGAGATAAAAATGGCCGGTTAAAAAGATGTTATTTTTGTGTCAGGGTAGGCCGGTTAAAGCGGAGACCGGTTAAAAGGTGGCCGGTTAAGAGGGAGTCTACTGTATATAAAAAAATTACTATGAGGTTTCCCTGCATAAACCATAAATTAAATACTATAAAAATGATTCTACAATCAATTCAAATAATTATACATAGAAAAATAAAAAGTGACTTCAAATAAAAACAAATCTTAAATGGCAATTTTAGCCTAAACAATTTCAAATAACCAAATAAGAAACGATTGCACACAGACTCTTCCTCCGGGTTCTCAAAACACACAAGAACGCTCACGGAGGAATCGTCCAGCACCTCAGGATAGCGCTCGCCAAACTTACCCTGGTCGCTGAAAGCGGGATAAGAGGAGGTCACATGCGGAGTGAGGAGTGGGGCGACAAAAGTACAGCGCTGTCAACCCCAAGATAAATAATTCCCACAACAAAAAATATTGACCCGGAGGATTCCTCCGCTTAGCGTCCTCTCGAGGGTTAAAAATACAATAATTTAGCAAGTTAAATAGGTGGAAAACACTTAAATGTATTGAATCTTGCACAGAACCAAAGAATTTTTTGTAAACACTAATTCTTAAAAAGTATTAAATGGTGTCTTTTTTATTTTTTCATTTAATTTTAAAGTCAATGTTCATTTCTGCTGATAAATCTTTTCATCTTTGTGACATTAGAAAAAAGCTCTCACATTGTGGGGCAAAAAACCCCATTGGTCATAAAATCTTTTTAAAATCAGTTGCCTTTGTGGATGGGGCAAAGTAAAACAAAAAGATTCTGCCAACCTCGTGAAAAAACAAACTTGATTAAAACCAAGTTATGTTACCACAGGCAGCCGACACCAAGAAAGTAGACCAACACAGATTGCGATGTGTGCTGAGTGGACAGACCACGTCACCAGCGCAGAATGGAGCGGTGTACACATCCCTCTCTCATGGCATTGCGGAGGACAACGAACAAAAAATAAACCAGCTCCTTATGGGGGTAGGTTTTGAGGTAACATAAAATGTGGTTGACAAGATCTGCTGTGCTTCATGTCACTTTCTACACCCATACAACATGTTATATCCTTATCCATACATAATTCTTTTGTGAGTTGCTATTGCACCACAGATTACCATGGCAGCGATGATGAGGGAATGCTTGCCCTACCAATAGTTTTGATCAAACCAATAATTACTGTCGTAGCTCTTTCCATTACTTTGTTTAATAAGTTTCACACAAATTTTCAGTATCTGGACAGGGTAAAATAAGAGGAAGTATCTTTTTCTTATACAGCAAGCGGCAGAAATACTAAATGGGTTTCAAGGCTACAAGTTGGAAACTGTTTGCTGGGGGGAGGTGGGGATTATTTTCAATTTTATTCCACCCCATTTTAGTTATAACGGATAACTTCCTTGCCATGCATTTAAAAAGTGATGATTCTGTCATTGCCACACAAGTTCATTTTTGCATACATTTTAATGTGCATCATGGAGGACTAGTTCCTTCACATAATACAATAATTTTATGGCTAAATAACTTGAGAACATCTGTTTCAACTCTGAAACAAAAGCCCAAAGGATGTTCAGTTAGAACTCCATACAACATCAAAAGAGTGAGGCAAGCCCCACGCTCATCGGTCTGCATCGTACACCGCAAAGATAAGCTCCTGCTCTGAGAATGTCATAACGGATATTGGGGTAAATTTTTAATTATGATTTGCTCCTCCTTTTAAAAATTCAAAAGTTCAAACACTTAACCCTCAAAACCATGTTAATCCTCAAACATTCTCAAAATGAATTTAATGGATGGTTTAGATTTTCCAAACTGGAAAAATTGAACTAATTAGTATGGGTCATGCTTGAGGCAAGTTGCCTCACTCGTTAAATTTTGTCCAGAGTTTTTTTTTTTTTTATCATCTCAGATGTCCATGGGCTTTGGTTTCAGAGTTGACACAGTTGTTTTGAAGTTATATACCCATGAAATTAATTGTATCATGGGAGGAACTAGTCCTCCGCGACACTCTCTGAAAATGCCATTGATAAGCAATGACAGCATCACTACTTTTTAAATTATCCCTAGGACGACACGATGCTCACTGGACCACTGTTTCATGGATACTAAAATGGGGTCAAGTGGCCATGAGAACGAGCCTTTTTCCACAGCCCCCTTCTGCACTGAATGGTTTCCAGATAGTAGCTACACAAAAACTGTCAAGTGTTTCGGCCGCACACTTTATAATAATTTTTTCCGCTCATTTTTATGGAGATACTGTTTGTACAGTATATAGATTATTTTAAGTGAAGTGGAAAACTTTTTCTTAGTTGCATTCAAAACCCAATTGAAAAATAATGAATATATTTTAAAACAGTACTAGGATATTCGGTTGACATTGACACTCCAAATATTCATAAACTGAGCTTATGAATTTTAAACTTTGAATTTCGATACTACTTCCTATTTCCCAGATAAGTCTCGTCAGTTGTAATAAATATAATTTATGCAAGGAAGTTGAAAATCAATTAAATATTTTCTGTTCAATTCCTTATTTGGCTGAAAATTCCAAAGTACACTAGAATTTACATTAAATTAAATCTTAATGGTAATATTGTAACAATAATTTAGGATTGTTTCTTTATTTTGCATTGTTCACTCAAAAAACTTCAAACCTATAAATAGCTAAACTGTACGAATTTTAATCTTTGAATTTCTCTGGTTACTTCCCACTTCTCTCTCAGATAAATCTTGTCAGTTATAATAAAAATAATGTATACAATGATGTTTAAATATCAACTTACTCTTTATCTTTGGTTTTTGAAGTTTATTCATAAACTTTACCCTGAGAAAATGTAACTAATCCATCTGTAGTTTCAAAGTAATTAATAAGGTTAATGTAATAATGTTGCATTTAAGTTTTCTTTTCAACATTTGTTAAATAAAAAATTAATAAACTCATAATTTAATCTGTCCAAAATTAAAATATTAAAATAGTTTCACCTGATATTATAGGGATATACAGTATGACACTTAGAGTTGAAAACCAGTTTGTTTGCCAGCACCAAAAGTACAGCACTTAAATTTTAATTCAGTTATCATACATCACGGTGGTACTATGATAAAGACATTAAAAAACCTGTTTATTGAAAAAAATTAGTAATGACAATTCTTTAACTTATTTTTGAGATTCCAGTTCACTATTTTCAGTTGGTTGAGAGGCGGCTTTTTCAGAGAAGAGTTAAATTTTGATATTTTGGTTGGGTAAGTAGTACTAACTGCTGGCGTAGTCAGTTACAACTACTGCGCGGGAAGACGTCTCGTGGCCGGAGGTTTGCGGGTTGTTTGGTGCCATGTGGCGCAAAACACAGGCAACCAAAGAGTTAGCTGGGTGCTAGCCGCAGAGCTTCTTGTATATGAGATTACATTTGAGAAGAGAGTGGTTGAAATGAGCTTGAAAAATAACTTCCTAACATGAGTTCAATACACAAGAGTGGCCCAATAGTGATTATGTCAAATACTTGTTGTAAAAATATGGCAATTTTTATAACAGAAATTTCTCACTTGATGGCAGTAGTGCGGTAAAGCGCTAATCACAATTGGATCATTTTTGGTGTACTATAGTATTTTCACAAGACGCTCTAATAGCTTTATTATTTTAACCTATAACACTTTTAATTAATTAACCTTTTTTTATACTCCTGTTGGGACAGGTTTAAAGTTGGTAAGTACCTAATGATTTTAGTTGTAATAAAAAGCTTTTAGCTCTGGTAATTGTGTGAGGAGAATTAATAGTTTTAATTCATGATGTAATGGTTCCACTTTCCATGATGTAATGAGCTATAAAAATAATTCCTTATCTACCTAACCCTACGTTTAAACCTAAGTCGTGAAACCTAAAACTTGGCGTTTCTTTTGTCAATCCAGAGGTAAAATTAATTTTACGCCATGTTCAGAAAATGATCAGTCTCATTCATTTTCTACTGTAAATACATATTAAAAAATTTTTAATGTAATAATGACTATCCCAAACAAATATTCTATCCCATCCATTATTTTAAAATTGTAACAATTTTCCAGCTGAACCACCTGACTCACTGCTACAACAAGCTGGAGGCAGACTTACGCAGTTTGCACATGTTGACCATTCTGATTCTACTGGTGGTGGCGGGGGCCATCATGTACCTCATATACCAGCTGCCCCTTGCCCCCGAGGGCCCCACCGCCTCGTGTTACCAGCCCATCCCCCCGCCGACGGAACAAGATGAGCTGTAATCACACGCCACGACTGTAACTATACATTTTTTTATACCATGTGATCATGTAATACTACGCCAACCGAAACATTGTGTGTTTGGTATTTTTTGTTACCCTCAGAACGTTTACTGATAAAATCAGTATTATTTTGTATAGGTAGTACTAGTATTTCAAGTGTAGGTGTATTTTGAGTAAACTTTCAGGAAGATTTACAACTGTGTTGTCTTTCATCAGGGTTAAGGTTTAATAAAATCTCTGGGTTGATTTTAAAAATATTTCTGAATATTTAGATTTATTTCTCAAAATGAAGTTTAATATTGGGTGTTAAAAGTACAGAATCAAATTGACTATACCAATTTAACATTAAAAAAATGCACAAAAATTTGCAGAAAATATTATTTATTTTGTTTTGAAACTGTTTGAATCTTTAACTTATGTTTGTAATTCTGAGATTTTACTCATTCCCTTAATCTCATTTAAACTGAAACTAAATATAATTGTCCCTGTAGAATACACTCAATTGTCACAACTATGGCCATTCCCCTCCAGTTATGTACATTTTGTTGGTTAAATGGTCACAGTTCATAAAATAAATCGGACTTGCGTTTGTCTAATGTCATAACATGTTCTCTTCAAAGACACAGTTTTTTTTTTTTTTTTTTTTTTTTTTTTTTCAAAGAATGGAAATTTTTTTTATGTATGAAGTTTATATCCTGTTTATATTAAATGCATTTAGTGCACTAGCTGGTTAAGCTCTTGCAACTTGGAGTTACCTGATAGATTCAAAATTAAATTTTTACGTTATATTTGTATTAAGTTTCAATATTTGTATTACTTGTTAAGTTTTAGATATTTATTAAATCTTTTAACCCTTCTCAATTCCGCCCTATACACCCGAGGCAGTTTTAACTTGGTAGCGTACTATACAGTACGGTATATATATACTGAGAAATTAGCATTAGATGTACAATTTATTTAAATGTACTATGGTAAATAATTTTATACACATTATGTGTAAAGGGTATGTTAAACAAAAAATATTTCAGTCCTTAGAGTAGAAGTATCAAACTTCAAAAGTAGTGAAAAAGATGAAAATTCCAAAATTATCTCACTAAACTTGTGTTGCTTAAAGATGAGTTATACTTCTTGGCGTAGTGGCTCGGCTTGGGAAGGGTTAAGAGCTCCGTTTCATGTTATTATTGTTTCAACTTAGCCCTGAGTATTGTTTTTATGAACACAAATTAAAATTCAATATTTTTTAGAATTATACAGTACAATCACCTATCTATGTATGAATCAGTACTTTATTATATTTTGCTCACATAGGATTAAATTCCCTAATAGTATATTATGTTACGATAGTAAGTTGCATGAAAATAGTCTGATGGAAGTTGCAACAGCTGGGTCCCCTCACACCGGGGCCTACAATAACTAACGGGCGTGTATACTTCTCCCCACCACCAAAGTCACGTGACTAAATGCGGCTGATTTGCAGCACAAGTTTCCATAAGATAACATTGTGAACACGTGTTTAAACTCGTATTTTCGGTTAGGAATAAATGTTAATTTTCTTATTTCTCTAAAAACTAATGTTCTAAAACTAAGTATCATGGTCCATGGCTTATTTCTTACCATGACCACCACTGTAATAGCGTATTCCCTATAGGAAAATTCGCTTAAACTGGTAAACAACTGTTTCTAAGTTTTTATCAAGTTTCTAATATTTTAATGTTTAATAGTAATGTTAGTTTTAAAAATTTTCCAAGCTTATTGCCGTAGTTCACTGCCTGATGTGTAGGTATTACTATCACATTTCTGTAGTTCAGACACTCTTAAGAAATACTTAGACTGATTTTAAAAGAAATTGAGACTTGATCATAATAGTGGTACTACATTTGTCATTACTAGATTTAGAATTTTCTATGACGAGGTAGTTTAAAAGACTTAACTAGGGATGGATGGGAATGCTTTTTTTGGTTCAGGGCGGCACAGGAATTTTTATTACCTATTTTATTTATTTTTATTATTCATATTTGGGACAGAATTGGAACGGGATTGCACTTCTCGAAGCTAGACTTTTATCTTAGTGTTTTATAAAGACAAATTAATGTTCAATATCAACTGGTTCTTTTTCCAAATTGTTTTACTTATTTTTGTATAAGTTACAATGAACTTCCTTTTGTTGAAAAGATTTTAAATATCTAATTTTTATATTTGCATCATACAATGAGATCAGCGAAAAGTATAAATTTTCTTGTAACCAAAGAAATTAAAACAAATAACTAAACAATTTACATTCAGAAAAAAATGTTCTCCATGTCAAATTTTATACAAGTTTATTTGAATGAAATATTTAACGTTTGGTACAAAGAATGAAAATAAGAATTATGTACACAAATATATAGATTAAAACAATTGGAAAAATTGTAAAGAAACCCAAACTGTATTACATAAATTGGTCAAATAAAAAAGAACAAAAAACAACAAATTGAAATTAGAATAAATATTAACACTCAGGAATAAAGTTGTTTAACAAACCAGTGACATTTATAATCCCAAGAAATGTTTTGTGTATCTTTATTTTCATAGATTTTACTAAGACATGTTCTTACCCAAGATTATCATAAAAATTGAACTTCAAAAATATGAACTATTAGCCATAAATATGTTTATTGTTATTTCTATGTATTGATTTAACTATTATTTTCCTATATCAGATAAAAATTTAGGAGTGTATGATTAAAAAATCAATAAAAAACATGTAAATTTAAAGTTATGAGCCTCAAAATTAAATAAATGTATTTGTTATGTTTCATTTTAATAATTTATTTCATGGGGTTTGAAGTTTTTATTTAAAAATTAAATTGAATTATAATAAAATGCTTTTAACATTATATAACAGTAATTTTATTAAAGAATTATTTACTTAACAATACTTTTCTACTTTTCAAATTCAAATTCAAACAACTTTATTCCAAAAATTAAGTAGAAACAGTGTTACAGAACAACTTAAAATTGGAAATAATTCCCAGAAAGACTGTGGGTGTGAGCGTGGGAATGAGTCAGTTCAATTTGTTTATTTAAAAGTGTATACGGTACTGTACTTTTTTTAAAAAACACTGTGTAAAAATAATAAAACTTTAAAATTTAATTTGTTTTACAAATTTTAGGTCTTGAAAGAATATCTTTCTACCGCACAAACCTTTTTAAACATTAATTTCACAGAATTTTTTCTCATTGTAAATTAATAACTTAAGAAAAGAGAAAAACTGTTTAACCGTGGATTCACTCCATACTTAATAATTTCTCCCATACCACCTGGCAATGCTCATATTCCGTGGTCAGTCCTCGTGTATTAAGTTTTTTTTTTTTTTTTTTTTTTTTTTTTTTTCCTTTCTAAGCACTATAAATAATCACACACTAAGGAATTGATCTCTATCGAAAAGACTGTTTTATTGGGCACTGAATAATTGTGTATAAATTAAATTTTAGTTTCTCTTTGTTTTTAGTTTTGGAATACTGTAGAATCCTCCTTAAATGCCGTTGATAGGACTGAACTATGGTATAGATAACTAAGCGTCCAGTTCAATTAAATACTAGGAGTGTTCATAAAAATACTAAAACAACTAATAGTTGTATAATTTATGTTAAGAAAACAATTTATCTAATTTCGAATATCCCTTGATTTCAGGACCTTGATAGAATTTAGTCTGTTTTAAAAAGTTAATTTATCTCGATAGGTGCCTAGAATCAAAACCCTCCAAGTCCACATTTTTTTTTAAATTGAGTTTCACCTTGTTCTTTTTAGTTTTTTCATGTTGAATTCAGTAAAAAAATTTTTTGTATAAAAACCCCCCAAATCCTAGTGTATTTTGAAGTCGATGAGGCTTAGTTACAATACCCACCACATAGGTACAAATTGGTCAATATGAACACCTTTTTTTGTCACATGACTACCCGTGACCCTTAGTGAATTGTTTAGGCTATTCTTTATGTTTTATTTACTTCATCGTCAGTATCCTGTCTCTTGTGATAAACACGTAAAAATATTTTACAGTTTTGTTATTATAGCAAGTAATTTATTTAACAGTGTGTGATGATTAGTTTTCACTGCCATACTTTCGAAATTAAGGATGCTGTGGGGATTATTTTAGAAACCTGGCCTGGTAAACTAAGCTAGCTAGGAAGAAAACCCCTTACAAAAAGGAATTGAATAAAATATATTTACCTATGTGGACACCTTTTCACAATCCTCTATAAATAATTATCATTTAGATTGGTGCAATATTTTCAAAAGATAATTGAACTACTGTTACCCAATTTTTATAAACAATTTTATTTCATGCGTCATTTTCATGGGCGGTAATTTGGTGTGGGATGCTTTTTTACTACTAACCATATCTCAGTATAAAAACTCTCATACTGACTCTGTTATAGTTTCGTATTCCGCCATTGACAAATATAAAGGATAAATTAACAACAAAATACATTACGCTATGGTTTTAATTTATTTCATAATCTTGGCGGAAAAAAAAAACAAAGAGCTTTTATGGTCTTACTCATTCACAAAATGCCGTATTTCATTGACAGTATAACTTAAATCTAAAATACACTGTCTAGTTACAAACAATCCTTGCAATAGGCCTACATTAATCATTTATGTGAATATAGTTTATAATAAAATATATTGTTCCCTCTTGGGATTACGCTACTTTATATTCTCTTGATTTTCCTAAATTCTGAGAGGGAACTTAACATATTAATAAAATTTAACCAGGTGTTGAATTTGATGTTATTTGATTATGGTTGTCGGTTTCTATTTTGTGCAGGCTGTAGATGGATAGTTATTCTTAACACAGTTCATTTGGTTATAAACGATAGCCTAAACCATCTTGTTTATCGTATTGTTTGTAAATTAAATTTCTTAATAGTTTTATGTTTCCATATCTAAAATATATTTAGTTGTTGGGTAACTAAATTAAAAGATGATTTTCACATATGGTCTTGGTAGTTTTTACTCTTTTTTACTGACTTTCTTTAATAATTTTTCAAAGTGAATAAGTTAGTTTGTTAGTACTGCCATTGTTCTTATCATAATTAATTTAGTTTATATTTAAATCATTGTGTTATACTATAAGTACACATACATAAAACCTTTCTCAATTGATGTATGAAGTTCAAACCAGTCCTGAATAGTATGTTGATCTTAATTACAACACCATTACTGTTTCATATTTTATAATTACTCACATATAACATAAGCCATATTTTTTTAGTTGAATTAAAAACTAACCGTTAAATAAAGGAAACTTTGTTAAAGAGGTTTTATTCATTACAACCCATATACCAAGAGATCTATTATAGTTAAAAAAAATATTGTACTATTTAGAATGGATTAGGGGCAAATTTTCTTGTTGATTCTTAACCAATCAAGAATCCAGTGTTTTAGCGAATTTCCCATAGGGAATAAGTAAATTCAAAGTAAATTTCATTTTACATGTCATTTCGTCTCATGTGCACACGCACGTGCGAGACAATTAAATTAAACACTGGAAAATTTAAATATCCTTCATCTGGCTGGTATTTACATGTTTAGATAATAATGTTTAAAAGTTTATTTTTAGCTTCTAGATTCCTGGCTTTCCAAGATCTCAATGAATACGCAATACAATACATCAAATTTATCATGTAAATTTGATATTTATAATAATTTGATATTTATAATTTTATACGGTATAAGCTATTACCGTAGGTCTCATGGTAAGACCTAAGCCCGGGACCATGTTACTTTTTCGTTTTTAGGTGCCCAGAGACCAAAAATAATAGTCATTAAAAATTTTATATATATATATATATATATATATATATATATATATATGTGTGTATATATATATATATATATATATATATATATATATATATATATATATGTATATATGTATGTGTCCCTAGACACGATAACTCTCGTAAAAATGGTCCGATTGAGACCAAATTTGGTAGAGATGTGTAATCCTACGTTTATTCGGATGAGTTCGTAAACCAGACATATCGACCTACCGAAAGGGGTAGTTTTGGGGGGTTTTGTACCCCAAAAATAGGTTTTTTACATTTTTCATATGTAAATTTTAAAAATTTTAAATTTTTATTTTGACCATTGGATTTAGCTCAAAAAAACACACAATTTAGTATTTTGAAGCTTTGCTCTATCTCCATTGGTTACCGAGATATTACAAAGTCTAAAGACAGTACATTGTATTTTGGGGCTCCAATGTTAATCTTATGGAGAATTGGGATGTGTTAATATTTCTCTTATTAACCAATATTTTTTTATGAAACTTGGAATTCAGCTTCATTTGGTTGAGATTCATCCATTTATGGTAAAAAATCTTGGTTTTTGTGCTTATCATGGCAGCAAACCTGCATACTCTTTTTCCATGTTAATCATATGGAGAATAGGCAAACTTCTTTAGCAATGGACAGATATTGATAAAACTTAGTAAATGGCTTCATATATGGTCGAAATAAATTTTTTATGATAAAAACCTACTTTTAGTGTTCCCCATGGCAGCATACCTCTTCCTATATTTATCATAAGGAGAATAGACATTTATTTCCCTATTTATGAGCATGTGATTTTATTTGGTTTACAGTTTTATGTGGTCAAAACTAATATTACTAATTTGGAAATTCGCTGAGTACGCAGGTCTGCTGCGACGGGGGTATTAATATTACATACCATACTGTACTGATTGGCAATTTTTACCTGAACGATGAGTGTGTGATGTTGCCCCTATTGCCAGTAGGGTGGCTTAAGGGGCTTATAGATGGGGAAAGTAGAGACAACTTGTTGCTCGCTGCATTACTTGCCAGTTGCACTTACCGCAAACTTACCTTGTCTCTAGAGGAACTTTCCTTTCCTGTGGTAAGTACTTGCCAGGGGCAAGAAAACTCAAACATGTTTGATATTACTGGCCTGGTGGCAGCAAGTAGTGGGTCATGTGGGTGGTCACGTGATCACTTGCAAATTTTCACATGATCGCCTACTGAACGCACTACGGTGAAGAGGGAACACGGTCATCGTGTTTAACGAAAGTTACACAACGAAGAGGTGCAGCAACTGCATTGCATATTGGGTATACAGAGCGATGTGAAAGTCTCCAAAACCCCTCACCAATATGTCAACTGCCATGTCTGCCTCATAAAGGTATCAACCAGGATAAAAACGGAGCGAAAAACATCCTAATAAAGTACGTCCGTTCGTCTATCGTCGGCGGACAGGATTTTCAGCCATAAGGTCGAAAATCGTATTCTCCTGACGGACCTGTCGGGACTCAGGAGGCTAATAGTTCATAAAGCCATAGCTTCTCCTTTTAAAATATCTGACAAGGGCTCTGCTGAGCTGAAACAATGTACAGGGAGCGTCGGTTTTCACATGGCTACACTCTGGAAGTCGCGTGGTGGAGGGTTGTGGGGAGGGTCACTGAACTCTATTTTAACTGACATAGAACAGTGGTAAGTTGCCAGTTCTTCCTTGAGACAAATTTTAAAGTGATGACTCTGTCGTTGCTAAGCAAATTTAACAGAAATTTTATTGTGTCTTGGAAATAGTGATATAGTGACTAGTCCATTCCCGAAGTAAAATATTTTTATGGGCAAAACACTTCATAATGGCTGTCATCTTGTTAAAAAATCCCAAAGGGCGTCCAAGGTCAGCCTGAATTGCGGTCAAAGTCGAACGAGGGAGACAATTTAAAGCCTTGTGATTCAATTCAATTCAATTCAAATCATCTTTATGCATAAGGGCCCTTTCACACAATGCCACCGGTGGCTGCAACTGGTGGCCGCCACCGGTTACCTGCCACAGCTTAAACATTGTTTTAAATGGGGGCCTTCTGACGCGGCCACTGCAGTTGCCCGTCAGGACACAGTGGCCGAGCAGTGTCTCCTCGCGCAACTGCGAGCCGGCAACCGCAGTGGCGGCAACTCACCCCGGGGCATTGAAAGAAATGGGAGCTTTCAGACGCGACCACTAGTGTCCGCCACTCGAAGCGTGTACTCACCTGTTTTGGGGTATAGAGTCTGTCAGTTCACGAGCGGAGACAGATACGGACTTACTTGTGATAGTTGTTCCAAGTATAGACTGTTTATTTTTTGTTTTAAAATAATGAGTGACCAGAAGAAAAATAAGGAGGAAGTTGCAGAAAAAAAGAAGAGGAACAGAAGAAGCTATTACGCAAATTAATAGAAGACAAAATTAATACTGATGATCTCATTTGCGAGATTGAAAAGTATCCGGCCATATGGGATACTAAAGACGAGTATGCTAATAAAATAAAAAACGGAATTCATGGCAAAGCTGTGAACAATGTTCATTACTCGGCAGCATTTTCTAGACTAGTTGTGTGGTGGCTATTGATGGAGTGTCTTGCTAGTTGCCTGTACTGTCAACTGCAGTTAACCCGGCTAGTAACCGGTGGCGGCCACTAGTTGCAGCCACCGGTGGCCTCGTGTGAAAGGGCCCTAAGTATAAGCACTTATACATGAATAGTGTCTAAATTACATTTTGTAAAAAATAACTAGTGAACAAATAAAAAGTTGAAAAAATGAATAAGGGAGAGATAGTAAAAATAAATCACACAAATTTAGTGAGAATTATTACAAATAATAACCAGGCCTACTTAAAATATGAAAGCTGGATGAACAGAAAAGGAGAGAGAAAAAAGAAAGAAACTGTCACAATTCCTCAAATGAGTACATTGCCTTGTTGATGAGAAATTCCTTGAGTTCAGTTTTAAATTTTCTCTGTGAAACCTCTGGTCTAATTAATACCAATTTCAAGCTTATTGAAAAACTTTGAACCAGCATACCTACGTTTTTTTTTTTTTTTTTTTTTTCAAAAAGTTTTAATTTATGAGGGACTATTGTGAGAATGCCACGACTTCTTGTGAGATATTCATGATTGTCGCCAACCATTTCTAATTCCTGAAGCCTGCTTTTTACAGATAAAACTGTTTCAAAGATGTACATTCTATATACTGTCATGATATTTTCTAATTTGAAATATTCTTTTACTTAAGTTTTAGACGGGAGATTACAAATTATTCTCAGAGCTTTTTTTTGCATTTTTAGAATGGAATTCAAATTGTTTTTGGTTGAGGCCCCATAAAGAGAGATCCCAAATGATATAATAGATTGGATATAAGAAAAATAAATTACTTTCAAAGTTTCTTTTTCACTGTAATATTTTTACCTTATTAAACAATATAACCCAGATGAAATTCTATAAAGTAATTGTTCAACATGACAATCCCATTTAAGCGATTTGTCAACAACCAATCCCAAAAATTTGATTTTATCCTTGACATCAATTGTTTCATCTAGAAATCTAATAATTGGTTGAGTTTTGTTTTTATTTTATTTAGATTGAAAATTTATGATATTAGTGTTTTCAGTATTCAAAAATAAATTATTTGAATTTAAAAAATTAACTAACAGAATTATGTCAGAGTTTGCCTTAATTTCTAGTTCATCATAAGTTGATGCTGTGATTTTTAAATTTGTATCATCAGCATATAAACACAATTTGCTTAAGTCACTAAGTTGAGGGAAATTTCTCAAGTAACAGATAATAAAAGTGGTCCTAAGATGGATCCCTGAGGAACTCCATATTTTACTTTTGTAACCGATGATTGATATGGAATTTTGTAATTTTTGTTGTTGTGGTGTATAATTTCTACAAACTGATACCTATCTGAAAGGTAGGATTTAAGTAAATTCAATGCAATATTTGTTAATCCAATTTTTTTCCATCTTAGAAAGCCGTAAATCATGTGATATTGTATCAAAGGCTTTATTCAAATCCATGAATAGACCCACACTACTTTTAATTTATCATCTAAGCTATCTATAATTGATTCAATAAAGTCTGTAGCTGCTGTTATAACAGACTTACCGCCACGAAACTCATGTTGGCAGTCACCAAATATTTTATTTTGTTCTAAGAAATGAACTAGTTGATTGTAAATTACTTTTACATAAATTTTAGATATTGAGGGTAGCAAAGCAATTGGACATTATTTTTTTTTCTTAAAATCACTTCCAAATAACATAAAAGCAACAATTAGATCTGATATTACTACGGATTTGAAGAAAAAAGAACAAAATAGAACTTGCAAAAACTTAGACCATGGATATATTGACACTAATGTCATAAAAAGCTTGAAAGAAAAAGATGTTTACTACTTAAAAGCTGATAAAAGCAACACGGTCGTTATATTAGATAAAACTGATTATAATGAAAGGGTACAAAAAATGATCGATGAAGGAAACTATCAATCATGTAATATTAACCCTTTAAATTCCTTCAAAATTAATTGCCGTTACAAACTCACTCAAACATTGTAAAAACATTATTAATGTAGACTTAATGAGTCATTTGATAGTTTCAAACCCATGTATTCCGAGGTTGTATTGCTTGCCCAAAACACACAAGCCAGGCAACAAAATACGTCCTATAGTGTCATCGATTAATTCTCCAACGTACTACCTATCTAAATGGCTTGTTAACAATTTAAATACTTAGGCTGCGTTCACACGAGACGACTTTTCGCCGTGCGCCGTGGACGGCACGGCGCCGTGGAGGTTGAATAACATTGGAGTATATGGAAGTGTTCACACGTTACGACGCCCGTCGAATACGGCGCCGTGCCGTCCACGGCAGCCGTGGACGGCGCTAAATTCGAGGCCACGGCTCTTTCACGGCACATTCACGACCATTTCAATTCAATCACATGTTGAATCTGGTATTAGTACTAATATTGCCACTTCAACTATTGTAACCAGTTTGCACAATATAAACAGAAATATCTTATAGAAAAGTAAAGGATAGATTATTTACACTTAAAGGAAGGGGGGGGGGGGGGGGTAAAGGACTTCCTCCCCCAGAGCGTTATGCAGTGCTTCACGTGCTCCCATTTTGCGCCTTTAAGGCTGATAAAAATGAGGGAGTTTTTAAATAAAAGATAAGACTTGGGCTATTTGATTCGCTTTTAGAATTTTTAATACTTGGAATCCACATTAAACTGTGATGGTCTAAAGTTGTTAAACTTTGACCCATTATAGCGTAATATGGATTCAAAATATAATAAAACTCAAAAGCGAATAAAAAAGTCCAAGAAAGTCTTTATATTTCATTCAAATCCTCTCTCACTTTTATCCGAGTTAAAGTTTCATCGGAGTTAGGCAGCGGCCGTAGCTCAGTAGTTTTAGAGCTCAGAGCTCTGGGTTATTACCCAGCGACCCGGGTTCAAATCCCGGCTCGGGGACAAAAAGATCATTCGGCCGCTCCCATGGTTCGGAAGTCACGTTAAGCCGTTGGTCCACCTGCATAGAAAACAAAAAAAGTACAGGCATTTCAGACGAGGAGAACTATCAGTTAATTGCTGATTTCCCTTTACTTAAAGTCATAGTATTATTATTTATATTTATCGGGGGGAGTTTAAATAAAGACATAAAATGTGAGCAGGCCAAGCACTGCATGACTTTCTGAGAGGAGCTTTTTCATCCTTTCTTAAAACCAATCTTACAAAATATAGGTAAACACCTTACAGTAGATGATTAAAACTTAAACATATTCTATTACAATTTATGCATTAATAAACTTTCCTTTGGCATCGCCACTCATTTAGGTAGTATCATAATCGCAGTCTTTATTTAATGCGTGGACTGTAATCAAAACCTTTTACTGATTTTACTATTATAAGAGGTTAAACTAACAACTTCTTATGTTTACCATTGACGATTCGGCCGACACGGCGCGGCGCTGCGCGGGCCGTACAATCCTTACGACACAAGCCGTGGTGTCCACGGCTGAGGCCGAGGAATGCACGGCGCCATGCCGTCCACGGCGGACGGCGAAAAGTCGTCTTGTGTGAACGCAGCCTTACCATTTCCAACAACCTTGAGTGTCAAAGATAGATACGACTTTTTGAACAAAGTGAAAAATGTCAAGGTTAAACCTAATGAATACATGGTGTCTTTTGACGTTGAATCGTTGTACCCAAATGTACCAATACCAACTACTATTGAAATAATTAAATCATGGATGAAAAATCATAGTTTGAGTGATGAGATTATCGAAGAGTACTGTACGTTCTTTTAATTAATCTATGCATGAACCAAAATGTATTCCAGTTTCAAGATCAATTTTACAAACAAACATTTGGGACTGCAATGGGTAATTCACTTTCATGTTTAATTGCCAACATATTCCTTAGTAATTTTGAAATTAATGCAAAACAAATTTTAAATTATTTTCCAAGAGTTTGGTTGCGCTATGTCGATGATATATTTGCAATATTTGATACATCTCAAAATCTACAGCAATTTGTCGGCCAACTAAATTCCTTTTACCCAACTATAAAATTTACTCATGAAATTTAGAACAGAATCACTCATTGCCATTCTTAGATTTACTTGTTATTCGAAATTCGTCTGGAGATTTGGAGTTTGATGTACACCGCAAACTAACTAGTAATGACAGATTTATACCTCACGATTCTTATACTCATGGTTCACAGAAAAGAGCGGTATTCAACAGCCTTATCCACAGACTTGTCAACACTCCACTAAATGAAGAAAGGTATAAAAATGAAGTAATCAAAATAAAACAAGTAGCTAAATTTAATGGATATAAAGAAAGTTTAATTGACAAAATGATTAAGAAAAAGAAAAAACGAATGGCAAAAATGACAAGGACCACCTTATTTGATAATAGCAAACAAGAAGAAGTTTGGAGATCAATTTCGTTTGGCTCTTATCGAAAAATTGTCCAAAAGGCATTCATAAACAACACAAATATAAAGATTGGATTTTCTTCTAAATTAAAATTAAAACATATCTTAGGGAATCCCAAAAACAAAATTAAAGAAGATGATAAATCAGGCGTGTATGAAATCAAATGTAACGACTGTGAAAAGCTATACATTGGTCAAACAAAAAGAAAACTTAACATTAGATTGAAAGAACACTTAAGTCATTTGAAATTTAATAGACCTGAAAAATCAGCAATGGCCAAACATGCGCTCGAGACGGGACACACTTTTCAAGAATAAAATTATTAAAAGAAGTCACAAATAGTAATTATCTGGAGATGCACATGAAAGTTTAGAAATGAGGAAGAAAGAAAATTATTTAGTTAATAACGAACCAGGAATCTTACAAAAATTCGACCTTATTAACCTATTTAAATTTATAATTTGTTCTCAAAATTTATTATAGTACAATTCACACTTTGATGTTTTCTGAATCCAACGCTTGTTTAAATTTCAAATAACACATGTAAATTTAATCATATGTTAAATTTATATATAATTGAGGAGGTATATGGTAAAACGGCGTATGGGGGTATACGCCCTTTTTCCGGAGATGGTCTATTTCGATTCCTCATGTTTCCATTGGTAACCGTGCAAAATTTCATCTTTGTATCTCTTTGCATTTTCATTTTATGAGTCTGTTTCCATGATGATGCACAACACTTCTGCAACGAAATAATAATGTAAATAAAAACATCAATTTAATAATATTATAATTACACATTATAACATATAAAATAAAATTATAAAATAAAATATTTTATAATTTTTTTTAATTATAAATAATTATAATTATAGTATTTTTACTAATAATAATAATAATTATTATTATTATTATACTAATATTATTATTATTATTATACTAATAATAATAATAATTTTTACTAATAATAATTACTATTATTATTATAAATAATAAATAATAATTATAATTATTTAATAATTTATAATAATTATAATTATAATAATAATAATAAATTTATAATTATTAAAAATATTTTTAATTTTATAAAATAAAATTAAAAATAAACATTATAAATAAAATTTATATAAAATATAATATAATATTATATTTTATATAAATTTAAAACATAACCATACAAATTTCCTCATACACAAGTTATGTAGTAGGCCTATAAAAATTTTTATAGGCCTATTTAATAGGCTATAAAATAGCCTAATTTAATAGGCCTATAGCCTATTTAATAGACTTAAAATGAAGAAATTAAAAGAAAAACTACCATTTTATTTGGGTAATTATACAGGCTTTTACTATCCAGTCCTCATAGTGTTGTAAAATATAAATTATAATATTAATAAAAATTTATGTCATACTATGTGATGTAAATCCTTGGAATAAGGGCTTTTCTTTGAAAAAAGGGCGTATAAAAAACATGGCTGACTGTCATCTTAGGAAAAAGGGCGTATGCAAACCTTTTTTCAAATTGTAATTAATATTTCAAATGCCAACTTAACAAAATATTTCTTCTTGTTATATATAAGTTGAGATTCTGAACTTAATTTTGTTTAAAGGTTTCAAAACCATAAATCCTATATATATAAAAGTACAATCAAGTCAATTATTGATTGCCTGTTTCCCGAAAGTATGGTTTCTTTGTATCAGCCCTTTTACCATAGACGTCCTCAATTGTAATTTTGTTCAGTTGTGTTGGTCTGATGATGTTATCATTGATAACGAAAGGCCTCATCAAAAATTAAATAAATTTTATTGGATTATTTGAAGTTATTAATTTTAAATTAGTGATATGAATTCCAATAAGAAGAGCTTTGTAAAATGAATGAACTGAAAGAGTTTTTAAGGCTATTAATAACATTATTAATGTCTCTCTCATTGAACTGGTTCCCAGTTGTAACCATTTTGCCCTCTAAACTAGTTCTTAAATTATCCGTAATCAATAATCATGCTGTAATTTGACATAACATTTCCATCAACAACATTTGAAAAATAATCAATAAATTGATTACAAACCAATGAAGGATCTGAACATAGCTCACTATTTACTTTCATATTGATATTATTGACATTTTTTGAGGTTGTGCCCATTTCAGAATTTATTATCATCCAAGCAGTTTTGTTTACATTATTTGACTTAATGATTTTGGCTTTATAATATTGATTTTTTGAACATATCAATTTTTCCTATACAGTTTATGCATATTTTTTGCTTTATTTTTTAAAACTTAACATTTCAGCTCTCTGTGTTCATAGGTACTCTAACTAAGAAACAGTTTTGCAAATATAGTTTTTTAAGCACTTACGGGCTCCACCCCACTGGACTTCAAAATTACTTTAGGGCCTCCGGGGTTGAGATTTGACATGGACGTGTCTCTTTGCTTATAGGTCCTCACCAAGAAATGGTTTTGCAAATACAGTTTTTTAAGCTTTTTAGGGCTTCGCCCCACTGGACTTTAAAATTACTTTTAGGGCCACCAGGGTTGAAATTTGGTGGCCGATTCTCTTTGCTCATAGGTAAAATATTCACTAGGAAACGGTTTGCAAAACCTTTGGCCTCTGCCCCACTGGGCTTCAAAATTACTTTAGGGCCACCAGGATTAAAATTTAACATGGACGAGCCTCTTTGCTCATAGGTACTCACCGAGAAACATTTTTGCAAAAATCTATATTTATTTAATACGCTAAGGGTTTTTTTGTCTTGAGAACTCCTCCTACAATTTTCAACCGATTTTCAAGTTTTTGGTGTCGTTGGATAGGGCTTGGTCTGTAGTTGTTTCCGCCAAAAACTGATGAGAATCAGACTGAAAATAAAGGCGCTATCCACCATTGAAATTTCAAAATTTCCCATTTAAATAACATTGGGATTGAATAAAGCATTTTAAACATCTGTTAATAATCAGCAGTAAATACGTGTAGTTTGGGTGATTAAAAGATATTCACAATATAGGATTGGTCGGATGCCATTGATTTAGAGCTAAAAGTAACATTTGTATTGTATAAAAATAAATTTCTCGATTTCGAGCAACACGTATACTAGTAAATTAAAATACTTTTGTAAAATATTTTTACAAAAATAGTGTTTGAAGCTCTTTAGGGCTCAGCCCCACTGGACTTCGAAATTACTTTAGGACCACCGGGATTGAAATAATAATAATAATAATAAATTTTATTCCGCTGACAAATTTACATTGTATGGGAATTTACAAAAGTCTTTCTATGTGTTTCACAATTTAAAACTCACAATTCCAGATTTTTCAACAAGATAATTCATTGTTAATTCATTTCATACTCAAAACTTTTTTAGTCTTTCAATTATTTTTAATTGTTTTTTTCTTCTTTCTTCCTTCTACTTCTTCTTCTTTGATGGCCGATTGATTCTCTTTGCTCAAAGGTACTCACTAGGAAACAGGTTTGCAAATATAGTTTTTTAAGCTTTTTAAGGCTTCACCCCAATGGACTTCAAAATTACTTTAGGACCTCCGGAGTTGAAATTTGACATGGACAATTCTCTTTGCTGATAGTGACTAACTAGGAGACGGTTTTGCAAATATAGTTTTTTAAGCTCTTAAGGGCTTCGCCCCACTGGACTTCAAAATTACTTAAGGGCCCTCTGAGTTGAAATTTGACATGGACGTGTCTCTTTGCTCATAGGTACTCACCAAGAAATGGGTTTGCAAATATAGTTTTTAAAGCTTTTTAGGGTTCCGCCCCAATGGGCTTGAAAATTAATTTAGGGCCCCAGGGGTTGAAATTTGACATTGACCTGCCGCCTCTTTGCTTATAGGTGCTCTTGCATTTGCAATTACTATCAATAAGATACAAGGGCAAGAGACTTCATTTGAAACACCGACGCACTTTGGCGTATTTTAAGGTGAGTATGACTGAAGGGGTGAGTGTGATGATTGTGATGGATCAGATGAGGTGTAGCTTTGTTACTGACAAATATCAGCTGTTTTTATTTGTCAGGATCATTAATTAATAGCCCAATGACCAAAGGCAGCTGGGTCCAGTATCGAACCATCAAAAAGCACTAACTTTTCTCAGGATCGAACCGGCTACCTTCAGATTCAGATTCAAGCTTTGACTATTCCAGGTTTAAATCGGGAAAATGCCTGTTTTTCGCACGGCCAGTTATGGTGTGCTTACAAGTTGGTACGCCTGAAATTTTTACATTTACACACACTAAAACAAAAGAGAAAAAACTATTGTTTATTCTTTGGCCTTACAATAAAATTAATACATATACTTACTTTTTATGCCATATACTTACTTTTTTTCCTTTTTTTGTCATATTAAAAAAACTTTATTTCTGTAAATAATTGAGCGCAGCAACGCGCGCCGGGTAACTGCTAGTATTATAAAATTCAAAATATTAATACAGCCTATATGATTTTTTCATAAAAATTACCATAAGTTACATGATTTTCAATGCATTATAATTATGTTGTATGAATTACGGTACAATTAGGGTCTAATATTTTGTAATTATTGAATGTGACTAATAAAAGTTGAGGTACCTATTAAGTAATATACCGTAATTCCATTTATTTAGAAATAACTGTGTGTTATAAGTGTTTGGGATAAAAACAATTAATTACGTAATTATTTAATATTTTATCTTATCTGAACAAAAAACAAAACGGAGTATTGTGTAAAGCTTATAGTTCTTGAATATTGGAAATTTAGGGCATGAAATTAGTTTTTTTTTTTTTTTTTCATTAAAACTTAGGTAGGTTACTAATGTTGACCAGGTGTATAATACTTTGTTTTATATAATAATCAATATTTTCAGTCAAAATAGTTATTGCATTCAACACTCAAGAATAATGTTTTGAAATTTACTTGTAACAATGAATAAGGAAAAACTTATATGAGGTGAGATTCAGAAATACTTGTTCATTAGTTAAGAATTTTATCTATAAATATTTTTAGCTCTAAATGTTTTTACATCTAAGTGTCCTAAAAAATGCCCAATCAAGTACTATTTTTATTTTCTACACGCATGTTTTCGAACGTCAAATAACATTAAAATCCCATCCGCCATTGCGCAAGCTCTCCTGGTTGGTTGATTTTACAGGGAATCGGATTGTGCCGCCATATTGGCTACTTCGTTCGTCCCTTTGCTTGCTGTTGAATGAATGCTACACCAACGCCCTCAAACGTCGGATTTTGAATTAAAGGTAATTTTGTTTTATATTCTTAGGAGTGAAAGGAATGTAATTGAAATGACATTTTTAACGTTTAACGTTGTCAATCAACAAGCTATCCATAATAAATGTTGAAATTACACACAGTTTTCTTCAACACAAGCTACCGATCCACTAACTACGAGCTGGTAGCCATTATGATGACAGCGCGGACGGTGCCAATTTCTTGAAATTTTCGCTTTTAATGCCCCCTGTATTCCGAATTTGTAAGTAGAAATTCTATTTATTCCCGACAGATAGCGTTCTACTAGTGTAGTAAAATAGTGGACATAAACTGCTGTGGAAATTAGACTATTTAAAAATATATTTACATGGACCTTTCCTTTACTAGTGTTACATTCTTGCTTCCTTTCAGTTAAATGTGGAATAAAGTTAGCCAAGTATGGTTTGCAAAAGTAGAAGCAAGTGCTGGGCATTAACTTACCGTTTTATTTTCTATCCCCTCTAACCTAACAAAGGCGAAAACAATAACTAAGTAAATCTAAGTAAGTCAAGTTGATTAGGCTAACTTAACTTATTTGTGAAATTCACCTTATAAGCTAAGCCTATGCCAATCAATATGTGTTGCTTTCTCACATCCCAGGATAAAATTGTTTCAGTTCCCTAGGCTAATTGTTTTTCCTCTTTCTAGTAATTTTTCATTAGTTTCAACTTTAGCAGGCCTCGGCTTAATGAATTAGGCCTAACTTTTATGTCTTAATTTTGATTATTGTAATCTTGAAATAATTAGGCCTATTCAGTTGTTGGAATAAGTTAGGCCTTAGGTGTGTTAACTTAATCAGCAGGCGAAACTTCGTTTTTCTAGCCTACTCCACCGATACTATCGACTTAAAATTTCTTTTTTTCAATAGGTAGGCCTACCATAATATTATCATTTTATTTTTATTTAGGCCTATTCCAACGTTCAAAACAACCAATACATAAATAATTTATAAAGGAATTAAGTTGTATGGTAGGCCTACCATAAATATGAATAATCTAAGATACAATTTGTATGTTACAAAGAGCCAACAAAGAAGCAGAATATGTTTGACCTAAAATGGTATCACACAAATGTCCAATACAAATCAGAAAGGTATATTTTCACTATAGTATTGAGGGAATGTGTGTTTTTCAATTTTTGTTTAAAACCATTGATTTTGTTGTTGTAAACATCACTGTCTATAAAAGTGACAGAAATTTACTTATGGTTAGATTATTATTATGATTTCTACAATTCTTACCTTGATCAAAGTTGATTCGATTGTTCTTATAACACAATTTAAATCAGAAATCAAAATTTTAACATTTATAATAACAGTGGAGTAGGATAACAAAGTTTTGCCAATCAGAATAGCCTAGTCTTTTTTAGTCCTATAAAGTTACTTAATGTGATTGAATGTAAACTTAAGTAGTTCTAGGACTACGGTACCAATGACAGCTAGTTTTAAGGGTTAAGATGCTAGGCCAAGATTTCAAATTGTTTCTTTGTAGGTAGGCTTACAACTTGAGAGTACGGTAGATTTACATTTTTAAGGCTCCGATAAGCACACTAAATTGATCTAAAATTAAGGTGAAAGTTCATTATCCAACTCCACTGTCATTATCAGTGGTTGAAATTTTGATTTTGCGATTAAAGTTGTGTGATGAAAACAATTCAATCAATAACAATATTAAAGTAAGAAATGTAAGTTATTAATAATCTAACATTACAATCAAACTGTAAACCTCGGTCACTTTTATGGACAGCAATGTTTAACTTATAACAACAAAATCAATGGTTTTTGGAAACATTAAAAACACATAGGCCTATTCCCTCAATACAATAGGAAATAAACGGTATCAGATAACTGACACATACTTTCTCCCATCAATATAAAAAAGGTGTTGAAAGCTTCAAACATTAATGTCTTGATGGCTCAGTAGGATAGCTACCAACTGAGCAGTGCGAGTTTGACCATACACACGTCTGTGACTTTTAACAACGTACTGCGTTTACCAAGAAACAAAAATTGAATTTTCCCCGCAACCACTTCACGTAGAGCAATAATTTAAAATACTGGTTTATTTTGTTTTTTGAGCTTGATTTAATGGTGAAGTAAAAATTTTTCAAGATAACAGCTACGGTTCCAAAAATCCAAAAAAATTGGTTTTTAATACATTTTTACTGTTTAACTTTTGAACGCACATTTTCTCAGAGATGCGGGTGGTGTCATTTTATTCGTCATTTTAATCTTAATAAATCACTAAATTTTAATCAAAATTGTTAGAGCCGTTTTTGAGAAATTAGGATTTTTCGCGTTTTTTGAGGGTTTTGGGGGGTAAACTACCCTTAAAAATAAAAAATAAACAATAAAAAAAAATGAAAAAATACCTGGAATTGCCTTGGGTTTGAACCTAAATACCAAATTTCGCCAAAATCGGACCATTGGGGAATTCTCTAGCTCTGTTTACATCCAGACACATACAGACAGACATCACTCTGAAAACCAATTTTTTGGACTCAAAGGGTACCAAAATGGATAAATCCACCAACAACTCAAATTCGAAAATTTTGACGAAAACAATACTTTCTCCATATACTATGGTATAGAGGGAGAAAGTAAAAATACCCTTCTGATTCCTATATGGCAACATTTGTGTGATGCCATTTTAGGTCTAATAAAGTCTGTATCGTCTCATTAAATTAAGTAAGATACACCTACAAAATAAACTCAGGTAGTTTATTTTGTGTTGTTCTTTGATAACGTTATGGGCTACATTAGTTAAAATTTGTACCTTACTGTATTTGTTATTTACAGTTACTTGTTTGCAATACTTTTTTTTCTTGTCAAAATGTATTTTTTTAAGTATCTTAAAACTTAATCAGATGGTAACATCGTAATCTTATATATAATTGTATTATTGATGAAATAGCAATATTATCTTAAAACAGAAATTTTAACTAGCCTATTTATAATAATGATTGAAAAGGATAACAAATTTTCACTTAAACCAAACCAAAGTCAAATTTGTGCACCATCCTTGACTATCTTATTGTAGGCTCCCTCTAAAACCCTGCCGTGGTGACACACAGTCTATGAGACCAATCAAAATTTCGGTCGTAGGGCCTAGTTCACCAATTAACCGATAGGTTGTGTTCGCTGTTGCTCAAGTTATGCAACAAACTCCGTTCAGTGTGCCTTCAGCTGCCGGGGCGTAGTTTGCATTTTGGTTGGTGGAGCAGAGCAGTAGCTGTGAGCAGTCCCGTATACCTGTGATCGATCTGGTGCACCAGTTCATAAGATTGAAATAACACATATGCCTTATAAGTTTATAACATTGAGAAACATTAAGTTTACAGTAGAAATAATAAGTTAACTCGGATTTATTGTAGGTAGTCAAGAATAAGTTTTAGAAAACTTTTTTTATTGTTTGACATTCATATTTTGGTATTTTTACAAAGATATAATAATCTACGGTCTCACAGACCGCAGTCGCCAAAATAGGGACTTCATCAAAATATTCAGTAATTTCCAAAACCCGTTTGAGTTAAATATAGGGCCTATTTTGTATTTTAACAAGTTTGAAGCTTGAACCTTTGTAATAATAAAATAAGTTACGGTATATGGTCTTTAGATTTAGTTAAAAATTGCTGGATTTTTCATAAGTTAAGTTGATGTTAAGTGCAATAAACTTTTTTCTTCCACTTCAAAATGTGTTTTCCCTCATAAAAACACTGTATTTATCTTCCTAGTTATTCTAACATTGTTACACAGATTTTCCCCAAAAAAGTTTCATTTAGTGATTTATTTTCTATGGTAGGCTACATAAAAAATTACATTTAAAAGTTTGGTCTCCAAGACTAATAAAAGTTGGCCTATCATTTTAACCGCCCTTTTTTTAACTTAATTGGTACCGTAACATCCCGTTTAACTGGTCTTGTATCGCCTGAAATGATACTTCTACATGTAACTTAGCCTATTTTAATCAAATTTCATATCATGTAGACAGTCCGAGTCAAAAAATAAATTAGTTAACTCTCCTTGACAGTTTGATTTGATCATAGAGAATTCAATTGTTTACATTCTTTCCAGTTAGGCTACCTGTTACCACCCTCGTATTCGTGTAAACCATAGTCTGGCATGGGACCGGTCCAACAAGTTTATTGCAGTAAACTTGCATGATTTTTCCAAAACTTGATGTTTAGAAAAACTCAGCAATTTTTTACTATAAATAAATCTATAAACTGGATACATGATGCAATATTTATATAATCTATATATATAATTCCGTAAGCAAATCGGTCCCCACGAAATATCTCGAGTTAGGAGAAAGATAGGGTAACATAAGGTAAACTGCCTAAATGCCGTGAACATACCAAACGCCGTGATTCCTCACTTTACGTGCGAATACTGACGAAATCGGCAAACCGACGGCGAAATAACGACGTCATTTTCACTCAAAAACTCTTTGTTTACTACTCTGTGTGTTTCTTGGCGGGACGCGGCGGCTAAATTTTCGTCAGTTGGCGGTCAAACGTTGCCCGGTGCAGAAGTGCTTACTTTCTTAGCTTCTTTACTAAGGATACGGGAGAGCCAAATAAGTTATTGACGCTGTATATTTCATATAAATGGGGGTTTTCATCGATTTAAACATTCTTTATAATCTTTTCTATCTTAAAACTGCTTCATTAAGACGATTTCATTTCTGAATGTCTTTAAAATAACTGTCACGGGATTTAAACTGTAAATCATTCAGTTTTCAAAACTCGTGATAATGACCACGGAAATTGATTTTTATATGTGCTTGTTCAGTAATGCATTAAAATAGTTTTTTTACGTTTCAAACGAGTTATAATTTATGAAATTTTAGATAAAGAGCTAATTTATATGAATACTAAACTCCGTGGTTGATATTTTAACTTTTACTTAAGTAAATAACTTGTTTCTTGTCAAAGAATCTATTAAGACGTTTATTAAGCTTTGATTATTGAGGGTGTTATTTATTTGTCTTTTCACTTATTTTTAATTGTAAAAATATATTATTACTCAGAGCATTTTGCAGATAAGGATTTTAATAAATAAATTGTTTAAAATGTGATCTAACCTTTTTATTTCCAATTATCAATGGTCACGGGATTTGAATGACAAATAATGCATTTTTCAAATTCGGTGCTAGGAGTCACAGATTAAAGCTTTTGAAGAGGTGGTTTTTAGTAACGAAATATTTAATTATTTGCACATTTTGATCCAAGTTTAGTTGTAAAAGTGTTAATTATAACACTAAAATACACAAATCCCAAAATCCGTGGTCGACATTTTGGTATTAACATTACTGAAAACACGTTTGTTGTACAAGGTTTTTTAACAAGATGTTTAACACATTAAAGCAATGTAGGAGTAGAAATATTGTCTCAACTTTGTAATGGCCTTAAATATTTCGTATGTCAATGCTCTTTTAAAAAAATGTAGTTATTTCTTGACCAAAGAAGCATTGACTATGGATACTCTAGAATCCATAGTCAATTACTTACAACAAGTGTAAGTACTTAGCAAAAAAATTCTCTCCTTTTGCAATAAATGTTGATGTAACTTACTTTAACTGCCGTTCTAATGTATTGTGTAAACTTGGATTTAATTTAAGAGGCTATTAATCTGGTAAAATGAAACAAATTTGATATAATATAACTTTTTTATTTGGGTTTCCTTTATTTTATTCCTCTAAGAGAAGAAATTTTTTACTGTATGCAGTCTTGACATCATATGCTTTAAACTGTCGTCAGCCTGTAAAAGACATTTCTTATATGGGTGTAAGTATTGTTTTAGCAATAATAAGTAGTTACATTGCTAAAGTAACATCTTAAAAAAAGTTTCTGACCATAATATGGGTACAGCAGGATGGTCACGGAATTTGGCTGACATATCACGGAGTTATGTTTTGTTCTCACGGAATTATGTAAATGGTGCAAAAATGACTTGCTCTTGTAAATATTTTATAGTTAATCACATTTTGAAGCTAATTACCACCTGAAAACAGTATATTGAAGGGGAAATAATGTGGAGTAAAAAATAGTACTACATACAACCTTACTTATGGAAAAAGGTATTTAATGGTTGAAAATAAACTGAACCAGGCTGAAGGATGCTTAAGGTCACGGCATTTAGGCAGTTTACCTTATAATGGCTCATTTTAAAGCTTGAGGTCTAAGAACGCAAGGAAAAATACCAGAATTATCAAAAGTTACCTGGACTTCGCCCCATTGGACCTTGAAGTTCCAATGTTAATCTAATGTAGGGTGACCAAATGATTCATGGAGGAAACCGGGACAGTTCCGAATATGTACCCCCCCCCCCTCCCCGCTGACCGTATACCCACCAACTGGTCCATTGTTCCCTGGATAAGAATTAGGCTTAATAAGAACTGTTTAATTCATATTATATGTTTTAATTACAGTTAATTAATCAGATTCACACAAATTTTCATGAATTTCCTAAACCTAAACCCTTAGTACTCTATGTTAATGTAGCACAGTTCAAAATTTAACTTGTCATCGGATAATAGTATAATAAATATTACAGTAGTTGATAGCATAATGACTACATAATGTTGACTATTAATGTAGGTATTTATGGCAAAAACACCTAAATACAGAGTTTAAATGATTAAATATTAAATTTTAATTTAAGTTCTCAGCAATGTTTGTGGAAGGTATATAATGATCGGCTTTGCAGAAAATGATATTTGTCACTGCTGCCGGCGTTCTTGATCTAGTCGGTTTTTTTACGTAAGTTATAAATTACACACAGTTACATTTGTAATCATAAAGAATTGGGAGGGTTGCTTCCAACGAGTCCACGTCCATCCAGTTCCGTTCCTTGAAATTTGAATTGGCCTATATTATAATATTTTATTTTTTTAAATCCCTTTAAAAACGGAATTCCGGGACTATTGCACGTCCCGAAACAATTTTTCGGGACATTGCTTGACATGATAAAAACCGGGACAATCCCGGTTTTCCGGGACGTTTGGTCACCCTAATCTAATGGGAAGAAGATGTTTAGATCTACACATGTGATTAAGCAGATGTTCCAGTGAATATTTCATATAATAAACTCAGCTGGTTATTCAGCAGATATTTTGAGTTAAGATAACCATATAGATATAACTTTTTAAAATTGAAGTAAACAGGAGTAGAATGATTTTTTATGCTGAATGTACCACAGTTATATACCAGGCTTCTACGTGGTATGGTTGATATAATGATAAATGGTCTTTACCCAGTGAATGTCGTTTAGTTATGATGTTACTGATTTATTTTTTGGCTATTTAGTAGTTAGAGTTAAAGAGTTACCGGTATATCGTTTTGTTGAGTGTTAACCTCAGTGAGAGAAATATTTAGTTTTGGGTTTTATACATTCTCTGCTTCTTTTTTACGTAGTTATTAGGGAAACAATACAGTAAACACCCATTAATTCATTAAGACAGAGAGTTTTTCATGTAAATGATAATGTGCGAAAACGAACAGTATATCAAGCAATGTTCTACTTAATTGACGAGCAGACAAAATGGACTAAAATCACAGCACAAGTGAAGCATGGGGGAACGGGGGAAAATAGGGAGCACGGTGGGGGGAACACGAGGGTACGGAGATATGTGGAGGGACGGCGGGGATGGCGGCACGGGACCACATGAGTTCACAGGAGGTTCGGGGATGTGGGGGCATGAACGACACGAGACACGGGGGCGTAGGTGTAGGCTTGGGGATATAGGGAGCAAGGGTAGGATTGGTGGCATGCGGAACGAGTATATAAGGGCATGGGATTATGGAGGGTACGGGAGTGCTTGGGCTTAGAGGCACTTTAGGGAGGCATGGACATGCACGGGGGAACGTGGCGTTGGAGGTGCGAGGGCACAAACGGTACTAAAGAAGTCGGCGGCACGGAAGGTGGCTGGGAATGGGGGCGTGGGGGAGGAATGAGAAACATAGAGGGCACGGAGACTACAGGGAAGAACTGCAGGTATGTGGGCACGGGAGAATGGGGTGCATAGGAGCATGGGGGGCAAAGGGGTACGGGAGCATGTGGACAACTATACGGGAGCTTACTCAGGCCCCAGGAGCATAAGGGGTACAGAAAAAACAAGGGTCACGTGAGGTGAACGGAGGGAATCATGGGGGACACGGCGAGTGTACAGTATTAAAGGGGTTATGTTGTATTGAACTATTTAATTCACTTGAACTACAAACTCATCATGAACATGTTTAAGATTAAAACTATTTATACTGCGTCAGGTAGTATAACAGTGCAATAATTTTTATTTTTCTTACATAATAGATTACTGTATTTTAATACAGGGGAAATTATTGGAAAATTACTGATTTGATACTGCCAAAAGGTTTCATCAAGATTAGGCAATATTTTTTTAGAAAATTGTAACGAGTAAATTCACATTACATCTTGAGAAGAAATGCAGTAATACTACGAGGAGGTGGTGAATTAAAACTTATTTTTGGAGACAACATCACCATTTTGATTTTTAGGGGCCTTTGCCCCTACAAGCCACTAGTATGAAATTAAATTGTTAAAGTGAAATATATATAGGCCCATTCAATTGTTTTTGAGAAATCGGTTTTGAAAATTACCAAAATAAGATGTTTAGTGAGTATACAAATTCCCTGATTTGGTGTCGGCAATCTATGAGACCGTAAATTAGTATATGTCAAACAATAAAAAAAGTTTTATAAAACTTATTCTTTGATAAATCTATAAGGTAATTATTTCTAATGCTTCTCAATGTTATGAACTTGTAATGTGTTAGGGGCCTATATCAATCGTTTGAACTGGTGTCGGCAGTCACATATTCCAAAAATTAATGTGGCCAGAACACAAGTGGTGATGTTGGTTCACCAAACTGTTCACGCTTTTAGTAACCTCATGGCTGTGCACCACCACCTTACCTGAAATTACACCCCGGCAGCTGGAGGCACCCCGAATGGAGTTTGTTGCATAACTTGAGTGACAGCGAACACAACCTATAGGCTAATAGGTAGAGACCATGTGTCACCACTGCAGGGTTAAAGCTATTAAAATTACCTGGGCCTATGTTTCTAATATTCAGAGGAAGTTGAGAAAAATACTTTGTATCAGAATAACTAGATTTTGTTTCAAACAGACTTAAAAGTTATATTGGACAGATGGATTTAAGCTACGATTTCTAATAAAATATTGATGGTTGTGTTGTGAGCCTGAATCAACTTATACTTTGAAACATACAGAAGTTTAAGTATAAGATGCCACTGGGATGGTGGCGTTTTCCTGTAATCCAGCTACTTGGAGGTCACAAATTGTGGATTGTTGTGAGCAATGGCTTGTGGATGCGATATTCCCTAGTGGATATTAACGTCCGCACTTGTGAATACTAAACTTAGTTCATCCATAGAGACCATCCTCATGATTAGACCAATTTGTATATATCAGGTCTAAATTGTAGTTTCCTAGATACTATTGGCTGTTGGGCTATTAATTAACAGTCCTGCTTAAGGAGAATGTCGGCCTTAGTCAGTAACAAGACTACAAGATCGCGCCAAATCATCCTACACTCATCTCTCATTCATATTCAGGTTAAAATATCAACTATGTGAGGTCCCTGTCTCAAAATAGTGATGTAGTATAAATACTGAGACGTAGCTAAACGTTTTGGTTAGGTAGGTTTTCCAGAAAGTCAGGTAAATTAAAAATCAAAATTTTGTATTTAAACTCTCTATTTTAAAACCGCCTTTATGAGTAGTTCAAACGTCCTTAGTAAGAATAGAGACCCTAAGAATTTTATCCTTGAACTGTAATTCCGATTGGTACCCATTATTTAGTGAGATGCATGATAAAACTTTGAAGGGCACGGGTCCACAAATATGAATTTTAAACTCAATTGTCTTTTACACACATGATCTCAAAATTAACACGTTGAGTGCGGGGTACGTTAATTAACGTAGTGCCACAGTGGCGCGGGTTGCGGTTTACGTTAATTTACGTAGCTCTCCTGCCCGAAACATAATGGTTCAGTATGTGCTTAGCCATTGCCGGGAGAGGTTGATTCGCACAAAGCCTGTTGTGCCAGTCCATGTGATCACTTCGGCGTAGTTCGTCTCCCAGTCCGCCATTTTTTAAGGAGTGGGGAGAGCAGCTTCGCGTGCAGTGGCCTGCGTAATATTACGTTGCACTCCCGGATTGTGTAACATTTTTTTATTCATTTAGTGTGGGCTTTAGCCACAGCCGGGAGAGGTAAATATTGCTCGCCGCTAATTGGTGCAGTCCATGTGCTTGGTTCGGGGATGATCATTTGCTGGTCACCCTAATGGGTGCTCATTGTACGAAGTTATTGTGTTCACAGTGTTTTCTATTGTTTTTTTCGTGTTATTTGTGCAGTGAAGCAGGGCAATAATGACGAATTGTTGTAGAATTTGTTTTCTACTGATGAAAACGGCTCCGGCAAGAGTTCTGACAGTTATAGGTTACGATCGCCGGCACCACCGGCGGACTACGTTAATTTACGTACCGGAAATGACGTCATGGAATTTGATAGAAAATAGACGCCTAGACAACTTCTGACGACTTTTTAGCAACATACAAGCAATTATGCCTACCTAGTAATTAAACAAAAGATATATTTCCGCAATTTTGGTACGCAATTATATCGATTTTCAGCACTCAAATTGTTAAGAACAGTTAGACACACTCTATTGCTACATTTGACAGTATTCATGTAGGCCTGTAGACACGTACTTAATAAATAATGTTTTGGTACAAACCACCTGAACAATTATTGGTAAGTATTGGCAGATTAGTAAAAATAACTTGTCTCATTTGTCAATATTGTAATTAAATTTGTTTGTTTTTTTTTTATAGCGTTCTTTTGGAGAGGTTCTATCCTACATGCTCGAGCTTCCCCAATGATTTTGAGTTAGAGTGATCTATTCACAAGCTCTGAAGTAAGTAGCCTTGGCAGTTTTTACTTATATCTACATTAAGCCTCACTTTCAATAAGATACACTTATAGAGCTGTGGAGAGAGCCGAGAGCCACAACCATTTTTCCCGCCGAGTAGTGCTTCTTGTTACACTTGATGTCAAGAATGCCTTCAACTCGGCGAGGTGGGTCGATATGTTGGATGCGCTTCGCAACACCTTTCGTATTCCTGCATATCTGTTGCGGCTCATCGAGGATTATCTACGCTCTCGAAGCCTGATCTATGACACGAGGGACGGAACGCGGACGATGGAAGTCACTTCTGGTGCCGCACAAAGTTCAATACTCGGCCCGGATCTCTGGAACGTTGCCTATGACAGCCTCCTAAGGTCCGAGATGCCTGAGGAAACCACTTTGGTTGGGTACGCCGATGACGTCGCAGCTCTCATTGCTGCACGCAACGTTGAGCTGGCCCAACTAAAGTTGAACCGAGTTATGCGGGTTGTCAACAACTGGATGTCCGATCACGGTCTCTCGCTTGCTCTTAGTAAGATGGAGATCGTGATTCTCACGAAGAAGAGGATCGACACCGTCGTCCCGTTTCGAGTGGGAAGGGAGGTGGTCACATCAACTCGTGCCGCCAAATACCTTGGGGTTATGGTGGACACCAAGTTAAGCTGGAGGGATCAGATCTTTTGTACGGCGGACAAGGCCGCTAAGGTAGTTACTCACCTTAGTAGGCTGATGGCCAATGTCGGGGGTCCCCGATCCAGCAGAAGACGTCTGTTGATGTCCGCGGTCCAGTCCGTGCTCCTTTACGGGGCAGAGGTGTGGGCAGGCGCTCTAGATAAGGAGTGCTACAGGTTGCGACTCGCCCGGGTTCAGCGTCAAGCCGCGCTCAGGGTGTGTTCCGCCTACCGGACAGTGTCCGAGCCTGCCGTCCTGGTGTTCGCCGGAGTCATCCCTGTCAAGCTCTTGGCAGGGGAGAGGAAAGCGATTTATCAGAGAAGTGGCGAGATCGGCAAGGACACTCCCGAACCTTCCAGTAGTGGCAACACAGCTGGGAGCACGACACCCGAGGACGATGGACTGCGCGACTTATCAAGCAGGTCCAACCATGGGTGGAACGGCGGCATGGGGAGGTGGACTACTACCTGACCCAATTTTTGACAGGTCACGGCTATTTTCGGTCGTACCTGAACCGGATGGGAAAGACCGGTTCACCGGACTGCATTTATTGCCCGGGTGTTCCCGACGATGCGGAACACACATTCTTCCACTGTCCCCGTTGGGAAGGGCCCCGCCTGGAGGCCACACAAATATTTGGTGCATTTTCGGTGGACTCGGTCTGCCAAAAGATTTTGGAGGATGAGGGCAACTGGGATTGTTTGTCACAGTTCGTCCGGGGCATCCTCCTGGAAAAGAAAACCGATCTGGACCGCGAAGTGGCCCAGATCCCTTGATAGAGTGGCTGGATAAGGAGCGAGCCCGACGGGCGTAAGCCAAATTTAGGCCTAGCCTGACGTAATGTGATAAACAATTCCAGGTTAGATTCCTAAAGAGTAGAGGAGGTTTTTTAGTGGGTAAACCCGTTTTTTAGGGGAGCCCCACACTACAGGCTGGCCACCTGTGTGCGTAATGCATTTTTCCGCCTCTCCCTCAAAAAAAAAAAAAAAAAAAAAAATGATACACTTATAAGAAAAATTTTGTCTTGCTGTCATTTCTATTTAAAAAGATTGTACACTTACTTTATCAAGTACCCTACATATATTATTTTGTATTTTAGTTAATTGAAGATTTTTCTTGATTAAGACACAGTTTGTCTGTTTCCTTTTTGAGCAGCATGACAGATAACTGTGAACATAAAATGAAATTTATAAGAATGAAAAACTACTTCATGGAAGAAGGCCAATCCTTTCAATTGGTAATAAGCTATCTTGTTACGTTACCAAAATAAACGGAAAAGTTTCAGAAAACGGAAATTTGACAGAAGGCCTACATTTCTTGGGTTGCCCTTTTATATATTGATTACATCTGTTTTTAACTTTATAACTAGTTGATATTGGTAAAAAGATAGTTCATTATCACAGATCACGCTTCCTTTTATTGTGATTATTATTAGGCTACACCCTTGTATGCCAATGCATGCTCACTGCTACCTTTACCGTTCCCGCATTCCCTATAGGGAAATTCGCTAAAAAACTTATTAACTATTTATAAGTATTAAAATCAAACAAAAAAACTTCAGCTGATTACAATTACTACAATTAGGATTAACTTATACAATAGTTTACTGATAATCCAACACGAATGGGACTAAGACCATGTCGAATTACAAAACACTGAGAATTAGGTCTACTGGGGATGTAGACCTGGACTGCTTCTCAAGTTAGAAGCTTTGTGCAACATTCTAACCCAAAAGTATGAAAATGTAATTTTTACAGGTGACATAAATATTAATGTGCTTGAAAAAGATTCTTCGTATTTTAAATTTAGGAGCATTTTAAAAATGTTTAACTTAAAATATCTGATAAATTTTCCTACCAGGGTTACCGATACATCACAGTCTGCAATAGATAACTTTATAACCAATATTAGTAGGAAGGAGTTAAAAGTTACGGGTTTAATAACCATGATTTCTGACCACGATGGACAGACATTAGAAATAGTTAATGTTGGTAATGATTGTGAAGTAAAATTTAAAAGGTATTGTAGAAAGTTCTATGACACAAATGTTAATTTGTTTTTAGATGATTTAAGTAATGAGTCTTGGCTTGAACTGTATAGCTCTAGAGTAGAAGAGAAATATGATGTATTTGTATCAATTTTTTTGCATTTTTTAAATGTACACTTTCCAAAAAAATATGTTTTCTGTAACAAAAATAATAGTAGCTTCTGGATTAATAATGACATATATGTAATGAAAGAAGAGCTTCTAAATATTGAGAAATCTTGCAGAGAACTTAAAAGTGACGAGTTAAAATTAAAAAGAAAAAGAATGAAAAATGAACTTAAAAACTGCATTCTAGAAAGTAAAAAAAGTTCTTTGATAAAAAAAATTCAGACTTCTTCTAATAAGTCCAAAACTACTTGGAATTTAATTAATTCTGAGGTGAAAAAAACAACCTAAATTAGTAAAAAATATCACCATCAATAAAGATGGTGAATACATAAAAAACCCAGAAGATGTCAGTAATATCTTAAATAACTTTTTTGTGACAGCTGTAGATCAGTTAATTTTACCTAACATCTCAAAAAACTCATCCAAATTAGAGCATTCACCGTTACAAACTAATTCGGTTTTTCGATTTGAGCAAATTTCTAAATTGGAAATGAAAGAAATCATTACTTCACTGAAAAATAAATCTTCATGTGGTTATGACGATATTTCTATCAGCATAATTAAACAATCACTTCCTTTCATTTTAGAACCTCTTACGCACATCGTGAACTCTTCTATAATTTCTGGAATTTTCCCTGATAAATTGAAAATCGCCAAAGTAATTCCAATCTTTAAAAAGGGTGATCGTTCTGACCCTTCATGTTATCGACCCATTTCACTACTACCAGTTTTTTCAAAAATATTTGAGCGTGTGGTATATAACCAATTTTTTAACTATCTGGAGGTAAACAGTCTATTGGAAAAACAGCAGCATGGATTCAGAACTGGTAGATCTACAATAACTGCAGGTGTAGAGTTTATTGAATCAATTATTAATACTATTGATAAAAGACAGAAAATTGTTGGTATCTTCCTTGACCTTTCACGAGCATTTGATAGTGTTTCGCATGACGAATTATTAAAATCTTTAAAAGATCTAGGTGTAAAGGGTAAAGAAATCACCTGGTTTAAATCTTACTTAACCAATAGACAACAGTATATTGAAATAGAACACGTTACAGACAATTTAAAATCAAATCCCAAAATTAAATATATAAACAAAACTTGTTCGAAACTACGTATACTAAAATACGGCGTCCCCCAGAAATCAATTTTGGGTCCCCTGCTTTTCCTCTGTTATATAAAAGGTCTTCCTGGGGTGCTCAGTTCCTGTCTTGAGGGAGAAAGCAGTATATGCATGTATGCTGACGATTCAAATATTCTTTTTTCAGGGCAATCACAGGAAAATATTGAAATTTCATCATTTATTGGCCTATCGATGATAAAAAGTTTCTTTGACAGTAAAAACCTACTTCTAAATTCAAACAAATCAAATTTTATCTCTTTTTCCACCAAAAATACAAGGAATAAAATGTTGCCAAATGTTTTTGTTGATGAAGATTCTCTTGAGCAGGTACAGAATACAAAATTCCTAGGCTTGATTATAGATGAAAATTTAAGTTGGGATAGTCATATTTCCCATATTTGTAACAAAATCTCTTCCAGTATTTTTGCTTTGAAGCAGATGTCCCACTTTAGCAGTATAGAAACCTTAAAAACAATATATTTTTCTCTTATCCATTCTTATTTATCTTATGGAATTTGTATTTACGGAGCTACTACCAAAAAGAACTTAGATAGATTACTTTTACTGCAAAAAAGATCTATTAGAATAATTTTAAAATTAAAAAATACTGAATCTGTGAAACATTTATTTACTGAATTGGGTATTCTAACTGTGTATAACTTAATCATTCTTGAAACTGTCTGCTATGTTAAACAGTTTCCCTATTCAGTTGCACAAAGTAGCCTCCACACATACAACACACGACAAAATCGTCACGTTGATCCACATAATTTAGAATTTTTTAAGAAAAAAACAACATATTTAGGCACTAAATTCCTTTATCATTTACCTAAAAAGTTTATAGACGAAACAAATATGAATTCTTTTAAAAAACAGTTGAGAGGCTATTTATTAAATTTTCCATTTTACTCCTTTGAGGAGTTTTTTCAAACTGATCACAACTGATGCGCATGTAAAAAATTGTTTATTCCCTCAGAATTATAGACCAAGGCTATTTATTGTTTTATTATTTTTTTAGTTACTGTATTTTAATTTTTGTGTCAATGTAAAACCATTCATGTACTTGTAGGATACTATTATTAGTTAAGCCAATGACGCTATTATTGTACCATGTACAAACGTTAATAAAGTTGATTTGATTGATTGATTGATGTCATTAGCCTATAAAAACACTGAATACATTTTTAGAAAAAACTAAAACGAGGTAAAAACTGTTTAAATAGGGTACTAAACCATATTATTTTATTTAAAAATGTTCACAAATGGAACACAATTTTAACCGTGAAAATCACTGATGAGAGTTAGTGCCACCGAGGCATTGTCACATTAACAAATGTGTCAGGTAAAATGGTGGACTATCGAGAGTTCTTGAAGCCTCAAAAATCGCTCTTAACACTATTTCTTTCCCGAATACCATTTGGTCTCAAAATAAGTCCTATGGTTACTGATGGACGGTTGTATTAAAATTTTTCTGAGTTTTTTACATTACTTCATGTTACTCCCAAATGTTACAGTGGCAGTCAAAATGTCGGAATCTCAGACTATCAAGCTTGAGCAGTCTTCCCAAGAGGTGTCTGGGGAGACTATAACAGACATTCAGAACTATTTGAATACCTTCAACAAAGAGATAGGAGGAGACAGTGTGGTTCAACAAGTTGGAGGTAAGAAATTGATGGACCTACATTCTTTAGTTTGAATTACTTAAAATCCTCCTTTTAGCTTTCATATGATTACCTAGATATGGCTCTCTCACTAAGTTTTAATAGTTGCCTCGATTCTGTCCTTACAGTCGACTCCTTCTCATTCGCACTCCGATTGTTAGGACGCCGGATAGTCCAGAAGACTTCTTGGAAATGAGTCATCACCTTGTACTTTGTTTTTCGTGACTGAAATTCACAGTCGCGAGTTTATCCATTTATATTAAATGTTGTCATTGACTATGTACACTAACGTGATTTCACAGCATAGGCGTGTTTGAAACCTATTGACGGTGGTGCGATCTCGTGCGGCGTACATGGAAGTACAAGAATCATATAATATGCAAATCAGTACTACCACTCCTCTCAATCAAGGATTAAACATTGTATAATGGTGGTTTTTGTTTATGTTGTGATGACATTTTTTTGCAGCACTGTAAATTCGGCTAAGTAATAACAACATCAATGGCAGCGACTCTGCCGCCGCGTACACAAAAATTGCAAATTTTTGCCTTAAACTAAATGCATTGGATGAAAGTTCTATTCTTGTTAGTGTACATAGTCAATGATGTTATTACAAAAATATCACTTATGTTAATTATTGTTACCAGATGAAATGGCTGGAGACCAGGGACCAGATGAGGGGGCCACATACTTTGTTGACCAAGCGGGTCACTATTACTATCAAACGGGCACTGCAGATGGCCAGCAAGTCATGACGGTTGTGTCAGGTAAGTTGTCAGCTGCTCTTAACACTTGACCATCGGTGGGCTGTGAGAGAAACTCTCGATGAGTTCCCTTAAACTATAATTTTAATCTTCACCCCTGAGCCAGGCAAGTACACATAAACCCATCTATTAATGGCCAAATAAATACTGGCTTAAGCGATACTATTGAATAGTCTGCACACTTTTTTATGGCATAAGTCACTCATTAAGTGACATGGTGAAACAAAATAGTGTGACAAAGTGAACCGTGGAATCTCCAAAATCAGAAGACTTTTCCCACTAGGTGACAGCACTTGTTAATGCAGACAGAACTCTGGCTAGGCCTATGTAATTGTTAATTAGATTTTAGGGGCAAATCATCAACTTTGTGTTTATGGAAGTATGGGCAATACTATATAAGTGAAGTACAGGACTATTACAGTAAATCAAATTCCAAACACATACTAGGCATGGACCGAGTAACTATGTGCTGATCACTATAATACTGGGTGGCGCAAAAAGAATGGTCACATTTAAAATGAAAAGAACACCAATGGTTTTACAAATAACTTTTAATATATTGTTTCAGAATACTCCAAAGTATAGCCCATTACAAAAAATTACATTGTTAGTAGCATACTTGCAAGAAAAAATCGGTCAGTTGAAGAGATAAATTATGTATGAAAAATTACTTCTGGCAGATGGTGTCCTTCCTCGTGGATACACTCTAAGTCTTTCTTCGAAACTCTCAAACACTTTCGCCATTGTTTCTTCTTGGATTGCCGTTATTTCTGAACGGATTGCATCTTTTAAGTCAACTAAGTTTTGAGGTCTGTGCACGTAGTCTTTTGACTTTAAGTAACCCCAAAGAAAAAAGTCGCATGCTGAGAGGTCAGTTGTTGTTTGTTGTTGTTGTTATTGGTGGATAAGGAGACCCCGGCCGAACCGTTGAGCACGTCTGCCTCTAATGGGCATTTTGCGCAAGCCCCCGGGAGGATGGGATATTGAAGGAAGGGAAAGGGTGAGACACGGGACTGTCCACTCATGTTCAAGTTAGGGGTTTCTATGCCCGTCGCATTCCTCACCCCCTGCTGTCTTGAACATATGTTCCAGCTAGGGGTTTCGATGCCCATAGCATTTCTCCTCACCCCCTGCTGTCTACATATGTTCCAGCTAGGGGCTTACATGCAGTTCGCATTAACCCCCCACTGTCTTGAACATGAATGGATTATGAAGGAAGGGAAATTGTCATAGTGGACAGCCAAAAGACTTACCACAGTGTTATGACAACTTCGTTTGCTGTACCCAATGTCAACTTCGCAACTAGTATAAACCAGTTTTAAAGTTGTCCTGGGATGCTGAGAGGTCAGGTGACCTAGCGGGCCAGTGGACGTCTCCGAATCGCGAGACGACGTGGCGGGGGAACATCCGCTTCAAAACAATCATAGAGTCGTTGGCTGTGTGGGCTGTAGCCCCGTCCTGTTGGAACCAAATGCGTTTTCGATTAACACGTAATTCCTGCAGTCTTGGCATCAAAAAGTTATGAAGCATGTTAACATAACGTTCAGAGTTCACAGTCACTGTAGCTCCATTCTCCTCAAAAAAATAAGGCCCAATAATCCCCAATTTGGAAATTCCACACCAAACTGTTACTTTAGCACTGTGGAGAGGCTTTTGGTGTAGTTCTCTAGGATTTTGAGCTGCCCAATACCTACAGTTTTGTTTATTGACGTAGCCGTCCAAATGGAAGTGGGCCTCATCTGACATCAAGAGCACAACGTCATCTTCAGAGTACAAAATGTCCAACATTGTTTCACAAAAACGTCTGCGTTTCACAAAATCATGTTCATAGAGCTTTTGTGTGATCATAATTTTGTATGGGTGAAACTTCAACTCATTGCGTAGAATGCGCTGCAACGAGCGACGACTGAGGCCCAAAGTTGGAGCACGACGCCTGGTGGAGCGACGCGGACTTTGAACTACTGACGCTCTCACATTATCAATATTTTCTGGAGTAACCGCCGTACGAGGACGCCCAGTAGATTTGCCACTCATTACAGAACCTGTTGTCCGAAATGCAGTCACCCAGCGTGATATTGATCTGCGATCAGGAATCGGTCCATCGCGTGCAACACCAAAATGTTGTCGTAACAGCCGCTGCACAGTAATGAAAGATTCATTGTTTTTGAAAAACTGTTCCACGGCATAAACGCGGTGCTCTACCGTCCATTGCGCCATTTCGCGGCAAACTGGCTTCTATGGCCGACTTGCAGACGGCCGGCAGCGGTTCCCTCCCCTCCCGCGTCACCAGCACTACGCAGTTCAAATCCGACCATCCTTTTCGCGCCACCCGTTATATAAATTACACTGGATATCATTTTGTGCAGATTAAAAATCTTATGAATCTTATCAGTGTAACCACCCAAACATAAAACTGCCAATGAGTCATAAATTTAGAAAACCAAGAAATAACCAAATTTAATAGCCTTAAAATAAACCTTAAAATTATTTTTTGTAACATTGTAATTGGTGGCTACTGAAGGCTGTCACAGTTATTTTGCATGTTTAGGTATTGTATTTACAAATAAATCCATATTAACCCTTCAACGTGGTTCGACGTATGCTGCACGTCGGCAGAAGTCGCGCCGTAACTGTAGTTCGACGTACACAATACGTCTTCTGACCGTCCGTCATGTGGTGTAACCTAGCGGCTATTTTACGAACTACGTCGAATCCGGACAATATGCAGTATATTGTCTATTAGTTGGCCGATGTATTACAGCTGATTTCAGATCGATATTATGAGAAAGAGAGAGGGAGATGTTGTTTACAAAACTTGAAGGTTTTTGACCTCGACTCGCTAGCCATTGTTGATGCGTTGCACTCGTGACCGGTTATTGTTTTGTCAGTTTATTGACGTATTTACATGTTACTTGTTTTATTACGGTGTCGTAAATAGTTATAGTAATTAGTTATTATTATTTTGAGTCCATATATTAGTTTTTTGCTGTATTTCAATGTAGATTTTCTTCATGTTTACTGAAAGTGCGACTTGTTTACGTGAATGAACTTAGGTTAGTTTGAGTAAACACAATTGAACTGTGACAGTAATTTACAAAATAACTTATAGTTGTGATGAATTTCAGTTGTTAGTGTTTTAGTTTAGTATTATGGCTAGGTCAAGTGAAATTGACCGGTGGCTAGATGATGAGCCACTGTTGTCTGAGCCCAGTGAAGACGAGGAGGAGGTGGACTACGCTCAGGCGGAGGTAGGCCTAGAAGGTAATCCCGATCCCGACCATGAGGATGAAGATCCAAATGTAATAGAGGATAGACATCTTATGGAAGTAATTGAGAGTGTAGTGGGAGGTGCAGGGGATTGTCCCTTACCCCCAACCGATAAACCCGAAATGTTGTGGGAAACAATGGAAGGGTATGAGGCAGTCAGGGAAACATTTTCTGATTATTCTGGCCCTAGAATCCCTTCTGAAAATCCCATTGACATTTTTAAATTCTTTTTTGATGACACTATTGTGGATCTGATTGTATCTTGCACCAATAAGTATGCAGACCAAGAACGTGCCAAACGTGGGATGGTTTTTCCCCGCCAATCCAGAGACTGGAATTGGCAACCAGTAACGAAGGATGAGATGTATATATATTTAGCAGTAGTAATGCTGATGGGTATAGTTCAAAAACCATCTGTCCGATCGTACTACTCCAAGAACCCTCTGTTAGAATCGCCTATTTTTCCAAGCACAATGCCCATGGAGCGCTTTGAAATGATCAGCAAATATTTGCATTTCAGTGCTGCTATAAGACTGTCAGAGTTTCAAGGCCCAAAGAAACTGTTCAAAATTTATTCTGTTATAGAGCATTTGAACAACAGGTTTATGGCATCATATGCGTTGTCTCAGAATGTTTCAATAGACGAATCGTTGACACTTTGGAAGGGGCGTTTGTCTTTTCGACAATACTTGCCATTGAAGTCCGCTCAGTTCGGAATTAAGTCATTTGAATTGTGCGAATCCTCGTCAGGTTTCACTTGGTCCCTACTTGTTTATACAGGAAAAAACTCTCAAGTGAACTGTCCTATTGCCCCACCTGACAGTAACAAATCAACAACCATAGTAATAAAACTTATGGAACCGTTGTTGAACAAGGGTCACACGGTATGGATGGACAATTGGTATAACTCTCCCGACCTGTCAGCTTTCTTGAAAGACAGGAAAACCGATACCTGCGGCACATTGAAATTATCTCGGAAAAATGTCCCTCAAGAAATAAAAAATGCTAAACTTGAGAAGGGAGAAATAACTGCACTCCATAGTGGCAATGTCATGGTCCTCAAATGGAAGGATAAAAGGCTAGTTACCCTTCTGTCGACCTTCCATAACCATGAAATTGAAGCCAGAACAAATAAATCAGGCATTCAACAAATGAAACCTGTTCTGGTTTATGATTACAATAAACAGATGGGAGGAGTAGATCTCAGGGATCAAATGCTGAACAGCTTTCTCTTGGAAAGAAAACGAGGCCTCAAATGGTACATAAAACTATTCAAACGTCTTCTAAACATTAGTGTTTTGAACTCTTACATCATCTGGAAAACTCAAACCCCAAGTGGAATCCATCTAGAGTTTAGGCTCCAATTGATAAAGGACCTTATTCATATGCATGGTTCTGGAGTACAGAGGCCAGTGCATGGAAGGCCAAGCATTGAACCTAGGCCAGCGAGACTCACAGAAAGGCATTTCATTGAACATATTCCCGCAACTGAAAAAAAGAAGCATCCGCAGAGAAGGTGTGTTGTGTGTTCAAGGCATGGTGTGAGAAGAGACAGTGTATACTGGTGTCCTGACTGTCAGGCTGGGCTTTGCCTTGTCAATTGTTTCAAGGATTACCATACAAAACTCGATTTCTGACTGGTACGTAAAAATAATTTTCTATTGAAGTGCAACTTTTGTGCATGTTATGTAAAGCAAATTTTATTAACAATTTGGCAAAATATTTGTTGATAGGACCTATATAGTACCAAAGTAATAAAATAGTTAACAGTTGGCCTATGTTGCAAAAATAGGGCATGACTTGTAATAAACTATCGAACGCTGTTATGCAAACTATTGCTAAAGTTATTATTACTCTGGTTATATATATGCTATCAACTTAATTCTTTTTTCCAATTGTTAAGAATTAAGTACAGTATAATAAAATCACTAACATGTAACTTACCAACTAATTTTTATTTTTTGATACTTGAATAAATTTGAGTTTTACATTTTACTTTTGTACGATATTTATATTCTGACATGTGAGTAAGAAAATTTACTGATTGGAATATTACATGTTAGTGTGTTTATTATAGTGCATTTCATTCTCAAAAGTTCAGTGTAAAAATTGTGTTTCTAGAATAAATAGATCCAGAGTTAATAAAATGTTTGCAATTTGTCGCAAAAAAGTACCGTGTCTTACTTTTTCACTACATTGCTAAAATATAAAGTAATTTTGTTTCTGTATGCCCTATGTACATGATTCTTTCACCAAATTATTCAGAAATAAGTACACTACAATAAAAACACAATATTGCATACCACTCCAATGTTATTTTTTTCCGTAAAACTTCTTAGAACTTAAGTTTTGTTCGTTAGGTTTTGAATTATCATGCGAAAGTCGATATTTGAAAGGTATTTGAAAAAAATTATATAATAATACAAATTAGGGTTTGTGTGTTTATTGTTGTGCATTTATTTCTAAACAATTTAGTAAAAAAATCATGTTGCTAGGATGTGTAGAACCAGAGCAAAAAATTTTTTTGCAAAGTATTGCAAAATTAGGTCCTGACTTGCTTAAAAAAGTACCGCATGGGGGGCCGTCCATGCAATAAAAAGTCCCGCATTGAAGGGTTAAATTAGCAGCCACCAATTTGTTTAACATTAAAGTTTAAATTTTTTTATTAGAACGAACCTTTTAATTTGTTTTTTTTAACCTCAACCTTGAATTTTATTTTCATCCAACTATTGTAGACCAACAGGCATGTTCTGTTTAGTTATTACATTTCATTACATTAATCATTAAACACTTGTTGTTAATGCATATTTATACCGATTTTCCATATTTATACCCTGTTTAGTTTGTATGTTCAACACTAGTAGATTATTGACAGGTAATGTTAATGCTAATGCCAATGAAATTATTAAATGAGCTGATGCAGTAAATATATACAGAAATAACAACAATAAACTAGCAAGAAAATTGCTTTGAATCTGAAGTTCACTCTGAGTAGCCACCCTGTTACATTACTGTATAGCCTATATTATAGTGAAATTATCCCTGTTAAAATGCTCAGTAACCCAAGAATTTCACTAACGAAAATGACTGATGGAGATGAGTTAGGCTAAAGGATTTAGAATTAGCAGGTATTTAAAAACTGTTTAGGATATGTGTGGTTTTTTAAATTCTTTTTAAAATAATTTTTTAAATTGTAGAATTTTTCAACAGTTTTTGTAACGTTGAAAACACTTTCAATCTCTTAAAAAGCATTAAATATTACAGGAATTGCAAACCCTAACAGTGATCCAGCCGACGGGAACGAAACATCGTTCGTCATGCACGTAGAAGGGGGGCCTGATAATATAACTGGAGATGTAAGTGGAGAAGACGTAAGTAGATATTTAACTATTTTATTATTTCACGCCCAGGGCATAATTTTGCGTTTCCTTGGCATGTTAGGCACTAAAAGAAAATTACTCACAGATTTTATACTTAACATTGAAACCATGTAAATATTTTTTGTTGCAAAACTTTTTAAGCCTTATCTCAGGTAAGTAAGGTAAAATTATTCAGAAAATTGTAAATTATTTTCCATAGTCAAACTGTAAAAACATATCAGTGATTTTTTAAATTCTAAGTTGTGCCATAAAATTTGTAGTGTACGTATCTGTTTTTAACTCTTAACTCTACAGGAAATTAAAAACATTGTGTTGTTTGAAACATTTTACTTGTCTTTAAGCATTGATTTATTTATTCATTGAAAATCCTTTTGATAGAATGTTTTACAGTTATTGATTAGGAATTGTGTTGTACTTGCCACATGGCTAGTATTTCTTCATCATAAATTGGTTATTCTCTCTTACACAGACCTATTTGTATCATAACCTAAAATCTTTCATTTTCTCTTTGCCCTATCTTCTTAAAATCCTATACCTTTCCTTTTGTTGATCTTTACCCACATTCTAAATATTCTTACTACCAGTATTTCTCAATACCTAAAACGTTTGTTTTTCTTTCATCTTTTATCTGTTCTCTGTCTCCCCCCCACCCGTCCTTCTTCCATTACAATCACTTTCCCGTCCTTAACATCAATTTGTTCATGTTGTGGACCTAATATGAAACGGGGATTAAAGGTAGGGGACGAGACAGGTCAGATGATTCTGAGCGGGGCGGATGGTTTCCAAACTGTGAGGATCATGCCAACAGAAACCAACCCCGGAGAGGTCAGCTATGTTCTCATCGTCCAACAGCCAGATGATGATAAAGATAAGGATGATCAGGAGGATCCTGATTACACGGTTTATGATTTTAACGAGGCTGAGGACAATGAACCTGTCAGTGGAATGGTGAGTGTTTTCGATTTGACGTATTGTGCTTTATCTTCCTGTTTTCACCCAACCTTAAATAGTTAATCCTACTTGACTGATGCCGTAATTCCGATTTTTCTAAAAACGTTTATTGTATTTTCTTGGCGATTTAATATTTTTCTTCCAATATTATTTGAAGCTTATATGAAATATTCCATTACCTTATATTTGCTGATATTTGCTCTCGTTTATTAAAAATCATAAAGGGTCATCTAAAATATTTTGATTCCCCATCCATATTTTCTTTTAAATAGGCTCTTCTAGAATATTATTTATTTATTCAATATTTGTCGGCTTGTATCTAAACCTGGGAAAATATGGACTCAAGATACTTGCTCATTTTCTTATAGGAGCACCATAAGAAAATGTAGTTGAAACAAAGGAAGGTGATAATCAAACTCCTCTCCAAGTATAAACTAAAAACCGTAAAGACTTAATTACAAGTTTGTCATGGTGCTTTCTACAGTAGAAAAGATATTAGCTTTAATGTAAAGTAACAAGCTTGATAATTTTTACTCTATTAGGCATATATAAGTGTCAATTTCCTCCAAAATTCCCTTTAGACTTAAAAAACTTTTTATGGATTGTTGATATCATGTAATTAAATAAGAAGGTTAAGGAAAGAAGAATATTTTTAACAAAAAAGAAACTTTGCAAATAATTTTATTTACAACTTTGTAAACAAATTTTAACTTCTGTAAGTATATAGTTTCATATCAACCCGACACCCTTGTTAATTTACTGTGGATGACTTTTCAGGAGTCAGGAGATGAAGATGACAAGTCAAAAATAATTAAGCTCCTACCAAAGAAGTCACAAACTGTTACACAAGCCCACATGTGTAACTATTGCAACTACACCAGTCCTAAAAGGTAAGTTGTTTATAAATTTAGAGGATGTCCAGTTGACTTTATACATTTATTTTTTATTATTTCTGTGTCAAAGAAAAGGTAATGTATATTCAATATTTCCAAAAATTAACTTGGTAACCACCCTTATTTTGCATTTATAAATTTTTGTTGAGAATGGCTCATTGAAAGTTTTAAGTTTTTGTATGGACCGAATTATACATTTTTGTATATGACAAATGCTCATGTTAATAAAGTGTTTGTATTTTAGTTGGGAAATTTTTTTAGTTATTGTCCTAAAACATCAAGTAATCTATGGCAGTTTAATACAAGTGCTTTACTGGTTTAATATTTGTTATATAACTTTATTAAAAATTCAATAACACTTGAATATTTTCTTATTTGATGACAAATAACTGCCTAGCTTTATTAACAGGAAATACTTGAACACTAATGAATTTAATTGCTGGCTCCTCATTTGAGCGGTAATGCTCATGTTAAAAGCACCAGTGTGACAGAAGGTCGCATACCCACCCACTTCAACAATGACACAAATACATGGAATTTTGGTTTTCCATATCAGAATCAGAATCTTTATTGGTCTAAGAACACGTTATTAAATTTGTGCATGAGACCTGGTCATTGGTTTACAAAACTAAATATCTCAAGAAAAACATAAACTAAGAAGTCTATTAAAAAGAGATAACTAATGAATAAAAGTGATAGACTTATTAAACATACGTCAATATTAAATCCAACTATAACAAAATAATAAATAAAATATATTTGTTAAAACATGAATAAAATTTTAAATATTAACAATGAAAGATTTGAATTTTAAATTTGAATGTTTAGTTTCATGTTTTACATTTTACAGATACCTACTCTCAAGACATATGAAATCTCATTCTGAAGAAAGACCACACAAATGTAGTGTTTGTGAAAGAGGTTTTAAGACGTTGGCATCTTTGCAGAACCATGTAAACACTCATACCGGCACTAAACCTCATAGGTGCAAATACTGTGACAGTGCGTTCACCACATCAGGTAAAACAATTTGACATTTGTTTTGCTGAATATTTGCCATGGTGTACCGGATATTCCCTCTAATATCCTCTAAAACCCCAGATTTTCAAATAGACTGAAACACCAGCACAGTTTTTTACTGGGGAAAGCTAAATTTAGATTCATGCTTGTTTGTTAACATGCAACAAAAAAGTTACAAACAAATTGCAGTTTCTAACTTTACCCTGTTTATATTCCAAGAATATCCTTCAGGAAAACCAACATATCTATGATTTTTAATAAATTATTAGAAAAACAGCATTGTCGCCTTCTTATGCTTATTTTTTTGCAGGAGAACTTGTCAGACATGTTCGATACAAACATACTCATGAAAAGCCTCATAAGTGTACAATCTGCGAGTACGCCAGTGTGGAACTGAGTAAAATGAGAAACCATATGAGGTGTCATACGGGAGAACGGCCCTACCAGGTATGTGATGGGCCACAGGGTTCTTAAAAATTGGACGTTAATATTTTTTAATGTGTCAATAAAAATGGGTTCAGTTCAGTGGAGTCCTACAAACCCAGACTAAGTGGACTGAAGGGTGTTGAACATTCTTTATTGAACAAACTTGAAGAAACACCTAAACATCACATCATTCTCTGATGGTGCCTAGCACCTGAAACCCATTGCACGTAATTGCTCTGGCAGGCTTTCTGAGTTATACATAATTCCGGGTTATTGGAGTCTGGGTGTGCAGGACGCGACTGTATTTTCAAATAATTCCGTCCCTGACATATTACAGCTGGTTAGTTACTAGCCAATATAAATTAGCTATCATATAGTCATCTGGATATTAATTACGGTACAAGTAAACAGTATGGGTCACTGGTTGTAGAGCCCTCTCAATGGTGTTAGTAAAAACTAAGACACAGAGATATTTGAAAATACCGATAATAGGCCTATGTAGAAATATGAGTAACCAACGCGTTTTTGCCCGATTGAAAGTTTTGATTATGGGGTTGTTTAATCATAACACAATTACACAAGGAAAACTGAGTAAACATTTTGGTAGTTTAGTAAAATTTAAGTCTGTAGTCACCTTCATAGGAAAGCTTTTTTAGGAAGCTTGGCGTTTTCACCTTTGTTGCCAATTTGTGCCGATTTATGTTTGAAACGTCGCTGTCTACTGGCTGCTGCCCCGTCATAACTCAATTTTTGAACTTATTTGATCCCATGTTTTTTTTTTTCATTCCACTTTGTCCAAAACTGAATGTTTTTAAGTCTAATAGCCATCTAACTAAAAAATCCTAAGGAAAAAAGCACAGGTCAAAATATTCTAGGCCTAGGATATTATTTTACATCAATACTGTGGTGTAAACGGAATACAATTAAAACAAACCATCAGATTTTTGTAGCCTTTAAACATATTACTTACAAATAACGCAGAATATCTTGGCCTCTGACATTCTCCACTTCCAGATTCAAATTAGTAAACATATTGGCACTAAAAACAGTCTGCGACAATCTGCAATTTTGTCGCTGTACTTCTTTAACACGAAACAGTCATCGCAGGCCAAGATACTCCGTGATATCTGTAATTTTCTAAAGAAAGCAGAATAAATCAACAACCGGCGACAATGATAGGGTGGTGGAGGGGAGTGAACAGCTGTTAAGTATAAAAGCTTTGAAGGTTAAGCAGAATCAATCTTATTTGGATCAGTTGTAGGTCAGTGGAATATAATATTATTCATATTACTTTAGGTAGACCACATCTTTCTGCTATTGTTCTTTTTAACATTCTAGTTTAATTTAGTGTAGGGTTTTCTATTCTATTTCAATGTAACATCTTTACTCAAGTCACAAAAATTAAAAAAAATTATTTTAAGTCCAATTTATTATTTTTCCAAATTATTTTTCTTTTTTTACAAACTGAATCTGTCTCTTGCCTTGTGTAGCGTGATGTATTTTTCCCCTAATACTTTTAATGAAATACAATAGACTCCCGATTATAATTGTGCATTTTACGGCTTTGCAGCCATTGCAAGTCTACTGTAAATTAATGAACTTACAATCTATTCAGTTTACAAGAAATTTGTCTTCCGTTAAAATGTACTTGCTTTGTAAGCTATCATAGACTTAGTGTATTAGAACTCTTGTTTAATCTTCACAAAACATAATAAAATTTGTAACGTATGGAATGAATTACTCAGAATGGTTATTATTTGTGGTTGTAGCTTTGATTATAAATCTCTCAAGACTTTAAATGATTTCACCTAAAAATTATCAATGACAATTTGTGTATTGTGTGTTTTAGTGCCCACACTGCACCTACGCTAGTCCGGACACGTTTAAGCTCAAAAGACACCTCAGGATCCACACGGGCGAGAAACCATATGAATGTGACATCTGCCACGCTCGCTTCACACAGTCCAACAGCCTCAAGGCCCACAAACTGATTCATAGCGGTGAGTTTGGTTTTGACAAAGAAGTTAGGCAAATGAAAAGTTTACTATCTGCCAGTTTGTGGTGTTCATAGGGGAAATAGGAGACGGTACCACCAGTAATGTCCAGCACTGACTGCTCTGTCCATAACGATTTTTACTCAAGTTCCTTAGGTAAGCTTTAAACCTTAAAAAGGTTGTTGAATGCAGTGAAGCCAAAAGAACATTTCATTAAGAGTCTTCATCACCTTTGGCAAAATATCCATCGTACACTCTGATTTCCATCACAATTGTCCTAGTACAGTCAGGTGCGCCCAACTAGGGCGAGGGGTGAGGCGCTGGTACATTTCTAAAAACATCGGACTGCGACGTCCCACACACGCACGCGCAGACTCGCTACAATGAGAGTTCGGCCAGTCCGATGCTGTCGCATCGTTGTCCTGTCTACATTTGAAGAGTATTTTAAAATTATTATTAATACTAGGCTCGAACTTTTCCATTTGAATATAGCCGATTAACATTTTACAGCGATTACAATTAATTAATGGTTTTCAATTATTATATTAGCTATAGCGTTTGAACAGAACATCCGATTTAGATTAAATTTGGTTCAGGGGTGTAAGGCAGTATCTACTTGAATGAGTTCGCGAACCAGAATGATCAGACAATACAGAAACTAAACAAAATAAGTAATTTTAAAATGATGGAACTAAAGTAATTATTTTCTTTAGAATAATCTGACGCAACGTATAGAGGCAACCCTCGCACACCAAAAACAGTTAGTTGACACCCACTAACAAAGGACATATAATCAACCTCTTGTAATATATGCTAAATTGCGTATAGGGCCTATATTGGTAATTTTATTCGAATTAACCGAACTATGAAAGAGTTATACGAGTTATACTCAATTGCTTGGAACCATGAAGTTGTTTTTATTTATGTTTCTAGCCTCAGTGTTTGAAAGTCGAAACATCTAGCTGTGTTTTTCGTTGCCGCTTTTTTACAACAGTAAGTTAAATTTGTACAGCATAATGGCTTCACTGGATTTTACTTTTAATGTTTTTTTTCTGTAAAGCAGTATAAAATAATTGTAATTGAATGACATGTGCGACCGTACCTCTTTTCTCTCAGACCATGGAAGGCTCTAATTAAATAGTGGTCAATGAGACTCTGGCCCAGAGTCTAAGAATAAAATACATAATCAAAGTAATTAAATATAGTAATTAAATCAGCCGATCATAATTTTGAAAATTCAAACGCAAATGTCAGTAATTTATTAGAACAACTATACTCTAACGAAATATTCCGGATGATGATGAAATCCGCTCAGATGAAATAATTTTTCCCTAATAAAATAAATAATTTTTCCCTTATAAACAGAACTGTATAAGATTTATTTGTCTTTTTAATTGCTTCATCATCACGTTATCCTATTGAAAACTAAACAAATCAGTGTACCAAATTTCAACTCTCTTGCGTATCGAACAAATTTGATGATTAGTAATGAATGAGTGAGGGATTTGTTTTTTAAGGTGTCGACTCATTACCTGACTTTTCACCGGACCGAGCATTGTACCGAGCAAAAACAAACAGCAAGTCCGGAAGTGTGTCAGGGGTCCGTACATCGGACCGAGCGCACTGGAGACTGTTTTAGGGCGAAACATCAAAGAAAAGATTGGTCAGGTGTACGGTCCGATGTACGGCAGTGTGTCAAGGTCAATTTTGCTAAGAACACCGTACCGAGCGTGGCCCCGAACGCTTGGGATGGAAAGCCCCTCCCTTCTCCACCCCATCATCTAGCGCCCTGACTCACGCTCTCCCTATCCCTCTATAAACTTCCTTCACCTCGCTTGGTGGATTTGTCCGGTACGATGCTCGGTCCGAGCCTACGATGCTCGGTCCGATGTCTTGCTCGGCGAAATGTTTGGAGTAAATTTAATTCCCTTTACGATGTAATGTAGCCTATACGGTACGATGCTCTTTCCGATATCTTGCTCTTCTAAATGTTCGTAGTAAAGTTACGCCCCTTAACGATTCAATGTCCGGTACGATGCTCGGTCCGATGTCTTGCTTGGCGAAATGTTCGTTACGTCCCTTTACGATGTAATGTACGGTACGATGCTCGGTCCGATGTCTTGCTCGGCGAAATGTTCGGAGTAAATTTACGTCCGTAAAATAGTTAACGAAATGTCCGATTTTTATCAAACTTGACATGAAGGTGTGGGACTAGCTCTATTTTCATTAGTTATGTCGATTGGGATTATCAGACTATGGAAAAAGGGTGATCTACAGGTTCAAATTTGTCCAAAATAAGCTTAAACCCCGATTTAGGGCCGATTTTGACTGGGACGGTGGCGTCGTCCTGTAATCCAGCTACTTGGAGGTCACGAATTGTGGTTAATTATAAGCGATGGCTTGTGAATGCGATATTCCCTAGTGGGGATTAACGCCCGCACTGGTGAATACTAGTTCATCCATAAAGACCATCCTCATAATTAGACCAATTCGTATATATGAGGTTAAAATTGTGGTTCGGATCCCACGTTAAGCTGTATGTCCTTAGATACCATTGGCTGTTTGGCTATTAATTAACAGTCCTGTCTAAGTAGAATGTCGGCTTTAGTCAGTAACAAGACTACTAGATCGCGCCACAATCATCCTACACTCTCTCTCATTCATATTCAGGTTAAAATACCCACTATGTGAGGTCCCTGTCTCAAAATAGTGATTTAGTGAAATTAAGTGTAAACATAACACAGTTTGTTTTATTGTGTTTTTCCACTTAAAGATAAAATTGTATTTTTTTACTTATAAGGATGAGAGTTTTTGTTGCTAAGTTATTATCACTAATAATATAGGTTTTCTTTTATTTAAGTTAATAGTTGTCTTTGATAAGATGTAACACAAAGAATATTGTTATTTATTAACATTTATAGTAAATGCAGTAACTTAAAGAATAATGAGGGCATACCCCCATCCAGGGCTTCAGCTGATTTGTTGCTTAGTAATTTTTAGGTCAGCATTAAAACAAATTTGATGCTAAATTAGAAGAATTTTTTATTTTATTTTTGCTTTAAACAATATGTTTGGCCTTTTCCTAAATATCCTGCTTTTCATAGTTTGTACCCACTGATGTCGTAAAGTACATTTAATGTGAAGAGAGTTGGAAATTTTATTGAAAGTGAACTAATTCCATAGACCAGGAAATAGTCCCAAAAAGAGAACTATTCAGGACATAAGTTTATTGAATTATTTAAACTATATATTTCATATCTTATACATGTCATACCTATTTAATTTGTAAAAATAAAAAATTAGTTACAAAGTTTGATTAAATTTTATTATATCATTTTCCTTTTGCAGCTCATTTTTATGGCGCTATTCATGTTATATCTACGCTAAGTTATAGACTTAATTTCGAGTAAAAATGTCCTACTTTTGTCCTACTTTTTGGCCAAAAAGTCCTACTTTTCCTACTTTTTATCAGTCTAAAACCGCTGGGCCCCCTGCTATCTATTAAAAAGTATGAAATGGATTCCAAAAGCATTGTAGGATTATTACAGGGTGTCTAGCAGTCAGGAAAAGTCGGGAAGTCGGGAATTAGCATAGAAATTAAATAAAGTCGGGAAAGGTCGGGAATAAACATATAAATCATAACAAAGGTCAGGAAAATTAAGTAATAAACAAACTAAAGATAAAAAGTTGAACAGAATTCAATCACAAAGAAAAGGACGTCTGGTTCTAGGAAGATAACAATACAATTGTAATAGGAGACAATAGATGGAATGCGGAACATCTGCCGATAAGAGCTCTATTGTTTTGACATCCAGTGATCGCTTATCTGATTTACGACCTTATCAGTTCCCTAGTACAATATATTCGGTTTTTGATCTAATTGTGATCTAATTGTCTTACAAAAACAAATTATAGCTCATTTTTTTCGTCTGATTTTCATAAATTGAATAAAACTTTAATCAAAGTTGTACAAACTATGGTTCAACCGATATAGATAAATTAATGTTATTATTATGTTGTTTTCAATAATAAACTCAAAAATACTATAACAGTCCTTATTTTTTATAAATATACTGTATAAAATTATTATTTTACTGAATTGAAGCTAAAATTAGTGTAAATGATTGTCCTGAAATACAAGTAAAAAACAGTCATAATGGAGCCCACTGGAGCTTGTTAGTATACCAAAGGGACATCAATACTTTCTACCACTTTGACAGTGTCATTGGTTTGAACAAGAAGCATGCTGAACAACTTGCAAACAACATAACAAGTAATTCCAACTTTGTTGAAACGAAAACATTGCAACAGAAATCATACTTTGAGTGTGGTTTACATCTTCTAGTCAATGCAAAGTCAGTAATAAATCAAATCAAAGTGAATGGAAATGTTATTGATAACCTCTGTGATAGGCTTAAAACAGATGTAAATAATATTGAATTAAATGACCAAGAAAATGTCAAATGCAATCAAGATTATGGCCCCAATCAAGTTTGTGAATATAACACCTATAAAACTGTACCAGTATCAAAAAAATCAAAAACTAATAAATTACGATCCAAACAATGTGAAGCACTTCCAGTAATGCAAGAAAAGTTTACTATTTTGACCTCTAACAGATTTTCATGTTTTGAAAATGAAATTGAATCTTGCAATATAGAATATCAATGCGAACCACACAACAAGAAAGATAAAGAAATAATACATCAAAATAAATCAAAAGTAATTATGGTTTCTGACAGTCATGGAAGAAGGTGTGGCGAATTATTGCATGACCAACTAAAAGAAAAATTTGATGTTCTTTCAATTTTCAAACCAAATGCGAAATTTAAACAAGTGACCGAAGACTTGCCTAAGCTTACAGAAAAATTTACAAAAAAAGACTATGTGGTCGTACTAGGTGGTACAAATGATGTAACAAACTTAAATACAGTTGAAAATAACATTCTTGAAGACTTTCAGATCTTAAATAAAACTAGCAAAATCACCAACGTAATATTCCCAGGCATCCTTCATAGATTTGATAAGCCTTTTCTTAATGAAAAAATTATCAAAATTAATAATGAATGGAACAGAAATTTAAAAACACTTTCCACAGACAATAAAAATAATTTTGTTTCAGTAAAAAAATTTAACATGAATAGAAGGGACCATACAATTCACGGTTTACATTTAAACATGAATGGAAAAAGAAAACTAATGTCCGTTATCGCAGAAACTATTAAAGAAGACTCTATGACAAAAGAGAACCATCTCAAAAGTGATAAATGTGTGACAACAACGAACAATTTAAACATAAAATCATTGAGTGACTGGCCTCCACTGTTGCCAAGCGTAAAACAAATTGAATTAGACCAGAATGTACCCTTGGGCAAAAAGGTTCTACAATCTAAATTAAAGAAAAGTGATGATTGCAAAGTGAATACTTGTGGAAACTTTCTAAATTCTAGTACTAGTAGTGATGAAGACAGTCTAATTTCGATCATAGACGACAAGACTTGTTCGCCTTTATTTTGCGGCTCAGTGAGAATGGATCTTCAACCAGAGACTCCTATTTCAAATCTGTCTGTTCTATGTGATTCTTTAAACAGGTAAAGCCACCAGTCGTTGGGAGGGTAAATATAAAAGACAACCCCTCACTTAAAAATAACATTTCAATTTTTCACCAAAATGTGCAAAGTGCAACTAACAAAATTAATATTTTAGAAATTGTTTGCATGGAATTAAATCCAAATTTCTTTGTTATCAGTGAACATGCATTTAACGCTGAAACTTACCAATTTTTTCAGTTACAGAACTACGTCCAGGCTAATATATACTGCCGGAAATATTATAAATCAGGAGGGGTTGCAATTTTTGTTAAAAACACAATTGTATTTCATAAATTAAATTTTAACTTTTCTACTGACAAAAATTTAGAAATCACTGGTATTTCATTTAAAAGCAAAAATGGGAAAATTAGCCTTGTTGGTATTTACCGTTCTCCAAATGGTAATATCAACACATTTTTTGAAAAATTTGAGTTCCTTTTACAGCTCTTAACTAAACGCAAATCAAAATTTATTATTATCGGTGATTTTAACATAGATGTACTGAATATTAAAGATAGAGCTGTAAAACAATTTAAAGATTTATTACATTCATTTAATTTACAATGGTCTATAAACTCTCCAACACGTATAAAGGGTAATTCAAAAACTGCAATTGATAATGTTATTTCAAATATAAGTGGTCTTATAGACGTTGATGTTATAAACACAGCTGTCTCTGACCATTTTGGGCAGATGGTTATTCTAAACAATTTTTCTCCTGAACTAATACAGTCAACAAAAAAATTACAACGTATCACCTTACCAGAAAATATTACAAAGCTGAAGGAATCTTTGAAAAATGAATCCTGGCTGTCTGTTAATAGTAAAGATTCGGTTGAGGAAAAATTTTCTGAGTTTGTGTCAACATTTTCTAGTCATTTGGACAAAGCATGTCCTTTACGAACATACGTTGAAAGACCAAAAAAAAGATCATCGACGTGGATAACTAAGGGGATATTGGTATCCAGAAAAAACATTAAAATCTATTCAAAAATATTCTATAGCTCCCAAAATGAAAATTTTAAAACATTTTACAAACGGTATAGAACAATTTATAGAAGGGTAATCAGAGCAGCAAAAGCATATGATATTAACAGAAGGCTTGAACAATGTAATAATTTTTCAAAATCTGCTTGGAATATAATAAATGGTCACAAAGAACAAATTAAAAAACCTATAAAACTTAAAGTGAAAGAAAAATATATTTCTGACCCCTTAAGTATAGCCCAAATTTTTAATTCTTTCTTTTCAAACGTAGCTATTAATAATGACATTAAACCCGAAGTAATAAAATGTAAAAAAACTATCACAAAATCTATGTTTTTGTGTCCTGTCACAGAAGAGGAATTAATATATGTTATCAAACATTTTTCTGCAAAAAAATCTACTGATATCACTGGTTTTTCTATGTGGTTATTAAAACAGATAATTTCAAGTATTAGTAAAATTTTAACAAACATAATCAATCTGTCCTTTGAAGAAGGTATATTCCCTGAAAATTTCAAATTGGCAAAAATCATACCTATATTTAAGAAAGGAGATCCGTCGGACGTGAGTAATTACCGACCGATTGCTCTCCTGCCTATCTTTGGCAAAATCATAGAAAAACTTTTTTATATTAGACTTACCTCTTTTTTGGATCATAACAATATTCTTTCAAAAGCTCAATTTGGATTTAGAGAAGGTTTCAGTACACTCGACGCTATAAATAACTTCCTTGAATTCATTCTAATTGGACTTGAAAAGGGCCATAAGGCTACAAGTGTCTTTTTGGACCTCAGTAAAGCATTTGATTGCGTTGATCATGCTTTACTTCTGAATAAACTTGAAAATTATGGTATTCGAGGAACTTCTTTTAAGTGGATTAAATCCTACCTTGAAGGAAGAACCCAACAAGTATTGATAGAAAATAAATTGTCCGGTAAAGAAAATATATCATATGGTGTTCCTCAAGGCTCAATCCTTGGCCCCGTATTGTTTTTACTTTATGTAAACAATTTAGATGAAATAATAAATGTTAAACAAATTACACAATATGCTGATGATACAACTCTCAGTTTTACAGCTGATTCAACTGAAAATATAGAGAGTGTATCTTTCACACAGGTCAATTGTTGTGTTCAGTTTTTTAATAGTTTAAACTTGAGAGTGAACTATTCAAAATCAAACTACATAAATTTCAATTTAGGAAATGTAGATGAAAGCAAAAACCCAGTAATTATGATAAATGATCACATTTTGGAACAAGTGAATTGTGTAAAATTTCTGGGTTTAAACGTAGAACAAAATTTAACTTGGGAACACCATATTGACTATGTCTGTAAGAAAATTTCCTCAGGAATATTTCTTATGCGTAAACTTTCAAAATATTGTGGAACAAAAATTTTAAAAACAGCCTATTATGGCATAATTCAGCCACATTTATCTTATGGATTACCTTTATGGGGGGCTTGTGCTGATTCAAAATTTTCAAGGGTATTTATTCAACAAAAGAAATCTGTACGAATCCTAGCCAAAATAGGCAGAAGAGAATCGCGCCGATCAGCCTTTCGTAGTATGGAAATTTTAACTTTAGCAGGTTTATATATTTATCAGACGATTAAGTTTTTTCTAACAAAATGTGACTCAAAAATCGGCACACATTTTCATAATTATAATACAAGAAATAAAAATTTATTCAGAACTGGTTTCCACAGACTTGAAAATTACCATAAGTTGCCATGTTACGCTGGAGCTAAATTGTTTAACCATCTCCCTGAAAGCATTAGAAATAATAATTAAATCAATTTATTTTACAAAAAACTAAGAGAATATTTAATAAATAATGTGTTTTATAGTGTAGTAGAGTTTATAAACCACACCCATGCAAACACTTAGAAATTAATAGTTTTATAGTCTAAATAAAGTGCACTTTGCCCAATCATTTATTGGGTTTTGAATAAACTGGTGGCTCTATCTGTTTAGGGCTGCAAAAGTCAACACAATATATAACTATTGTACGTGACTGTTATAATAAATAATAAATAAATAAATCTTAACAAAAAGCATTTGTATAACACATAATAGCTAGTAATAAAAAAAAAATTAGACATGGAAAAATAAAACATTTCTTAAGCCATAATTTGATGGGGTTTCTACACTTTTTTTTAAATGGTTGGATTTTATTCTATTCTCCCACATATTTCATCAATTCCTACAAAAATACAATAGTCAAAGTTTTTATCTTTCAGTTTTAGTTTTTTATTAACATTGCAAGTTTGCCCACTAAAATGGTTGTATTGCTTTTTTGACACTTTCAGATAAAATATAAGGCCAGTTATACATAAGTCTCCCACATAAGTTGACAAATGGCCTAAAACAGGTGGGAAAAGTGAGGGGAGGAGAGGGGGTACTTTTCCAAAAACATCGAGCTTATGCCACCTGCAAATTTTCATAGAACAGCTGATTATCCAATAATTTTATCTGAATAGTAGTGCAAATTCATTCGTCAAGTTACGTGGTGAGGGTTATAGTAGGATAGACATTTAATATTTATATATTTTCTTGCAATAACTGGTCTTATTTAAAAAGCATAAATGTGTAAAAGGCGGAAAATAGGCATCAGCCTAATTTTAGATGGCAACCTTGAGTTGTTTCATATTTACATCTAAGATAAACCGAAAAACTGACAACCGACAACCGGTTCCAGTGAAAACCAGAACTGAAACTGAACCGATAAATTTTGCAACAAACCCATCACTAGTATTTATATAAAGTGCAAGGTCTTGAAATTTCGATAAAAAGTCTTGGAAAAGCCTATAAAATAAGTTTGTAACAATTGCTAGACACCATGTATTAATTAAGGATTTTAAACAGTAATATGTTGATAAAACTTTATTTTAATTTTGATTCAAACTAACAGCTGGTGACAAGCCTGTATTTCACTGCGAACTTTGCCCAGCAACATGCGGAAGAAAAACCGATCTCAGGATACACGTTCAAAAACTACACACTTCGGATAAACCTCTCAGATGCAAGCGCTGTGGCAAACAGTTCCCCGATAGATACACTTACAAGGTGAGTCTATAGTTTACAAAGGGTTGCTAAACAATTGTATACTGATAAGTTGATTTTGACATTTCTACTTTTGCAACACCATCACTTATCACCTCTATAAGATAATGACATTTTCTTTCGCTTTAAGACAATAAAGGAGAATTATGTTTTCTTATCAAATAAAAAAAATATGGTCAGGTTGATAAAGTTGTGATTCGTGAGGTATTCAGCCAATTACAGATCATATAGTACATAAACCTCCAAATAAAAACGTATCTGATCAATGTAACTTAGTCCCTTTTGCATTATAATGCAGTTAGAGGTTCATTGGTATTTGGGCAATTCTATCATTGTAAAAACTGAAATAAATTGACATTTTGGTCCAGTGGCCCATAAAATATTTATGGTTACATTATAATGTATAAATAGTATATAAACAGTTTGTGATTTAATAGGATACCTAAAAAAGTACTGATGATATGAGGACTGTAATATATGAGTATACCTTTTACCTTAAATATTTTATACTCTTTGAACCATTATGGATTATTTAATTTTAATAAAACACCAACTGGGTTGATAATCCTTCGCCCCTTTCACGAGTTCCGTAGATCCTCTCTTAATTAACACCCAACAGACCGGGCATAGGATTTATACCCTACCGTATCCTCAAAGTTTGATTAAAACCAGCAACTAAGTAAAAATGTAAGAATCTGTGTAACTTTAAAAATTTGTATTGTTGATATAATGCAGTATATTAATGCACAGTTGAAAAGATAGACCTTCAGTAAGTGCAGAACCGATCTTCATGATTTATGTGTCAAATTTAAATGATTGTTGCGTACAATTACAAAATATTCTTCAAATTCGCGTTGTGTCCTAAAGCTCTTTAAAAGCTGAGGCCAATGATAATAGTATTCCTACCAAAGACTAAATTTCAATAAAAATTCTATCATCTTTAATAGTCTACTGTTAAAATTTAATTTGTTCACTTTCACCTGTATTTCCGTAGTGGAGCACAGCCAATTAGCGAGTAAGAAAAAATACCCCTTTGCAGCAGACCTGCATACTCAACAAAATTCCAATAGATATTTTTCCTTTTGTTCATTCAACAAAAGATATTGTCATATTTTCATTAATTATCCTCCCAAGAGATTAAAAAAAAATTAGCATTGTATTTTATTTTTATGTAAATAAATATATAAAAAATAGTTTTAAAGAACAGTAAAATAAAATTCATTACCAAAACAATATGCATGATCTTTTTAAAAATTACAAAATATTATTGATACAGTACACTCTTGTTCATCGGAACTAATGTGGCGGACGGCCGGTTCGGATGTCAAAAAATTCCGATGAAGCGGAGTCCGTCGTGAGTCATCATTTCCGCCCATACGGTGAACTATCGTGATTATATTCACTCTTGTTTTTAAGATAACACAAGAGATTTTATGAAAATAAGGCACTCAAAATTTGAACATTGTAACAATGAACAGATAGAAATAAAAACAACACAGGAAATAAAGATCCAAAATCTTTATTCTCATGCCATATTCATAGTCCACTCATCAACTCAGCAGTCAACTGACTTCCATGTAACACAGGTGCAGTCGTGACGCGAGACAGACCGAATGACAGTTTGGGAAGCGGTCGATTGGATGTTCACTTCCTACCCCTTCCTCATTCTATTTTTGTGCGAATACTCCACGGCCTCGTAAATCACATCGATGGGTATAGATTATGGAAAACGCCTGATGACCTTTGATGCAAAATGTGATACTTCACTGTTGTGCGTATAGAACGAATGGAAATTGAAGGCGCTAAGACGAAAAAATTATTTATTTCGTAAGAAAAAAAAATTAATAATATCTAGATTTTCAGTTCCGATGAAACAGAGTTCGGATGTCGCCGAGTCCGATGAACGAGAGTGTACTGTATAACAAATGGTGGATGTCAGCTGATAAGCTCATTATGTTCAGACACCGCTCCCTACCTCCCCCTCCCATTATACCTTTATTTTCTAGCTTGGGAGCCTGTCTGCAAATTGTGCATTTTGTAATATATTTCTTTCTTGTGAGAAACTCCTATAGTACAATTCGAAGGAATTATATGACTTATCAAACAATATTTGTGTTGATTATGCTGTGTCAGACGATCTATTTTTGTTTACAATCTCACTTAAAAACTCATCTGAAGGTCAGCTATCAAGTTACAATTCACATTTAAAAAATTTTTATATCGAAAGCTGGTTAACATATGAAAGCACCCTCTAGAAATAAATCAAAGGCTGAGGCCCGAGGTGAAATGGCCTTTTTAATCACCATTTGCACACATTATATCATAAGCTTTATTATGACATCTTAATCCTAAGAGTCTGCAGTACCTCCCCCATCTTGATTTTTAGTCCTATAAGAACATTGTTAATTATAGGTATCTTTGAAACACTTTATCTCGATAATCTTGCATCGGATTTGCATGAAACTTGAATACGTTCACAATAATGGTATGGCGGTTCATGTGACTTGGATATATTTTAAGACAATTAATAGAAGGTTTCTTGCCAATACTTCGACTTTTAGAGGTGCGGCAGTTGCACAACTTTGAATTACAAAGTTTTGGGGCTAACACTTTGATCTATTTATCAAGGTGTTTCTAGTGAAATATTATAATTGTAGAGGTAAAGTTGTAAAAGAGGGAAGTTCAAGAAGAATTTAAAAAAATTCCATTTATCAAGGATTTTGAATTTTTAAGGTTCGATTTATTGAGTTTCCACTGTATATATTTCTTGTTTGGGCAGAGGCGGTTTATAGGCAGTAGATTTGGGGTCAACTAAGTGCTTGTCCACTGTAAAGATGTAATTTACTCAAATTGATCAAAGTGCCTTTGTCCACATCTTGTTCTACGATTTGTTATGTAAATTTTTTTCTTGAGTGTGATTGTCTGATAGGTGCATAACAAGTCTCACGAAGGAGAAAAGTGCTGGAGGTGTGAACTCTGCCCGTACGCCTCAGTTTCCCAAAGACACCTAGAGTCCCACATGCTCATTCACACCGACCAGAAACCCTACCAGTGTGACAAGTGCGACCAGGTATTGTTCTTCCCAACTTCATCATTTATATTATATTTTTAATTAATGTTTTTTTCTTTAGAAAAGTTCAGTCGAAAGTGTCCAATTTGAATGTCCGTAAATAAAAAGGTACCTTAAATTTTAAAAAATATCTGTGTTCTCTAGAACTTTGTGTACAAATATTTTACTATTATGAATAGTTTAAAATGCACGATGTCATAGATCTACACTAATGTTTTCCGTTTCCCCCTTTTTAATTCTAGAGTAACAGCCTGACAGTTAACTTCCTTTCTACACTTTTTTGTTACTTTATCCAAACAGAATTTTTTTTAATTTAGTTGTAAATTGGCTAATCAGACAAATTGTTTTGTGATTTGTTGTTTAGTAAATTGTTTGATATATTTAGTTGTATTTTTAGTAATCCCCCAATGTTTATACAACAATGGCTCTCTTTACCAAAATCATTAAAGACAAAAATTATTATTGTCCGTTTACTCTCATTTTGGAAAGTCATGATTAAAAATTCTGGATCATTTAGACATTTTTACTGGTCATTTTGAAGTTGAGTTAGCCAGGATCTTCGCTGCTACCAGTATAACTTTCTGGTTTTTATTTGGTAAAGTTTAAAAGAAACAGTAGTTGACCCAACAATCTTAATCTTTAGAGTTAAAAAAATTATATTTGTTTAATTGTAGGAGCATGGCTTAATTTCTTCAACCTCACATTATATGACGACAAGTTGGTAAGGAAGAGCCTTTTGGCTCATTGAGTATCATAGGGCAAGTGTTTCAACCATTATTCTTATCTATAGTGCTTAAAAATAGCTTTATCAGAACTAGGGATGGACGAGATTGGATTTTCAGTTCAAGACGAGACGAGACGAGAATTTTGAATTCTCAAATAATTTCAAGACGAGATCGAGACGAGATTTTCCCTCTCATACATCACGAGAAATGTGCGTTCGGGATTCTAATCTGATTTTGTAACATGGTTAATCCTGATTAATGTGAAGGAACAAATATTTCTTTGTAAATTATTAATAAACTGAAGTTAAAAAAGTCACTTTCTTAACAAAAGGTCTAGGCCTATAAAGGAATGTACCCAATAAAAAGGTTGAGAAGATATAGGCTCACCATAAACCCTACCGACCTACGTTTAGTAAAACATAAAAAGAGAATCCTCTGTTACAGTTACTTACTCACTTTTCACTATTAACCTACTTTAAAATGTTTCCAAATAAGAGCTTTTCCTCACTCACAGATTTCTAGTAGGCATAGGCCTACTAACTTTGAATCACAAGCCTAGAGGCCGGGAGGCTAACAAGAAATAACTTTCAATTGGAGGATTTTCATTTTAAAACAATCTCTTCTTCTTTGTCTTTGTCCATAAGACAATCTTCAGCTCTCATTTTGTTTGCTTTTTATTGTCATTTCTCCAAACTATTCAAGTCCGGTATATATAACTTTCACTGCTTTCGTATTCATGTAATTCCCTCAATTTGTCGTCTGCTAGTGGTAAGGATTTTATTTTGCTCCTAACTGATAAAGGCAAGTAGTGATGGCAAAATAAAATCGATTTTTCGGAAAAATCGATTTTTACCATTCGATACATTGATTTTTTGACATTGATTTTTTCAAGACAATATTTTTTGGAGATCGATTTTTCCTGCTAAAAATATCGATTTTAAAATCGGTCGGGTAAAAGACAAAGAATTGCGTTTTTTACTCCCCTAAAACAGTATATTTTAAGATCATAACCTTAGTTTGGGTTTAAATTTACAAAATTTGTTGCATTAGAGCCTAATGTCAAACTCAAATAACTAAGTATAAGCTGTATATCGTAATGGTGCAAGGTCATTACTAGTAGAGAGTTAACTAGAGAATAGAGATGGCCGTGATTGTTGCTATGACTATCGCTAAAATCATTTCGCATAGGCCAAAATATCATGTAAAGTATATGTATATGTATACTCTATCATATCGTTTTATACCAAGCAGTTCAAAATAGGGTTCATCATTTGATTTTGTTACAATTTGCTTTTATAAAAATTTAATTGAAAATTGAGACTTGGTTACCTAAGGTTAGATGTTACGGTTCTGTTCAAGATCGGCAACCAACGATAATATAAAATATTTGAATTCTCCTTCAATGACGTTAAAACATGTATAAATTCCCGACTCCATTGACCTTATATGAATTTGTATTTATCTAGCTTTCCAATACATGTTCCAATTCTATAGCTTAAAACAAAAACTGTGTTTATTCCAGTCTTGCGATGTTATACGCAATTTAGCTCTTACAGCATTTGAAGTACGGTAGTTTAAATCATTTTGTTTTAGTCTACGATCTAATATATCTTCTCAATAAACAAATAATGGTTTATTTTCAAACCAAATAATGTAGTGTATTCCTTGCATGCGTGAGGACATATAAGTTAATCATTGATTTTACATACAAAATCAATGATATAATCAAACTTAATAAACTAAGAATCAAACTAAACTTAAATAAACTTAATCAAACTAGAATATTTTAGTATTTTACTACAAATACTGTCATATTAATAGTATTAATTAAATATTTGTTGGTTATATTTTTACTTCGTGGTATTACTTATAGTCAATTTAAAAGCGTCGATAAAAAAACGATTTTCTTAAAACATCGATTTTTTGTCCATGATTTTTTATCGAAATCGATTTTACTCTTTCGATACATCGATATATCGAAAAATCGATTTTTCAAGAAATTTTGCCATCACTAAAGGCAAGCATTAGTGTAGCCATGAAGCCTGTATGGTCCTGGTAAGACCATTGATTTTCTATGTATTTAACACAACCTATTTATTGCTGTTCAACAATTAATTATTGTTAATAGGCCTATTCAGTTTTTTTAGTATCCAAACCTTGAAATAAAATCAACCATCAGCCGATTTTAAGCATTTATGGCTTAAAATAGCTGAACTCTGCTAAGAGTGTGAAAGTAAATTAAATTCTGTATTACGTGGGATATTTGAGGTTAGCCATTATTCAATCTGATTGGCCATCTTGTCATTTATCATCTGATTGTCTCTACTATTCTTACTGCCAATGTCAAAACAGCTCTTAAATTTGTCAAAAATTATTTGAATCAGTTTTAAATAATCATCTTGAAGCAATTAAATGTCAAATAATGATTGTTTATTGTTTATAAAGTTTTCCCAATGTTCTAAAGATTCACCAAACAAATGAATTATTTTATAAATCAGAAGCTATGTTGACTCCGCCCACTACTGTTGATTGTCAGTACTGTACCACTAAACAGTCCGTGCAGATGCAGCCATAGAGCCGTCTCCAGTCCAGTTCAAATCTTGGAAGTCCAACCGTAGTTTAACCGTTCATGATGGCAATTTAAGTTTGAAGTTGTGAGGAGGATAGGAAAATAAAACACTTCACATTGCTTCAAAATAATTTATTTTGCAGTATTAAATTCGTAGATTATTTATACCCGTTTTTATCGTTATTCACGAATTACTTCTCGTCTCGAAAAATCTCGATCAAAATAAAATCTCGTCTCGGTTAACGAGATTAAAAATTTCTCGAAAATTTCTCGTAATTTCGAGACCCGTCCATCCCTAATCAGAACCTCTACTTAAAAAGTAAGTCTAGGGTTAATTTTTTCTGTTATTAAATTTTAACCGTAGCCTTATAGCCACTTAGGAAAAAGCTAAATTTTTTACCAACTAAATTAACCATTTACCCTTTTTACTCATCTGTTAAAATCTTCAAATCATTAATCAACTTTTAACACCAAGCTCAACCCAAAACAGTTTTGTTCAATGTACTTGTTAGTTGTACAAATGTTAACAATTACATCTTTTTAATTTTTCTTTCCACAATGTTTTTTATTAAAAGAATTAATTTTTCTTCATTACTTTGGATTTCTCATTTTATTATTTCTCTCTCTTCTTGTCTGTTTTGAAAATAACCGAATGGTGCCTTTTCAGAGTGGCTGTGAGTTATCAGACAAGGTCCGTATGATTTATTGCTAAAATTCTTTAACTTTATGTTAGTTGTTAGCTTAAAAAAAGATATTTTCCCTGGCTTTAAAACTTTTTCTAATATTGTATGGAGTTTTAAACCAAAACAAGGTTGTTACCACAAAAATTAAATTACAATTATATTCATATAGGCCTAGTATTACAAATTTTACTCATAGGAAGACTCTTATAATATTTAGGTTAAAGTCATCCAATCAATGTGATCTGCTTTTTATTTACAGTCATTCCGACAAAAGCAGCTATTAAAAAGGCACCAAAACCTTTATCACAATCCGAATTATATTCCGCCTCCACCGAGGGAAAAGACCCACGAATGTCCAGAGTGCCAGAGGGCATTCCGACATAAAGGGAACCTTATCAGACACATGTCCGTTCACGATCCAGAATCATCGGCCCATGAGAAGGCAGTCGCCCTTAAAATTGGTCGACAGAAGAAGATCCAGATCATAGACGGGCAGCAGGTATGTCATCTCAGTCTCTACACTTTAAAATAAATTAATAGATTGCCACCAAATTGTTTATTGATGTTTGGATGAAGGTACAGTAAACGTACAAACCATATTCCCCCAAAAAATTTCTAGTTTAGAGACCGAAAAGTCACTGATTTTTTTTTAACAGTTTTCACCCCCATAAGTCACAAAAAAGTCACTGACTTTTGTATCTCTTTGGCAGTAGACAATCTTTAAATGGATGTTCATATAATCTCTTTAATACAAAAATCTAAAATATATATATATATATATATACACTTGAGTCCCGCTAGTCCGAACACGGGTAATCCGAACGTCCGCCTAATCCGAACAAGCTCCGGACGCATTTTGCAAAACATTTTCATTAATGTAAAAATATAATTTACGTAATAAAAATAGAATTTTTGATGGAAAAGATAAGAATTGTGGTAAAGAAATTAGAACGAAGTATTCCATTGAGGAATATTCTGTACAAATATTAAGTTTTGTGTGTTTGGACTAAATTTACACAACGTAAACAAAAGAATGTAAACAATAAAAAAATACGGTATAGCCTACCCTGTAAAAAGTATTGCACACGTAGTAGATTAATACTGGAACACATAAAAGTAACATTAATTTATTTGCTATTGACCAAAAAGTCCAACATCGTCTTTTGTTGAAGTTTAGTCAGTCTGTTTTTTTGCCGCGTAGTTCCGCCATTTTCTTATAAACATCACATCTGCGCGCATGGCAGTACAGTCTCTGCTGGCAGTGGATACAGTCCGTGGCGCTAGGCGCGAGCAGCGTTGCCAATTCGAGGGTAATTACCCTTTTAGAAGGTACTTTGGACCTTCGAGGGTAATGATTTTTTAGGATTGAAGGATAATTTTACAAAAATTGTAAAGTTTGACTCAAATGTGTGAATTTTTGGGAATGGTTCGAAATCCAAAGTAGATTTAATAGAAGAGTGATTAATATCACTTGAAAAACGAATACCAATTGAACAGCTGATACACTTATATGAGGAACTTTTATTAATCATTCTTGTATACTACAACTTAGATTGTTGGTAAAATTATTGATTTTCCGATATTTTGGTGTTTTTGAGGGTATTTGAGGGCAATTTTGTCAAGGATCTAGGGTAAGTTGATGACAGGTGATTGGCAACGCTGGGCGCGAGCGAACAGTATCTTCACGCCATGCATACAGGCAGCACACGCTGCTTGCTCGCTCTGTGATCACATCCTAAAATTATGTGCAGTGGGCCATTGTGCTGTCTGCTATGGACTGTGCAATTGTTGGTTTTGCTTATATAAGGGTAAAAGCACTGTTTAAATTGGTTTTTGTGTATTATTCGCTAATATTACAACACGTAAACCCGTTTAAATTGCTTCATTCTCCCTTATTGAATTATTTCGGATAATCCGAACAATTAGCTGATCCGAACAGCGTTCGGTCCCAATTAGTTCGGATTAGCCGGACTCTAGTGTATATATATATATATAAATCTATTTTTCAATTTTATGCCAAAAGACAGTTTATCTTCAGGTGGAGGTTATGCCCGGGTTAGAAGATGAAGAGGATGAAGAAGACGAAATGGACGGCTCCATGGTGGCTGTGGAGGGGGCAGACGGGCAGCAGTATGTCGTACTCGAAGTCATCCAGTTGCAGGTAAAAACAAACAATAAACAGTCTTTTATAATTAGTACCAGGGGGACCGAGCTTAAGCTCGGTAAAATTATTACTATCGTTCTCACGCAAAGCTCGTTCGCTCTGCTCACTCGCCCTCTTAATTTTTAAGACAAGCTCATTCGCTTCGCTCGCTTGCTCGCCAGGCCGAAGGGTGTGGGGAAAATTATATACTTTGGTATAATTTTCCTTTGAATATATAACACATTGGTTTTATCTACAGTTATCAGCTGATTTTTGTTCAATTTAAAAACCTCCATAAGGATATTATGGGAACTTTGAAGGTCTCCAGAACGAAAACCGAATTTTTCCCAGCTATGGGACCAACACCAATCGATTCCTGGTGGCCAAAACTCCTATAATCAACCAAAAAATAAAAAATCCTTAAAGCGAAAACAAGTTTGCCCCTACAAACGAAGCTTGTTTTAGAGTATAAGATAAGATTAACAGATTATAAACATTATAGGAAAGTGGTAATAAGACTACCAAAGAGTTTGAGAATATAATATTCAGGTCTAAAAAATGTTCATAATATTAGGATTTTGTCTCAATTAGATGAGAAGAAGGAATACCCCAGGGGTGGAAAAAAGAATAGTCTCATTTAAAATGTATATAATGTAAGACTTATTACTTACGGTGAACCGTCGACAGCTCTGAGTAGAAACTTCTCGTGGATTACAAGGACATGTTTCGACGTAATTGCGTCATCATCAGCTGAATAAAAGTGAAGTTGACCAAGAAGGCTCTGTCAGAAATTGTTCTTGGTCAACTTCACTTTTATTCAGCTGATGATGACGCAATTACGTCGAAACATGTCCTTGTAATCCACGAGAAGTTTCTACTCAGAGCTGTCGACGGTTCACCGTAAGTAATAAGTCTTACATTATAAGCCACAGCTCAGGGGCCAAAACAATGGATTTAAATATAAAATGTATACCTATAACTTCAATGTTTAACTAAGTTTTAATGTTAGTCCCTTATGGTTTCCAAGTGATCATAAATCCGTCAGATGGAGCTTCACGATCTACCCCATAGTGAAACAGAAGTAAGCGTACGGTTGGCCTACTCCATCAATTCTAAAATGATCACAGCTCAGACTTCTTTCACATTAAATACAAATTAAATTGAAATACCGTTGTACTGTTATTCATTACAACAAAACAATTTTAATGCAATACTGTTCCAAAAAGAAGGCTATGACTGCACTCAACGATCTCCGCCAGACGATGATCTTCACAATAATCAATGATACCACCAATGAAAATAGTGTCCTTCTCGTCGCTTTGTAGGCCTACGTGTCGTCTGCCACGCAAAATCCTATACTTTACGAGAAGTGTCTATGGCAATGTATTTTCGACTATCTTGAAATATAGCGGGTAGATTTTGTTTAAACTTTCCGTTTAACAGGTCCAAAATTAAGTTTTTAAATAGCCTCAACCCCAGCAAACTTCAAATGTTGTACAGTAGACTCTCCTAACTGGCCATCTCGGGACCAGGATGCGGCCGGATAATGAATTGGCCGGTTAAACCGATGTTCATTTAAGAACGCCAACCTACAATTTTATATGGTCTAAATATAATTATAACTTGAAAAATAACTTAAATACACCCATGAAATTTACAACAAACCTAAACTAATAATAATTCGTTTCTTTATTGTGGTATACTGGATAGTAAGTCCAAACGCATTGACCTCCGGTAGCATTCACTTCCATCCAGGACGTGACATTTGAATTTTTTTTTAATGAACGTTTGAACGTCAATATGAAATAACGTTGAATTGAATCATACAGAAGATAAGAACACTAAGTTTCCGAAAAAAACGGCCTGTTAAAGCGATGTTGAGATAAAAAATGGCCGGTTAAAAAGATGTTCTTTTTGTGTTAGGGTAGGCCAGTTAAAGCGGAGACCGGTTTAAAAGTGGCCGGTTAAGAGGGAGTCTACTGTATAAAATTAAGTTTTAAAAATGTAATTTTTAACATTGGTTTATGGGTTAATATTTTTGAAACAGAATAACAATGAACAGTAAAAAAAAATACTACTTTTAAGCATTCTTATTCAAACATCTGATAACTCTGAAGAGGTATAGTTGATTGTTGGTGTAATATTAACATTAACACGTTGAGTGCGGGGTATGTTAATTAACGTAGTTCCACACTGGCGCGGGCGACGGCCTACGTTAATTTACGTAGCGCTCCTGCCCGAAACATAATGTTCAGTATGAGCTTAGCCATTGCCGGGAGAGGTTGATGCTCTCACCGCCTGTTGTGCTAGTCCATGCGTTCACTTCGGTGTAGTTCGTTTCCCGGTCCGCCATTTCTTAAGGAGTGGGGAGGGCAGTTTCGCGTGCAGCGGCCTGCGTATTATTACCTACCACTTCCGGATTGTGTAACCTTGGTTTATTTGTTTAGTTAAGGCTTTAGCCACTGCCGGGTGAGGTTATATTGCTCTCCGCTTATTGGTGCAGTCCATGTGCTTGGTTTGCGGGTGATCACTCGTCGGTCCCCCTGGGCGCGCAGTGTACGAAGTGATTGTGTTCACAGTGTTTTCTATTGTTGATTTTGGCATTACTTGCTCAATGAAGCAGGATAATGACGAAGAATTGTTAGAGAATTTGTATTCTGATTATGAAAACGGCTCCGACGAGAGTTTACACAGTTAAAAGTGACAATCGCCGGCACCACCGGCGGACTACGTTAATTTATGTACCGGAAATGGAGTCATGAGATTTGACAGAAAATAGATGAATAGACAACTTCTGATGACTTTTTAGCAACATACAAGCAATTACCTAGTGATTAAACAAACAAAAATTTTTCGCATTTTTGATGATCCCATATATGGATTTTCCGCACTCAACGTGTTAATAGCGTGATTAGAATGACTTATAAACTCCCAATTACTAGCAAAAACTTCATGAGAGGGAGGGAGCCATGGCCCGATTGCCCCCCCCCCCCCCCCCTCCGCCAATAGCCACTGTCAACAGTCTCGATCAGCTGATGGCATTCACAATACAGGACCAATATCTCTGTCTTCTTGTCCCTGTCATCTGCCGCGCGCTCACGCAAACTCTACTAAATTGAGCACCTCTAAAACTTCCTCAAAATGTATCAATGTTGTTTTTAATCTCAATTAATACAAATCAAAGCTAAATACACCTAAACAATGTCAAACTTTCATAAAAAATGTCCCCCCCCCTCCTATTGTATATACCTTGTGTGCGTCTGTGCATGTTTCTTCCTCTATTTTTCCTCCGTCATACTCCCCACCCAGTGGATGCGCAGTGTCAAGTGAGCATCGCATGGCTCGTTGTTATGGTTACGTGGTGTCCACTGTCTGTCCACGCGTCTATTTACGCACTGCACATGTTTCCTGCTTCAACTTCAGAATCAGAAAGCCGCGCAAGGAAAGACACGACACAAATGAATGCGTGGGCACATTGATTGACCGCTACTTTGCACTGCAACTGCGTATTCACTTCGTTAGTGGCCCTCCCCATCGAACTACAAATATTTCATTATTAGTGATCAAATAAGAGTACGATATAGTTCGTGTTTACTGAAGAGAGCTGTATTTACTAAATTTTAGTTTTTGTTGTCATATGCACACTCTGTAAATGTCTATAATAATTATTAAAACTAAAATTATTAACAATTTAGTGAACATCCTCACGTTATCCAAATTGAATCTTTTCTGTATTTGATTAGCGCAGGAGCCTTGAATTTTTACTATTTTTGCCGGGAGGACCGGGAAAGATGCTTGAATTTTTCTGATGCCATTTGCTGGCAACCCTAATCTAGTATACCATCTGCCCATACTCTTACTGAAGGGTGGGCAATGGAGGAATTGTGTGTAGCAAGGAGTAGTGAAATGGTCGCAGAAGGGGGGGGGGCTGTGTTCAAGGTCACACAGCCAATTGTACACCCTGCTGTATGCAACCATGCAGGGTTTAAGCTGGGAAAAATTTTCTTGGAGCAAAAATGCTACAAGCTCTTGGATACTTGTAGCAAAATGAGAAATGTTTTAGCATTTTTATTGGGCATAGTAGGCTATAATTTGTCACCAGTTACCCCATTTCACCCACAGGTCACACCTTATAGTCAATAGTCGATTCTTTATTGTACAATACGCCTGGTACAGGATTACAAATGTAATACACAAGCTGGTACACGGTCAGTTGTATCTACATCCAAACTACTCTAATTCAATCATTATTCCTCTCTAATAATAATATATAAAATAAAATCAAAACATCATTAAATAAACGTAAGATAAATCAATATTCAGAACTTATCCTCAATAAATGAGTCACCGCTATAATAACATTTTTGGAATAATGCAATAGTCGGGCGAGGGGGAGAGGGTCCTGTGCTGGGTGAGGGGGGAGGGTCGCTTGGGATAATTTATTCAAGATAAGAGCACGAAAACAAAAAACAAGTGATGGTTCATCTTTTTGTCTAATTGGTAAAAATTTAAGAACAATAAATTGTTTTAAATGTATGCTAATTACTAAATTAGGCTAATAAATTTATAACTTTGTCAAATGAAATTTTAATGTCACTTTATCAAACATTTCTTGAAGTGCAAAATAAATGCATTTTGAAATGTGTTGTTAAGCAATATAACCCAAAATTACTAGGGTCACTGAACAGCACACGAATCAGAACGATAATTACACACTAAACTGAAACTAAATAGGACCTTTCTTGGTTTCTATTTATAGCATATGGCGGGCGACCAGTTGCTTCTAGCAGTCAAGGTCACTCCGCCATTGCGCCCCGTCCCCCATCCCATCCCACCACGCCATTGCTCTGACGCGTACCTCACTGACCACATGACTACAATCACAATTACGCCACCAAATAACTTTCGGATTATTTTCAGTCTTTCATTGCTTTTTTTCATTGATAAATCAAATAACAATTAGTAAAGAGATTTCTTCTTGTGTAATTTAAACATGATAAGATCGATAAATTATAGTATTGATGTCTAAACTGAGAAAATAAATAAAATTGAAATTGACTTTTTGTGGCCCCGGTTAAGCCGCAAACCGGTTAACCCGCCCCCGGATAATCGGGAGTTGACTGTAACTTACTTTAAATAATTGCATGATTTTGCCATAAAATGGTGCATAAGAATAGTTTTAATTTTAAAGTAACATCTTCAATTATCTTACCATTTATTAAAGAATAGTATGGCAAATTTAGTTCCCTACTTGCCATGCGGAACCTATGGTTTTCCGGCAAATATTGAAATATTAATCAGAAAACATTGTTTGCAAGTTTAGGTACCAGGAACCACTAGCTAGTGCCGCGGCTGCCAATGTAAAGTTCAGTATTAGAATGGTGTTATTAGGCTCGTGATTGCTGAGTGGGAGTAACCGTAGCCTAAGCTACTCTGTTTTCAATCTCTTTCTAGCGCAGCTGTGTAGTTGCAGTTGAGATCATGACGCTATAGACTGAGGTTCAATAACTGAAGCTGTATTTTACTTTGATGGAAATAACAAACATCATTTTACGACAAAAACTTAAAATTTGTAAACTTTTTTCTTAAAGTAGCTGATGGTGCTACATTGTCATCGAAAGACTACTATAATAAGTGTTCTGCTATTGGGCACTTGACAATATTAGTGCACCTTATATAATTTCTCTCAATCTATATTTGAACTGGTTGGAATTTCTCGACCAATGGCATAATTTTCTGTATCTCTGCTGGTTAGCCTAAATATTTTCACATTTCAGGGTTTTTGTTCTCAATCACTTGAATTGAACCTAAGTACATGTGCGCGCACACGAGCCGGCCGTGTCAAATCTTAAATAGTTGAATGTTTGTGTTTTTAAAAACTTTGACGACCATGTGCGAGTGATGTTTTAATTGTTCTTGTGTTAGGTTTGATAATGAGTATTTAATGCTTGAAAAGTGTCACCTTTAGGAGACAGAAAAATCATATTAGCAGACTCAAGTAATCATAAACTAAATATTTTGTATCATTTACATCCGCAAGTTTTTATTTGACCATTATTTTTTTCCTCTGCGATGACTACATAAAACTGGGAAGGGATGAAAACGATGGTCAGAGGCAGTGTGTGGGCAAGGCCTCTGTGTGTAGGAGGATGTTGACCTCTGAGGATACCATGGCCACTCCAGTATGTCAGTATTTTGCCATAAATAGTATATCCATATGCGCTTTTGCAGGACGGAGACGGCCAGGAGCAAGCAGTAGCTGTGATGGCTGGGGAAGGAATAGAGCAAGCAGTGGCGGCCTTGCAACAACAGACCGGTCAGAACACTTCAGTACTGATGCACGGAAACCAGGTGTTAGGACACAACGTCGGCACCTCTGACAATCCTGGTGAGTTATTCTGTCTCAGTTAAAGGACTCTACTTTTATAACCATATTTCAAATCAATTACACATCATGTTGTAGTCATTTCCAGTGAACAATTTAAATAAACTCTCATGAACAGAAGTGAATGCATTTGTTTTTATCTATTTTCCAGCAGATTACAAAACCATATTTTTTCAGTGTAGTCTTATTAGTCTGTGTTTAGATATGTTTTGTTTTTGCGACACCAGAAAACGAAGTTTTAAAATATCAGTAGGTAGTGGTTCTATATATATTTTGTGTTATTTTTCATCTTTTTATTGTTTGTTTTTTTTACTGTATGCCATTAAACGGGCATTCAGTATGGCATTTTTGCAATCAGGAAAATTTTGTCATGCTCCTGAAACACAATAGAACCATCTCCTTGTTTTCCGTCAATACATAAAGGCGCATTTTGTAATTTTTATTGTTTTGTAATTGACTCCTTATCAAAAGTTTGTGATGACATTTGATTGACATTCAGTTAAATCTACGCTACAAGAATATTGCAAAATTTCTGTTATTTGTCTATTCATGTCTATTAGTCTCAGTCCAAAGGGTGGTGGTTAATAGTGCCGCAAAAACTATAATTCAAACTGAACTTCCACATGATACAACTTGAGGCATTAAATTGAGAACAGTAGAGTCCCGCTAACCCGAACCAATTGAGACTGATCCAGTCCGGTTCTAGCGAATTTTCAGAGTAGGAGAATTCTGTAAATAATTAAAGATGTTGACTTTTTACTCCCTCCGTTTACTCCAACATGGTGAATTATTTTAGCACTCAGAGACATTTGGACTGCGGGGAGCATATGCTAGGAATAGACATTGAACGCGAATAATACCGATGGAACATAGTATTAAAGTTTATCAATGATGAACAAACCATATAAAAGCTATGGTATTAAGTCTAATGACTGTAAATTCTATATAAAATCAATGACTGTGGTTTCCGCCATTTTTAGAAAACACTTTTGTTTTTCTATAAAAAGTGTTTAAAATAGGCTAAATTTTGGAATAGCTGGGTTCGTATTAGTGTGACTCAACTCAATTTGAATTTTGGAGCTTGAATATTTAATGTCTTAAACTAAACTTAAGACGACAAGGCTTTACAATTGTAAACTTTTTAGGGCAAAATTTTTTATGTCTGATACTCATAGTAATTATAATTTCTCTTTGGTCCTCTTTAGGCTACATTCATACCAGTTACATTTTTAAGCGTAAGAACTGTTGTAAACTCAGTATAATCCGAGATAATCGTTTACAGCATCAGATAATGATCAAGTTATGCTGACCAACCAACCTAAAGCAGTTCCTCACCAAAACGACATGCAAAATTGTTTTGGGTTTGATGAAGAGGAAGAAGAAGAGCAAGTGGATAAAAATAAACCGAACATGCATATTTTGCAAAGTGCCATTCATTGAAGGTAAGTGAATATAATATACTGATCCAAATTTAATTTAGGCAATATCTCGGTTATTGTTTGCAGTGTATACAGGCATTAACCTTAACCAAAATATACCAAAGCATAATATTGATTTGCATACGGAGTAGCCTAGATTGGTCGTTATCAATAATATATTATAATCATATCTACAATCCTTTGTAATTTGTAGTAAATGTTTTGAGGCTACAAGCTATCATCAGTGCAGTTTTTTTCCAATTTGTTTGTCACACTGATTAAAAAATCTTGGCAACGGAATTGTGTCACACTTGCATTACAAACAATTAAAAAGCCAAGAGTATAATTAATCTCTTGAATGCTAATAAATTAAAATGAATATTTTACTTTGTATAGCTAGGAAGCTAGGGTGTGCGAGTACTCGAGTGGTCGAAGAGTAGCAATTTTCGGCTTGGCTCAAGGTTACGCAAAACTATTCTGGTTGTCGAGCTGAAAATGGTTTCAGAAGCAACAATCCCCTCCCAAAAAATGCTTTAAAAAGAAATCTCTGTACTAACAGTTATTTGATTATTAATGCAAAAAAATAGAGAAACACGGCAATTTATGCGTAAATTATTAGTGGTATAATGGTCGTACACGGGGTCAGGGAGGTTTGAGTCACAGTGATGGTGTGGGGCGGGGTAATGACCCTTGACTGCTATATACTTACCCTTCAAAGGGATGTGCTAAAAATAGAAAAAAAATCTGGTTAGGTTTTGTTTCTAGTTCAGTGCTTGATTATCGCTCTAATCAGTACTCCTTGTAATTTTGTTTTGTCTTACGCTAAACGCATTTCAAGAATAGTTTGATGAAGTGACAGGGCCGGCTCTACCATATAGGCGAACTAGGCGACCGCCTAGGGCGCCGAAGCCCGAGGGGCGCCATCGCGGCGGAAATGAGCACCCCTGATCTGCAGTAAAGAGTGTCCCTAATCAGCGATAAAGAGCGCCCTCGATCGGCAGTAAAACGCCTCCGGCCGGCGGTAAACAGTGCCCTTGGTCGGTGGGAAAGTGCGCCCCTGATCCCCGGTAAGAGCGCTCTCAAAAGATAGTTAATAGCCTCTTGATCGGAGGTAAAAAGCGCCCCCCGTAGTCATAATTAAACCGGTGTGACACAGTGCTTCCGATAGGAAAAATACACCAGATCAGAGTTGAATTGCGCCCCCAACCGACGGTTAAAAGCGCCCATGATTAACAATAAATAGTGTCATAATGGTTAGCCTCTGGATCACTGGATGAACTAAATAGAATTTTTAAATACCTGTCGTCAAGTGATCCTCTAGTCTTGATATCGACTACAGCTGTTTCACATTCAAAGACTCAACAGTATGACTGTTGAGTCATACTGTACAGACTAAACAGTAAAGACTCAACAATCGTTGGCGCCGCATGTGCTCGTGTTCGTTTCCGTTAAATTTGGCCAAATCAGTTTTATGTATGTGTACTCGTGTCCATGTAATTTCAGTGTTATTATTGACGAAATCAATTCAGATGGATAGTTTTTAAAAAGTGGCAACTGACGTTCTGACCTAATGATGCATCCTTTGAATGTGAAACAGCTGTAGTCGATATCAAGACTAGAGGATCACTTGACGACAGGTATTTAAACCTTCTATTTAATAAATAGTGCCCCTAATCGGAGTCAAATCACGCCCCCAACCACTGGAACTATGGTAAGTAGCACAAAGACAGACTGTCTTGAGCAGAAGTCAGCTAGCTGTGAAGATCTGGAGGTAAATATAACCCTTGACCAGTCAAAAAAGCACCCCTGATAAACGGTAAAGAACTGCCCTGATCAGCGGTAAACATTTGCCTTCTAAACAACAGTAACTAGCGCCCATGGTCAAAGTTAAAATGATTGTCCAACCACTGGTTAAAAGCGCCCCTGATTAGTGGTAAATAGCGCCCCTATTCAGTGGTCAAGAGTGCTCCGACTGTAAATAAATACCTTCCCCGAACATCGGTAAAAAATGCCCCTGATCGGCGGTAAAGAGCGCCCCAACTGTCGGTAAACATTTGCCCTTGCCTTCTAATCAATAATAAATAATGCCCTAGATCGGCTGATCATATTGGGGTTAAATTGCGCCCCAACCGGCGGTAAACATTATCCCCACCCTCGGTAAAAAGCGGTTATGATCAACGGCAAAGAGCGCCCCAAATAAGCGTAAATGCCTTTGATCAGCGTAAAGAGCGATGCCGGTCGTAAACATCCCCCCAATTGGAGAAAAAAGCGCCCCTGATCAGAGAGCCCTTGGATTGGCAGCAGTAAAGAGCACCCCTAATGGGGTAAAAAAGGCGCTCCCAATAGTAAATAATTAGCACACGTGATCGGCAGTAAAGAGGAGTCAACAATTAGGTGAAGTGCTCTTGAAAATTATAAAAGCAACCCCCCCCCCCCCAAGCAAAACTTATAATTTTATTGATGTCTGAAATGAATAATAATAATAATCATTTTGCATCTTTGCATATAAGTACATCTGGATCCATTTAGGCTCTTTGGATTTTTTTCAAAGGATAATTATCGTACAAATTTTGTTTACAATAAAGCATGAAGAGTTTATTTTTATTCCAAGTGCTGTATTTGATAGTAAACGGTTAGTAAAAATATTGTCTTGTTTTAAATTTTGTTTTCTTTGTAATATGTAATAACGGCTATCAAATAAACGGCTCGAGTGATTTGGGGGGGGGGGCGCCTACCGTCACTTTCGCCTAGGGCGCCAGAAAACGTAGGGCCAGCCCTGTGAAGTGACATAAGTTTTATTTGACAAAGTTACAAATTTATTAGTATACCTGGTGATTCATTAATTAGCCTAAATTTTGAACAATGGGTTGTCTAGAACTTTGTTTGACTTTTCTTCCATAAGTAAATATAAGTAAATTATTTAATCTACTTATAATCTACTTGGCATGGTAATTTTTTTAGATAATCGTTAGTTTTCAGAATGGTAAAGTTTAGGTTTTGTTTTGTTTAAAATCTTTTTATTATCATTATTATTATTTTTAAAAGACAAAATTTTATAGATCACGCACCGTTAAGAATTTCTAATCTATAAGATCTTTTGGATCTGCCTGAGTCATAAGGCGTATGATAATGTTGACGCTGATGCTTTAACACTTGGTCTATCGTCTGCCTTGGTTGAAGTACCAGCAGAATCACAAGGAATAGTTTCATTTTCCTCGGTTGAGACATCATACTTGATTTCTTCTTTTTTGCTGGAGATTCCTTAGTAGACAAAAAGAAATTACTAGTATTTATGCTAGTGCCTATTAGTAATTCTTGCTCTGAAGGACATTTTTTTTGTTGGGAGATTAATATTTAAACTCAATTATTGGTTTAAATGGAAATTTTTCATTTTATAGCAATGCCCAATCGTCTCAAGTAATGTCTTTCGATCATTTTAAAAGGATTTTTACTGAACAAGGCGTATAGACACATTACCCTTTGCACCTTTCAATAATTACTGTATCACAAACTGAATTACAAAGGTGGTGCTGCGCAGATGCAATATGTGCCATGACTGCGTACACTATTGTGTCAGCTGCTCGCCGGCTAGTGAACAAAATATTGTATGACTCGGCAGTAAATTCTTTTGATATATCCATTTTTTGCAGCAATTAAAATATTTTATAGTTTAATAAACCCTATTACAAAAATCACTGCAACTGATAATTGATAGTCTTTTTTACAACAAGACTTTTTTTTCGTACTAAAATTGGTTTAAATACCTGCATTCTGTAATCCATTGAGTGTTGTTGGGGCAACTAATTTCAATTCATAATTAGTGAATCATCTTCAGGCCGTACAGACAATGTCGGTAGCACTTCATGTGAAGGTTGTCAGGAAGAATAAAATAATTAATAAATACACATACACATGAACATAACAAACAACAACCATAATTAACAAAAAGTTGTTTTTTGTTTGCGGTGTCCGTGTTAGTGTGTATGTGTAATTATTCATTTCTAGTATACGTGTTTCTTGAAATCGAGCAATTTATTTTGATACAATACAAATGTTACTTTTAATTCTAAATCAATGACATCCGACGAATCCAATATTTTGAATATATGTAATCACCAAAACCTACACGTATTTAAAGCTGAAAATAAACAGATGTTTAAAATGCTTTATTCAATCCCAATGTTATTTTAATGGGAAATTTTGAGATTTCAATGGTGGATAGCGCCTTTATTTTCAGTCCGATTCTCATCAGTTTTTCTGCGGAAACAACTAGAGGTCTGCGGGTAGTGATTTTTCAAGTCGGGTCGGGTAGTAGAAACATCAATTTTCTTGTCGGGTCGGTTTTGAACATTATAAGTTAAAGAAAAATTCGGGTGTGTCAGTTAAAAAAATCTCAGGTCGGGTTTGGGTAGCCTATTTATGTTGAAAAAACTTGGGTCAGGTTCGGGTATTGTAAGTTGAATTAAACTTAGGGTCGGTTTCGCTATTATTTGTCAAAAAAAATGTTTAGGCCTAAGTTATTTCATTTTAAAATAATTGTTGATGTGCCTGCTAAGCTTAAGTATAGTATAGTATTAATAACTACAAGGCAAAAACCTTCCACCTACTAAGTTAGGCTTAGGCCTAACAAAAGTTAAGAAACTACATATAATGTAATTCTAGTTAAAAAAAAGTTGGAAAATTCTCCTGAGCCAATAACATATCAAGCTACGGGTTCGTTAGTCCTACTTTGCCCAATGTTGACTTTTTCAACAAACATACAAGTAAATTATACTGTACACTGTTAAAACTAAACAAAACCACTTTCATAAATGTCAAAATACCCTGGATGCAAATTTTCATAACGTAACCTATTTGTCTGTAGGCCTAATAATACACAAAGTTATTTTGCTATGAAAAGATGATGTGATTATACTCAGACTTAGCCTTTCAATCAATATTGCCATATCCTATTTTCAAAACAGAAATAATTACATTTCATTTCTGGTGGATTACTTTCGGCAAATTTGTTTCTTTGCAAGAGTGATTCTAAATACCTAGCAGATGAATGCCTATCGGCGACATTTTACACTTCCCACATCTTTGGTTTCACTAGTTGGACTTTTAGTGGATACACTGAAATTAACATTCTCTCAATTCCGTGGGTTTTTAATATTTATTTTTCCATATGAGGAAAATCCAACATTACGAAACACATATGTGAATTAAATAAACAAAGGTAGAAATAACATCGTCTGATAGCAATCCGGATTATTTTTTGTTCGGATTGCTATCAGTCAGTGAGTTATCTCTACCTTTATAACGAAGCAAATCCCTGCCGCCAGTAGTTACAATGAATATACAAGAATTAGAGGAATACCATCAAATCATCAATGCAGACGACGAATCGCGCCATACCATACGCGACAAACATGGAGTACCGTAACTATAAAACTACATAGGGAATGAAGAAAACTCTCCCTGAAATATCCAACCATTGACTATGGATCTCCAACTGTTACATTATCCAAGAAATTATTTTCATTGGTTATCGGTAAATCTTAAATGTTTTGACAATTTGCAAGATGGAATGATAAATAATTTGGCAATAAAACAAATTATACCGAATAGTCATATAGTAATATTGATTATATTTCGTAAAAATATATCCACTGATAAATGTTGTATTGTAAAAATAATGCAAACACTAATCTGTAGAGATCATTTTACTTTTGAAAACATTTTGCCCTTGCTTTTGGTTATCGTGTAAATAATACCAATGCCACTGCTACCTTGATTTCGGTTTGTACAATTGGTGACGGTATTGGCTACGCCACAGTTTATCTTTCTGGCGTAAGAGTGTGAGTCAGTCACGATACTGAGCAGTTCCTTTAGGTTAGAGTGAGAAAGTATGCTAGCGCTACTGGTGTCTAGACTTGAACCAAATGATTTAACCCATTGGCTAACAAGCCCGAGTATACTCGGGGCGGCCGTGAGTGGCCCGGACGTGCGAACCCGAGTATACTCGTGATTGCGTAATGATGTAAATAAAATATAGGTGCTCCATTAGTATCGTGATTTATTAAGACTAGAAGTGTTTATACACTGTATTAAAAATAATATATAGTGTATCAACTAGTTTTAATCTTTTATTTACGTGTTGACATAATACAATACTGCATATAAAATCAGCTGATCAGCTGGCGATGATTAACACAGCGCGCCATTACATTATTGTTGTTTACATCGGTGTTTTGCCGTAACCTAAAACTGTGATCGATGTATTTGTGTGTTGATAATTCGACTAAATGAGTAATTTTCAGGATCGTATCTCACTACTATTGTTTGAAAGTGAATTTGAGGATGATTTAGATGATAATGAAAACTGCGACGACGAAGTATGAATTATATAGTGGGAGTTTTCTTTTACTTTTTCATTGTATGGAAACTTGTTAAGTGAACCAATAAAACATTCTTTACATATTTCTATTCCAATAAGAATTTAATTTGGAGGTATAATTGTTTTACTGTGTAATTTTGAGGAATTTTCTAGCTAGGAATGCTCCTTCTACAAATATAGGTAAAACGCCAAAAAGGATGATTTGGAAAAAATTTTATATCAAAGTCAAATGTACATATATTGGAATAATTTTTTATTTTCACGTAAAATAAATAACCAACTAATATATAATCGTTTTTGGGCTAAAATATTTTTTTTTAGTTCTCTACATGCAACACGATTTGAAAAATTATCTTTTTTTATATAGAACTATGTATACATAGTAATATATATAAAGTACTTATTATGTATATACTATGACAAAAGTAATATTTTCTTAAAAATTAATAATTTCTAAAAAAATTAGTGAAAAAATCATAAAAATGGATCAACAATTGTTGCTACAGTGACAGTTTTAATAAAAGTATTTATTTTTGTCTTATTTCTCTGGAAATTAAGGAGCTTGACAGGTGTCTAATGGCAGGGAAGCCATGGGTTAATGCTGTTTTAACCATTTTTTGGGCATAAAATAGTACTGTACTAACGAATACAAATGTTCCTACGTCAAATACAATCTTTCATGATCAAAATGTTATTTGTTTTTAAATAGAACAGGAAATATGGCACACCAAATATCAACAAAACAAAATTGCTTACGTTTCTATGCACCAGAGACCGCTAGCTTCTTACACAAGGCACATTTTCATGTGTGAGTGTCGCAACTTGTAAGCCAAGGTATAATTCCAGTTCATCCATATCCACCTCAGTAATGACTGACAGTTATAACCACAAGTCGAAAATATCGTGTGGAACGATGCCCATTTATTCCGTGAATGTTGTATGCTCATATTAATCAATTCTTGTATGATTGTAATCAACAATCATTTGATTACAGAAAGCATGTATTTAAACCCTCTTCTAGTATTTCAACATAATCCAGTGGCTAGAACCATTCAATATAAAAGTATTGTATGTTGCAGGACGTTGGAAGAGTGAAGAGCTGTCTCTGTGATCCATTAGCAATAAGATACAAAACTCGTTATTTAGGTTTTTACTTTTTCACACTATCGTATCTATCTGCTGGTAGATATTTTTCAAATGATTGTTTTCTTATAGTTTTATGTTTGTTATTTTGTCTTAAATATTGAGTTGCGATTATCTTTCTTTCAGTTATGTACTTATTATATTTTGAACATCACATGTTTTTACATTCAATGACAAGACACTGGAACATGCTTTTTGTGTTCCATTGGTTTGTGGCTTACATATTTGACTCAAGCATAAAAATACACACGAAATATTCATTTTCTGCCAAACCTATGGCTGCTGAACTATGTGTCGGACTTCGTTCCAGTGTCTTTGTACTTAAATTTTTATGACATTTCTTATTACATGGTGTATTTAACTCTTCGATGCATGAATGAAATTAAAGTAAAACTTCCTAAAGTTTTAATGACAATTAATTAAACTTTTCTGTACTATGCAAAAATTTTATAAAATATGAGAACAAGGAAATTGGTTTTGTTTGCTCTATTGTTTGGTATTTTTAAGTGAAATAGTGAAACATGAAGGAAAACATTGTAAGAACTTTGAAAAATAGTTGTTGCATGATATATTGGATACATTTAATTTTTTACCTGATAAGTTTTTTACAACTATTTTTTTCTTTTTTTACAAAATCTCTTAGTTTATTTGTGATTTGTTTCTTAGTTTTTCAGCCTATCCTTTGTCATTGTGAGACCAGAAGCATTTTAAAATGTTCATTTTTCTGTATTGTATTTTTAGATTATTTTTACATTATTTATTGTGTTAAAGCATGTGAGTTCAATAATTACCATTGTACTGTAGCTATTGTTGAATGCATTAACTTTTTTTTATTCTAAGTTATTAAAATAACATTTTTAAAAAGATGAAATGCTTGTTTGTTGCATTTCTACATTTCTTTCAAACTATTTAATTGTTATTTTTTTATGCCTATTAACTTTTATTACAAGGTTTTATTACATTGACATTTGGTTACTTGTTCTATTGAAAATTTTAGTTGACAAAATAATGCAAGCCCTTGTGTTGGGGATGTTTAGAATTTTCGTGGATGTTAGATGCTTGTAACAATATTTAATAAATTGTTACATTAAAAATGTTTACGTTGTATATTTGTGAATCAATGTATTTAAAAAAATAATAATAAAAGAGCTGTAAATATAGTTACTGGTTTTCCTATGTAGATAAAACTATTTATTTGTGTTGTAAGAAGAACCAATGTTCTTGTTCTATGAACAGGAAATTATTTCTTAAATTGCTTGTGTATCACAAGTATCAATTTTATGTATATTTTTTATGTAAAATATGATTTTTATTGTAGATATTGTAAACGTGTTATTTAATATAACCAGAAAAGGTAATAGTAAAAATGAATAAAGTACAACTTATGAGATTATTCTGTAGAATTTGATTTAACAGTTTCCTTTACACCTGGAAAACAATACCTTCCTTGAGTTCTGTTTAAAGGGTAAGCAATTTAACACAAAAACATTAGTAGTTATTGTACATCAGGTAAATGCCTCCACATATTTTTAATTGGGTCCATCTCAATACCAATAGGTGGACATAATCTATCTGTTATCTGAAGAGTGAATTTTTCTATTTATTTATTTCAATGCTAAAACAGGCATAGTATCCAATTACATTGTAGCACAATAAAAATATCACATTAATAGCATCGCATGACAAATAGGAACTAACTTTATAGATAGCTCATGCTCATTGGATTAAATTAATAATACATAACAAATAGTGAAAGAATTAAAGTACAGAGACATGACAATTCCCATCACTGACATTCAATAAATACATATAATAAAACAGTATATAAAAAAATCATTGCATGTCTGACAGACATTGTCTGTAAGACATGCAGCTTTTATAAATTAATCGGCACATTTCTGAATTAAATAAGACAGAATAAATAAATAACATATTTAAAGTAATAAAAATAAATAATAATAACAAATAAATAAACAGTATAAAGGAACTACCTACTAATATGACAACGTGATTTTGGTGTCGTAAGAGGTCAAAGCTAACGAAAAATATGTACTGAATCAGGCAGATTACCGCTCAGGATTCACTACCCTTGTGGACGCTGCTTCCAGCTGGAGATCAGAGAGCGATTTCCAAACTTATTACTTCCTATTCATGTACCAAAATGACATCATGGCCATTTAGCAGTTAGGCCTGAGTAATTTAGTATGGCTTTGATTAAAACCAACAAGCAAGGCATGGTTATCCTTTTTACCGCCACGGGCCGATTAGATCGGCTTTAAGAAACATTGCGAAATCCGCCATGAGCCGATGTCATCGGTTTATTCAAGTGACTCCAAGACTGCCGTGGGCCAATCTCATTAGCTCCGCTTGCACGAGCGAAGTCTGCCACTGGCCAATTAGATCAGCTCTACATATTTATTTAATTGCGCTGTTATTTTTGCTCATATATTTGTGAAATCCATCCTAGAATAAAGCTTAAGAGGGGGCAGAGGGTCAGTCCTGGCGGACGTTGCTGAAACTACATGAAAACGTTTACAACCATACTGAGGGCGAGAAACAATATTTAGTATTTGGTGTAAAACACTGTGGATAAAGAAAGGCTGCTGCACTTCAGCATGTGTGAGACCCAAGCCACAGGTGGATAGATGATGGTGAGGATGGAGATTTGGCCACAGAAAGTAGGCCTTTTAATTAAAAAGGGACTAAAATGGCCCCTCTCAAAACGACATGCAGTGCTTCACCTTCTCCAATTTTCCGAGGTTATTTTAAGTCTGATAAAAGTGGGAGGGGTTTTTAATAAAACATAAAGACTTGGGTTATTTGACTAACTTTTTGATTTTTTCATTTTTTGAATCAACATCAAGTTATAATGGATCAAAGTTTATCAAATCCATTTTAGCGTCATAAGGATTCAAATTTGAAAATATCAAAAAGTTAGAAAATAGCCCAACTATTTATCTTTTATTTAAAACCCCTCCCACTTTTATCGGACATAAACAAAGCTGAAAACTTGGAGAAGGTGAATCACTGCACAATGAATTTTTTGGTCCGAGTGACCACCGATACTGACAGCCTCTGTCGGCAGCCGCTAAAACTGAAATATGAATACAATCTACTTTCCAACAGCTGATAGTAATTTAAAATTAATTCGCAGCTGTCACATGTTCATTTATTTTATTGCTTATTGTTTATACTTTTACATTATGCGACCCTTCGGTTGTTTCAAACTTGCTTTGTTTTTTTCTTTTACCTTATAAATTATGAATACGGTAATTTAATGTAACCACTGTTAAGTTTATTTTATTTTGTATTTGAATTGAAATTATAATACAGTACTGATAATGGCTCTAAGAAAATAACTGTCTCGGATTGGGCCTGATGATGACTGGTGTGACTGGTCGAAATCAATCGCCATTATAAGATCTTTTATATATATTTACCGTCTTGTAAACAATTACAGTATAAGTGTAAATATATCGAGTAGTGTTGGAAGACGTTTTATTATTTCAACCTGAACTCTAAGAAAACAAATTCATGGTGTAAGGAAGCAAAAGGATCGTAAGGGAGAAAATCTTACGAAATGAAGAATACTTCAAACTTGCCAGATATATGTCACAGTAGAGATGTAAATAGAATATAATTATTAAGTAAAAGATATTATAGAGTTAAAAAAATATTCTGACTTCTCTATGCTAGTATTTTGAAATAATGCAACTAATAATAAGTTGTGTGCAAATTAAAGTACTATATCATTTTTATGGATGCGGAAAGACATATTAGTGCAATGAATGAATTTTAAAGGGTTCTCTAATAATATTTTTTACTAAGTTAAAATAAAAGAAAGGTTAAAAACGGAAATTGGAAAAGGTAAGTTACATAGCTATACTTAACCCCATAAGAAGTATACTGTCAGATATAGAATACCCCCGTCGCAGCAGACCTGCGTCCTCAGCGAATTTTCAAATTAGTAATATTAATTTTTACTACATAAAACTGTAAACCAAATAAAATCACATGCTCATAATTAGGTAAATAAATGTCTATTCTCCTTATGATAAATATAGGGAGAGTATGCAGGTGTGCTGCCATGGGGAACACTTAAAGTAGGTTTTTATCATAAAACAAAATTATTTTGACCATATGAATCCATGTACTAAGTTTCATCAATATCTGTCCATTGATAAAGGAATTTGCCTATTCTCCTTATGATTAACATGGGAAGAGTATGCAGGTTTGCTGCCATGATAAGCACAAAAACCAAGATTTTTCACCATAAATGGATGAATCTCAACCAAATGAATTCCAAGTTTCATCGAAAAATGTTGGTTAAAAAGTGAAATATTAACACATCCCAATTCGCCATAACATTAACATTGGAGCCCCAAAATACAATGTACTGTCTTTAGACTTTTAAATATCTCGGTAACCAATGGAGATAGAGCAAAGCTTCAAAATACCAAATTGTGTGTTTTTTTTAGCTAAATCCAATGGTCAAAATAAAAATTTGAAATTTTTTTAAATTTACATGTGAAAAATGCAAAAAACCCATTTTTGGTGTACAAAATCCCCCAAAACTACCAAATATGTCTGGTTTACGAACTCATCCGAATAAACATAGGATTACACATCTCTACCAAATTTGGTCTCGATCGGAATAACTTAACGTGTAAAGCCGGGTTCATATAAACCCCATGTAAAAAGGATTCTCTGTAGAAAGGGCCTATAAGAAAAATAACAAAATATTTTTTAATAAACTTTTATTACACAATATATCAAATGTCTTAAACAACAATAAGTGTCCTTTATATAAAATACCTAATAATTAAATTTATTTTTCGTCTACTAGGCCTATTCAAAAGATTGGTCCCTGTTGGATTAAAAAATGATGAATTGGAGCTTTGTTTATTGGTTTGTTTGAAGAGTATTGAACTTTGAAATCAAATCTATTTTACAGTCTTTTTATCTTTTAAATGAACTAACTTAGTCTTTTTATCTTGATGGATCTATAGCTTTTGAATCTAAGGTAAACTGTTATTAATAAAACCCTGCTAGACTAAATTTTTTTAATTATTAAGTTTATTAGATATTTTATATTTAGGAGACTTATGAGGTTGTTTAAGACATTTTATGTACGGTATTCAGTGATAAAAGTTTTTCCAACAATATTTTTTTATATTTCTTAAAGACTTTTTTGAAATACCGGTAATCATTTTGTTCATAGGCCCCTCATCAACAGAAAAGGTGTTTTGCGAGTGCACTGAAAAAGAGTCTATGAGTTACTTTAATTAGATGGGTATTTCATCAATTTCAATGAATTAAACATTATACTTTCAATAATTTCTTCATCATTAATAAATGGTAGACCTACCGGTACTTCAATTTAACATATAAGTGAAACGTAAAGAAAATATTATTTTCATACTAGTCAAACTTTCAAACTCAGTTTCCCACAACTAGCATTTTGGCTTGTAGACCCTTCTTCCAGCTACCGCCTCAATTACTGTACAGCCTATGGGTTAAAATTTGACATGGATGATTCTCTTTACTCACAGGTACTCACTGAGACTGAGAAACGGTTTTGCAAATATAGTTTTGAAGATTTTGTTAAGCAAATATAGTGAGAAATCATTGATATTAATAAACTGTACACACACCCCGTGCGAAGAACGGGTACACAGCTAGTTTTTAGACCAATTTTATCCACCTTACTGATACAAATTTTATAAATCTTTTTGTATAGAATGATAGCCCATTTAAAAAAGTACAAAAGGGTTTTTATTTCATTTGTCTATCTCAAATGGATATGAGAGATATGAAACTTTCCGCAAAAGATGATTTTGGTGAAATTGAGCGTCCGCCATGTTGGAAAAGCAGCTGCTGAAGGCAAATGAAGACATAAAAAGAAATTTTAAAGATGATTTTGTTATTAGTTTGTATGTAGCATCAACATATAAAAAAATTAAACAAATAAAAAATAGTCAAGCAACTAATTTATTTATTTTTGCATGATTTACGATGGAATGACCCGGATCTTCTCCTAGCTGTGGGCTGGAGCAGTTCCACTGGGCAGCATGAAGCATCTTCTTCTGCGGGCTGGAGCAGTTCCAGGGGGCAGTGATGGAGAATCTCCCGGTCACATAGCGTTTTTATTTCACGGTCTGTATAGATAGTATAGAAGGGGACTGAAGCGGGGTTGAAGGTGTCGATCCCGCTTCTAACTCGACAGGTCCATCGACGGAAAGTACCCCGGTCTAGAGCATCTCCAGGGGGCTCACCTAAAGGGCAAAGATTCTCAGGTTGGTATAACAAAGCATGCCAGATAACAGCTAGTATCCAATAAATTTCTTCGATATTTTCTACATTCTACAGTAAGAATCGTATAAAAGTATAAACTTTTTTATTTGAACATAAATAAGATTTAAAACATGATTCTGCTCATCTACAGCACAATACCTTTCTATTGGTAAGGATTTCTCCTACGATGTGCTCAAGCAGATAAAAAAGGAGGAAAATAAACATTCTTGCCTATTAATATATAGATTACCAACTACTGTATACCTTTTCACATTTAACAGCTGTTTCAAAATTAATATTTAAAAGGTACTTAAAAGCAGTTTTCTTTGACTGTTGTTTGCCTTTGGTTTTCGTTTGTTGGCAACCCATAACACCAATTTTAAAATTAATTAAAATTTTTACACTCTTTTTAGACTAAAAACGACTTTTTTATAATTTTGCACGAAATATATCTGTTTTTGTTCTGTTAGATATATTGATGTCGGATCATATGGCCGGGAGGGTGATTGGTGATTCAAACGTATTCAAGGCAACAAACTTTGGGAAAAACATATATAACAAAGCTCTGAATCTATCATTGCCTGAGTATATACCGAATGATCGATCAAGAATACCTTTGCCATATGTGTCTGTGGCAGATGAGGCATTTGCAATGATCGAAAACATAATGAGACCATACCCAGGTAAGAATATGACGTTGTGGATTTGGTATACTGGCCAACAAATGGCGTATATTAAGTTACACTGGCGCATTTTTACAAATGGCGTTGCAGTTACACTGGAGTTGCAGACATTTGTCTACAATTTTTTGTCTGCAACATTTTGTTGCCGACTTTTGGTTTCCAACTTTTTGTTGCATACAAAATTCACTGTCACTTGTTCCACTGCAACTTTTATTGGCAACCGAAAGGCAACACTCGTCCAGTCAGTCAAGATGGCGAGTGTTTACGTGGAGGATGGATGCTGTTAACAGCAGCATGCTTTGTGATATTGGCAAAACAACGTGCACCCCGTAGGTATTGGGTAAGGCCTTCATTAAGAGCAAGATGTGTTTACAGTGGAAGTGATTTGTTGGAATATTTTAAATAAAATTACAGTGACCCGTTGAAAGGTTAACTGAGAACGGACGGAAGTGTGAAGAATTCTTTAAGGATGGCCAGCAGTGATTTTGAATACTTGGCAATGATAGGACCTAAGATTGTAAAAAAGAGACCAATTGGAGAGCAGCTCTCTTTCTTTATTCAAGTTAAAGAAAAACTCGCAGTGACATTACGTTTTCTTGTAAGTGGAGATTCCTATAGGCCTACAAGTTGAATTACCTTTTTAAAATATCAAAAAGTACAATATTTATATTTGTATTCAGGCAACAGTGGATTCCACAGAACGGGCCTTTCTTGATATAGGCCTAGCTCAATTAATGATACAATTTGATCCCTCGACCAATCCATATTAACTACAACTATGGACAGTTTCAATACACACACACGTACAATATAACAACTCAAGTGACACAACTCAAGTTACAAACAAACGTCACTAGCGTAGCCTTTGAACAGTGTCCGCCTAGTGAGCGATACAAATGCGGCTCACCAGCATCCGGGACAGTCACGTGGTACTGGCAGGTGGAGCGGGGGTCTGAGGGGATGTCTGCAACTTTTGTTGCACCGCCGTAATTTGTCACTGCAACTTTTGTCGACAACACTTGTTGCCAACATTTGTTGCAATCCTTTGATCTTTACCGACTATCAGTGGAAAACAAAAATTTAGTTGCCAACACGTCAAATATGTCTGCAACTTGAAATGTTGCAGACAAAATTAGAGCTGTTTAGCAACAAAAATCGGCAACTTTTTGTTGCCAACACGTGTCTGCAGCTCCAATGTAAACGCGGCTTTTACATCGCCCTATTGATGATAGCATTGACTTTGCTGATATTATCGTACAAACATGTTGCGTCCTTCATAACTTTGTGAGATAAGAAGAAGGTTATAATTTTGAGGACACGCTGTCCTGTCCATTTGAGAGTGTTCCTAGTATTGGAACAAGAGAGAACAATGTTGGGATGAAAACTAGAGATCACTTTAAGAATTACTTTTGTTTAATAAAAGGTGCGTTGCCTTGGCAAAACCGTTATTATTAAATTCAAGATTAGTTACAACATGGAAATGATTCCACTTTGCTAGAGTGAAAAACAGTATATTGTGTTCAAAAGGTCATGATAAACGTGTAATGCATTTTTATTTTTAGCATAAGTATTTTAAACATGTTTAAAATATTAACAAATAAAGTACTATTGCTCACCCATGTTTTCTTTAGTTTCCTTATCCATATCTTCCCATTTGTCTCCTACTACGTTCACCCACGCAATCCACCGCAGTTGCCGATTTTTTATATCTTCATGTCTGTAGTCGTATCTTTCTTCACCTCCAAAATTATTCTTTCACTATCTAGGTACTCCATAATCTAGGTGATCAATCAATATAGCTAACGGTACACAACAAACAGTGCTGGTGACACAGGATCACTTTAACCGACAACAATTAAACATATGCTTTGTAAGACATAGTGTACCATTCATTTAGAAAAACCTTTCATTTTATGTTTCTATTGAACCTGATTACTGGGGGATATTAAATTTTATTTTTATTTACTAAGCATATTTTTTCTATTCACTTCAAATAACAAGATGATTAGACAGACACTTTAAAATTTTTTTCCAATGATTTATTTATTATTAAAAAACTTTTTATAGTTGTTTTTTTTTTTATAACGAACTACAATTTGGTATGTACATTCACTAGGAATGGTTTAGACATATAATCTGCTTTCAAAGACCATACGACAGCAAACCTACCCATAGTTTTTATGGGGTAGTATAATAATACTGAAATCCCACAAAAAATCGCTGAGGATGTAGGTCTGCTGCAAAGTGGGTATTTATAAAGTTTTTCACAGTCAGTTTCAAAGACTTTTTTACTGCGTGTTCACTCAGGCTCGTGTGGCCAGGGACTTGAGCGTGAAAACAAGCTTCAAAAAATACACCACAACTCATCCTCCATAGTCTAGTAAAAATGTTGACCAACCCGGAAGTAATTGCAAACTTAGTGATTTTGATCTATTCTAATGTAAAATTACCCGAGAAAAACGATGGTGAAAAGTCTACCACTCTCCGAGGCTGCGTTCACCTGCTATGGCCGATTTTTCAAAATGGCGGCTGTTCTTTTGTAAGTTTTTGTTAAATATCTCTCAAACCAATAAACACAGCTAAAACATGTAAATTAGTAAAGTGTAGAGGATAAAATTGTGCACATTTTGGTATATAATATGTATTGGTAATTGCATGCTACTCTCGTTAATTAGTTCTTTAAAGATATTTTTCATTTTTCAAATTGTAACAAATTTTTCCAATATAAAATGAGCTATTACGGTACTTGTAATGGTAAATCCAACCCCGACGGCATGATAACTTTTTACTTTAAGGTCCTTGGAACTCGAAAATATGGTTTTAAAAAATTTATATAAATGTATGTATGTACTTATATATGTATATATATATATATACATAAAATCATTTTAAATCTAAGAACTTTTTCCCAAAATATCCGATTTTGATCAAATTTGGTAGAGAGGTGTAAATTAAAGTATATTTGTAGGATTTGGCAAACCAGGACGGTCGGACTGTGGGAACTGGGTTTTATGGGGTTTTTATGGTTAAAAAAACAGTTTTTCATCTTTTTTACCTAAATTTTATAAAAATTCACTATTTTGGTTGATACTATCCAAAAGAGCATGAAAAAACAAACAATTTAGTATTTTGAATCATTACCGTAGCTTTACCGGCTGCTGAGAAAATTAAAAATAAACATTTTCATACATTCGCCCATGTTATTCTTATGGAACTAAAAATGAACTTTAATTACCTGTAGCTCAATTACTGTTAGATTAGAGAAAAATGTCAAGGAATAAAAATGTCTCAAAATTACATGTAAATTCCAAAAACACCATAAAATACAGGGTGTTCCATAAGAAATTTTTAAGTTGGCCGCCATATTGGAAAAATGGAGGGAAATTTTGAAAAGTGAAATACATGCCTGAGAGCAAAATAAAAAAGTAATGGGGGTCCCCCATAAGAAGTATACTGTCAGAAATAGAATAAAAAAGTTAGCTATTGGATCACTTTAAGAAACTCACCCTGTATAAAATATACAGTACAGTATAACTACTAGATGAATCTCGTAAGGATTAACAAATTGATTACACGCGAATGCTTGTTTCAATATCCTCCAAAGAAAATTCTTTCCATTACATTCACCCATATTAACATCCTAAAATGCTTTAAAATGATATGTAACATATAAAACGTTTACATTTGAAAATACTGAGATTCCTACATGTGACCCATAGTTTTCGGAATACCCTGTATTTTTCCATATTTGAAAATATTTTAGGATGTTCCTATGGGTGAATGTAATGGAAAGAATTTTGTTTGGATGATATTGAAACAAGCGTTCGTGTGTAATCAATTTGTTAAACCTTACGAGATTCATCTAGTAGGTATACTGTATATTTTATACAGTATACAGGGTGCGTTTCTTAAAGTGATCCAATAGCTAACTTTTTTATTATATTTCTGACAGTATACTTCTTATGGGGGACCCCCATTACTTTTTTATTTTGCTTTCAGGCATGTATTTCACTTTTCAAAATTTCCCTCCATTTTTCCAATATGGCGGAACACCCTGTATTTTATGGTGTTTTTGGAATTTACATGTAATTTTGAGACATTTTTATTCCTTGACATTTTTCTCTAAACCTAACGGTTATTTAGCTACAGGTAATTAAAGTTCATTTTTAGTTCCATAAGAATAACATGGGTGAATGTATGAAAATCTTTATTTTTAATTTTCTCAGCAGCCGGTAAAGCTACGGTAATGATTAAAAATACTAAATTGTTTGTTTTTTCATGCTCTTTTGGACAGTATCAACCAAAATAGTGAATTTTTATAAAATTTAGGTGAAAAAGATGAAAAACTGTTTTTTTAACCATAAAAAACCCCATAAAACCCAGTTCCCACAGTCCGACCGTCCTGGTTTGCCAAATCCTACAAATATACTTTAATTTACACCTCTCTACCAATTTTGATCAAAATCGGATATTTTGGGAAAAAGTTCTTAGATTTAAAATGATTTTATGTATATAAATATATATACATATATAAGTACATACATACATTTATATAAATTTTTTAAAACCATATTTTCGAGTTCCAAGGACCTTAAAGTAAAAAGTTATCATGCCGTCGGGGTTGGATTTACCATTACAAGTACCGTAATAGCTCATTTTATATTGAAAAAATTTGTTACAATATGAAAAATGAAAAATATCTTTAAAGAACTAACTAACGAGAGTAGCATGCAATTACCAATACATATTATATACCAAAATGTGCACAATTTTATCCTCTACACTTTACTAATTTACATGTTTTAGCTGTGTTTATTGGTTTGAGAGATATTTAACAAAAACTTACAAAAGAACAGCCGCCATTTTGAAAAATCGGCCATAGCAGGTGAACGCAGCCTCGGAGAGTGGTAGACTTTTCACCATCGTTTTTCTCGGGTAGTTTTACATAAGAATAGATCAAAATCACTAAGTTTGCAATTACTTCCGGGTTTAGCATTTTTTTGAGCTAATTTTACTAGACTACCAGCGCGACCGCGGCGGGCGACCTTGAAAATGCGCCCGAAACGCGGGAAAACACACCTCGTGTGGCATCCCCATTACATTTAATGCTGCTCATTTTTCTCGCGTGTTTTCATGCGTGATATAACGCCCGTGTGGCCGGGCACTCAGTAGTAAACAAAGTGTAATATTTGTCCTAGAACCTGATGTTTTAAGTCCTAGGACTATAAAATAAGCTGTTTGCAAATTAATTATTTTTGTTTCATTGGGCTCGTTCATATCATCCACCGCAGGTGTTTTGCACGTTATTTGTTGGATTTGTCACGTGATAGGCTTAAACAAAAACAAACCAGTTTGCGTCATATGATTGTGAACGAGCCCTTTAATTTTGATGCTGATTATTTCCCACCAATCGGTAGGCAAATATAAAATTAAACTTAAAGATACAATTGTAAAAATCAAAATACATAGATAATTTATAACCTAACAACATAATAATAATCTTATCCACAAATAAAAAAATTATATTCATAATAATCTTTAACGATTAAACAACAATGTTACACACTCTTTCGTCCTGTGTTTTCTGTTCTCGGTATCTACTTAAGCCGCCCAAACTGGAAACAAAATTGTACAAACTAGACCTCGAAGGCGTGGAAGGAGACATCGAAAAGTCAACGAAGAAGTTAGAAGAATGAAGAAGGAAGAAAAAAGAAAGAGATAGAAGAAAGAAGAATCAAGGAATGCTATGGAAAAATAATTGAAAAGACTTAGTGAAATAAAATTTGGCAATGAAACGTGTAAATTGAGAAACAAAGTAAAGGACTTGAGTAAACTCCCCAAACTATGTACATTCCCATACAATGTTAAATATTGTCAGAGGAATAAATGTTGTTATTATTATTATTATTATTATTATTATTGAAATACAGATTCGTAACATTCAAACGTTATAAAAAGCCTTGTTTGTAAATACTAGAATTGTGAACACAGTATATTACTTACTTTCTAAATATAATATCAAAAATACAATTGGTAAAAGTGTCTTTTTCATAATTAATCATTTTTAAAAGCTCGGTTGCGCCTCGCTATTAAAACACAATTGCGCAACAAAAGAGCCACTTTTGCCTCTAAGTGATGAAAGCTACAATTAGTGGGGTTGTGGCTGTTTCTAAACTTAGTTTTAGTAAAAAATAAATACAATTTTTATAAACCTACCCACACATTTTGAATAAATGTAAACACATTCCTACAGGAGCTCCTCTTAGGATTGAGAAATCTTTATAGCTGGGTAGCTGAGTGGTTAAAGAGCTAGCCTTTGAATCTGAAGGTTGCCGGTTCGATCCTGAGAAAAGTTAGTGCTTTTTGATGGTTCGATACTGAACCCAGCTGCCTTTGGTCATTGGGCTATTAATTAATGATCCTGACAAATGAAACAGCTGATATTTGTCAGTAACAAAGCTTCACCTTATCTGCCGTGCTAAGCACAAAGGGGGTATCTGCAATTTTTGGCTATATTGAGATATTGATACCTAGTAAATCAGCATGATTTTATCTACTAGTTAATAAGGTATTTTGGCCGTAAAACCCAATAATTTCCTTTAAAATGATATTTATTAGTTGGTCGTAACTGCTCAAATGGCATGTTTTACTAGGGGATTTTAGCAGTAACTAACATTCACTAAGCATTAAAAGTTGTATCTGCTGTAGATACGACTTTTTTCCTTAGTAATATGTACATACGACATTTATATCTTAGTAAAGTAGTAGTTGCTACCTTTTGGCTTTAGTATATTGGTGTTATTCTCACATGTATTAAATAATTAAATATATATTACAGATATATTAAATGATACATTTATATAATTTAATTTAGGTAAATAAATAAATAAATCATTCTTAGGACATAAAGTAGTCCTAAGAATGGATTGTAGTGTCTTTATTAGCTTTAAATCAAACTTCAATGAAAAGACAATGAATGACATTAGCATACTCTTCAATTTACAATATAGGAATAATAGTCAGCTATTAATAAAATTAGCTATTAATAAAATAGCTATTAATGAAATAGCTATTTTAAATAATTTATTTCTATTAATAAAATAGAGATAGCTATTTAATTAATTTATTAATTAAATTAATTTCTATAGTTATTTACTCTTTTATTTTATTTTATACTTATATACATACTTAAAACTATAAAAATCAATTTTATTAATCATATAGTAATAAATCAGACAAATTTGTGATTGAAATATTTAATATGAGTAAACATACTATCAATAAGAAGATTCCCACCTTCAGGGTTTAATATCAAGTTATTTATTAATCACTCAATTAATCTCAATTAATAGTACAAAATAATCAATATTTTGTGACAACAATCCTAATCTTAACATCAATGATCTCAATATTCTTCTATACACGAATAGTATTTTTATCAATTATAAGACAAACATCTGTAAGAAAATGAATAGTAACAAGAAATCAGTTAAAATTATTCTTAGTCTATCTTTTTATTTCTATTATGGATTCGTCTGTTACGCCCCCTTTTCTCTCGAGATCTACTGAACCGATTTTTAAGATTGAGGTGTCATTTTAAAGCTTAGGATATAGCGCGTGGACGAATTAATTGTAATTAAAAAGGTCATATCATTTCGGGCTTCGCCCCCCTCGCTTTTGATTTATTTCTAGATGGCGCTTTGTTGACCAACTTTCATCGTACGATGTTTATAAATGTGAATTGTAACTTAACAGCTGATAACATTCATAAGAATTTTAAAGTCAGATTGTAAACAAAAAAAGAGATTAATAGTTTTGAGGTATTTTTGAAGTAAATAGATAAATAGTTTTTAACTATAATGTGAGTTATTAAACTGAAAAATATAAATGTTACAAAATGCGCAATTTGGGCACGGGCCCCCTAGTAAGAATTAATTTAACAATATTACCTGCTATAATAGAGATAATACGTTTGATGTAAGACTTTAACTTAAGACTTTAAATGAAGACTTAAACTTAAGACTTTAAGTTAAGTTATAACCTTCAAAGTTATCCATATCTAAATATGGGTAAGTCTTAGTTAAATTTTATCATCGCCTGTAAACTGCAATTTAAGTTTTCAATAAACTGTAAGACTAAACCAAAATATTTTAAGTTTTTTGACTAAACAAATAAGAGAAACAAATAAGACTAAATAAAGACTAAATAAAGACTAAATAAATAAAGAGAACAATATTTCTTAAATAAATTTACAGTTTACTACTTAAATCAGATATCTTAACAAAAATATAATACCTCAGTAACATGAGGAAATGTTTGTTTTCTACAAACCATAAAGATATTGGAAATGTATATTTTCTGTTTGGAATTTGATCAGGAATAAGTTAGTTGGAATAATACTAAGAGTGATTATCCATATTGAATTAGCTCAACCAGGATCATTCATCAATAATGATCAAGCCTACGACGTAATTGTTACCTCTCACGCATTTATTATAATTTTCTTCATAGTTACTTATGGCAATTATAATTGGTGGCTTTGGTACAGTAATTGACTTCTAGCGTTAGTAATTGGAGCTCCTGACTTAGCCTTTTCACGATTAAATAAAATAAGATTTAGGCTATTCGCATCTTCAATCACTTTAATAATAATAATCACTTTAATAATAATAAGATCTTTCACTGAAATAGGCGTAGGAATGATGTATGACTGTTTTTAAGATAGGACTGTTTTATAAGTATTTTTAAGAAGGAAGTTTCATTTAGTTAGTAGAGTAATTTAATAAAAGTTTTTTACACAAACAAGTTTTACCATATTTGTGTAAATAAATTCTGTTTTCATCTGCTGTTTTATTATTATTGCTCATGAAGTAATTCTGATAACCAGGTCAGTAACTTAAGTTGTCTACAGTGCTTTTAGTTATATAAAATTATGTTTAGGACTTGGCAAATACAATTATATGATTAGATAGTTCAACATACATTACTAAGCTTTCCCAGTTGTAAGTGTCAACTACTAATGTAATTTAGCCGTAACTACTGCAGATACAACTTAATCAGCTTAGTAAGTTGTACATACGACTAAAATAACCTAGTATATTTAGTTTAATTAGTTTTTACAATTAGCAGTATCTGCCACAAAAGTGTGTTAAATAGTCATTTTGATGTAAATATACTATTTTTAGATAAAGAAAAAAAATACACATTCAGTGGTTATGGCGATATTATTCCTAGGCTCATAGTTACCGAAATTAAGAGGTTTAAACTTTGAGCCTCTTTTTCTCAAAATCAGCTCAAGTGCAGATACCCCCTTTGTGCTTAGCACGGCAGTTATCTGATCCATTACAATCATCACACTCACCCCTTCAGTCATACTCACCTTAAAATACGCACCACAGAGTGCGTCGGTGTTTCAGATCAAATATCTAAATACAGTATCTAAAATATATAGGATATCGCAATGTCCGCTCCTATGCAAAATATTTGTGAAGATGTTAATTTATTCATAATTGAAGTCTCTTAATTTCATAAGGCTTATTTTCCAAAATAACTGACCTGCTTTAAACGCCTCTTCATCTAAACTAAAGGTGGCCCATCGGTCGAAATTAGGCAAAATATTCAGTTCAACTTCACGAGATTCGATTAATTTATAAACTGAAACATTTATTCTTCATGCTACAACAGCTGTTAAAATATATACTATAATATGAGCAGTGTTTACCCATACTGTAATACGAGCAGTGTCTGGAGGGATGTGTGTTCCCCGATCTCGAAATCCAGCGGGTAGATTTTGCTTAAACTTTGCATTTAAAAGTGTTTTGGCCCCAAAAAAGTTTATAAACTGTCTCAACACCAGAAAAAATCGAATTTTGTCAAAAATTAAGTTTTAAAATCGTAATTTTTAACATTGGTCTTAAGGGTTGTTATTATGGTAACGAAATAACAACTAAAAGTACACAAAAAGAAAGTAACATTAATGTTAAACAGACTTTTTGAAACACCTGTTAACTGTGAAGGAGATGTTGGTTGTAGGTGGAAAGTAAGTTTTTTTTTACCCATATATATAAATCGTATGGCTGTCATAGCCAGCCGCCATCTTAAATATAATAATAATAAAATAAATAAAAGATGTTCTGCAGTGCAAAGCACCTGCGTCAATACATTTAAAATAAAACTAAAATAAATATTAATGATCTCTCTATAAAGCTAAATCCAGGGCGCTAAGCCACTGCAGACCAGCTTCACTTGCACAATGAAGGCCCATTCCGGCTTGCATTCCGGGAAAGCACTCAAAGGGCACTCATTGACTATGTGAGTCATAGTCTGGAACTCCGCTCCACAGCCGCATGACTGGTCTTCTGTCATTCCCCATTTTTTACCCATGACACTACACAAAACAATAGACTATAACAAAAGTGAATTAAAACCAACGAGCAAGGCTCGGTTAACCTGGTACTAAAATTAAAATTGAAACTTTGATAGTACGTAAAGCATTGCCCTGAGGGCCTACGTAAGCTGTAATGGGTTTCTGCTCGTCTAAAGACACTACCTTTCTAACTGTATGCGCGACTATCTCCTACGATGCACACCAGCTAAGAAAACAACGAGAACATCTTATGTGCTTTCTTATTAATATATAGATACTAGCAGTTACCCGGCGCGCGTTGCTGCGCTCAAATCAACTTGTTTACATAAATAAAGTTATTTCATTAGTTTTTAATATAACAAAAAAGTCAATGGAATAGAAAGTAAGTATATTAATATTATTGTAAGGCCAAAGGATAATAATTTAAAAATAATTATAATGAAAATAAAAAAATATATAAATATAAATAAAAAATAAATATAAAAAATAAATAGGGGCTACAAATAAAAAAATAATAGACCTGAAAATAATTTATAGTCCAGTGGGCGGAGCCCTTAAGAGCTTAAAAAACTATATTTGCAAAACCGTTTCCTAGTGAGTACCTATGAGCAAAGAGAATCGTCCATGTCAAATTTCAACCTCGGATTTCCTAATGTAATTTTGAAGTCCAGTGGGGCGGAGCTCTAAAGTGCTTGAAAACTATTTGTTCAAAAGCTTTTCTTAGTGAGAAGCTATGAGCGAAAAGAATCATCCATCAAATTTCAACCCCAGTGGCCCTAAATTAATTTTGAAGTCCACTGGGGTGGAGCCCAAAAATCTTCAAAAACTATTTGCAAAACCGTTTCTTAGTGAGCACCTATGAAAAGAAAGAATCATCCATCAAATTTCAACCCCGGAGGTCCTTAAATAATTTTGAAGTCTTGTGGGGCGGAGCCCTAAAGTGCTTAAAACTATATGTGCAAAACCGTTTCTTAGTGTGCACCTATGAGCAAAAAGAATCATCCATCAAATTTCAACCACAATGGCCCTAAAGTAATTTCAAAGTCCATTGGGGCGGATCCCTGAAAAGCTTCAAAAACTATATTTACAAAACCGTTTCTTGGTGAAAGTACCTATGAAAAAAGAGGCATGTCCATGTCAAATTTCAACCCCGGAGGTCCTAAAGTAATTTTGAAGTCCTGTGGGGTGGAGCCCTAAAAAGCTTAAAAACTTTATTTGCAAAACCGTTTCTTGGTGAAAGTACCTATGAACAAAGAGGCATGTTCATGTCAAATTTCAACCCCGGAGGACCTAAAGTAATTTTGAAGTACAGTGAGGTGGAGCCCTAAATTGCTTAAAAACTATATTTGCAAAACCGTTTCTTAGTAAGCACCTATGAGTATAGAGAATTGTCCATCAAATTTCAACCCCGGAGGTCCTTAAGTAATTTTGGAGTCCAGAGGGGCGTAGCCCTAAAGTGCTTAAAACTATATGTGCAAAACCCTTTCTTAGTGTGCACCTATGAGCAAAGAGAATCATCCATCAAATTTCAACCCCGGTGGCCCTAAAGCAATTTCGAAGCCCAGTGGGATGGAGCCCTAGAGGGCTTCAAAAACTATATTTGCAAAACGGTTTCTTTATGAGTACCCATGAGCAAAGAGGCACGTCCATGTTAAATTTCAACCCTGGTGGCCCTAAAGTAATTTTGAAGTCCAGTGGGGCAGAGCCCTAAAAAGCTAAAAAAACTATATTTGCAAAACCGTTTCTTAGTGAGCACCTATGAGCAAAGAGAATCGTTCATCAAAATTCAACCCTGGTGGCCCTTAAGGAATTTCGTAGTCCAGTGGGGCGGAGTCCCAAAGAGCTTCAAAAACTAAATTTGAAAAACCGTTTCTTAGTGAGAGTACCTACAATGTATAGGCCTACAGAACCTAATAAGTAGGGACATCCTTATGGGGAAGTGAGAACGCCGCCCCTGAAACACAGATAGCACCACCAAGACGTAATTTTTATTCAAGGATCATGCTGATTGGTTGAATGGAAACAGATGGCTAAATAATTTTGCAGACGTTTGTTATTGTTTTGATTTTTTGTAAACAAATACGCTCATTTTGACATTTAAGAGGTAGAAAGAGCGCTTCCTGTGACAATAAGGAGAAGTAATCCTAGCATCAGCGCTTTATTTTACTCTGATTTTCGGGGGCAAAACTAAAATTTTTTAACATGGGATGTCCCTACTTATTCGGTTCTGTATACATTGGTACCTATGAACAAAGGGAATCGTCCACGTCAAATTTCAACACGTGTAGGCTTTTACAGAATTGCGAGCTTCTGAGGGGCGGAGCCCTTAAGACAACACAAACATCAACATTATACCTCACACCTGGTTACTTTTATGATTATAAGCATTTATTGAATGAAACTTTAAATTTTTTTAATTACAGCAGTTAATTTTTTAAACACTAAATTTCTAAAACCTGACACTGCACCATTGTATGCCCTTTGGGTCAGAGCCCTTTGGACAGATGTGCACTAAACCTTACACAAACCATCCTTGAATAATGCTTAAAAATGCCTGAAAGTTTCATTACAATCTGTTGAGCGGTTTTGGAGTCTATAGGCAACATACATATATATAAATATATATACATACTTCCTCTTTTATAGATATAGATAGATGGTATTAAATGTCATTAAGTGTGATACATTTGTTTGTTGTGATCATGAATACTTAGCAAATGTTCCTTCTATTCTTCCGCTCATTACGATAAAAAAGTAGTCTCTCTCTTAACAAGGCCTACTACACACCAATGTAATGTATACAGGGCATTCATTGTCTTAGAAGCAGGTATTGGCATTACCAAACTATCATATCATATGGGAATCTTAAAACAAATTTTGAACACCAATTACATCCAGCTGTTTTTAAGTTTGTTTTTGTTTATTTTCTTTGAAAATACCATATTTTTGGAATATGTCCATTATCGGAGTAATGCTTAGGTAAAATTAAATATTAAAAATGATTTTTACAAAAAATTTTATAAGTGAAGCACTACTGGTAATATTAGTTGGGATTTGTGTTGACTGGGGCTTTAGTCATCCTGTCAGTTATCGTGACCCGAGCCCTGACCAGCCGCTCCCGTTGACTTCTACCCCGAAGAAAATTAAGGACAGTTTTCAGTTGAATAAGCAAGTTATTCCGATCCCACATAATGATTCGAAGAAAAACCTGCCGTTCAAACCAATTGCAAAACTGCGGAACAACGATGTAAGCAACACTTTCGAAGTAGAGAACTTTCTGTATAATTAATTATGTATAGATGTTTGGCTATATTTATGCCTGATTATTCTTGTACTAAAAACTGTATTGAGAATTTTTCACGATCCCCCCATCGTTACTGAAACTCGCTGTTAATAATGTAACTCATCCTATTGCTTTTCTGGTGTATGGTTTTCTATTCTGTTTATTTCACTGAGTGTATATTTTTTCATGTGTAGTGTATAGGCCGGGCGTGCATCATTTGCGCATCATGCGGAGAGCCAGGTAGAAGGGATGCTTGTTTTGCGCATCGAGCTCCAGGGGGCTCTCAGTTATATGCATCGTGCAGATTGGTGTAAGCGTCATTATTTTTATTTACAAAGTTATTGAAAGCTCATGTCCGTGTTCAAATGGTGTCTTTTGAATGATTAAACGTGTTTGGCAAAAGACATATAAGTTTAAAATTAGCAAAACAATATTCAACAGTACAGAAATAATGGCAAATAATCGGACACAACATCACGGCCTTGACCCGTACATTAACACTTGGATTTCATGTTTACCATTTGTAGTTTGTTAGTTTGTTTCTATTGCAACAGTGAATTTTATGAGTGGTTTTATTCTGAAGAGTTAGTATAGGAGAGGCTGCTATCTACAGTTAGAATAGAGGCAAACTTGTTATAGAAACAATTCGTATACAAAACATTTCAGCCTGAGCAGTTACAGTAATACAATCCTCACCAACCATTGAAAGTAAAATAAGTAAACACTCGATGTATTACAAAAAAGGTTTATACATTACAAACTTAAATTATTCATGAATGTGCGATACACATGTGTTGCCGTCCAGTGGTATGTGTGGGGGACGACTGTTTGCGAATTGTTGTCGACAGGCTGAGGCTACCTGGACGGGAGAGTGCGCAAATGATGCAAGGGGATTATGCGACCCTTCGAAATATTTTACAGAAGGATTAAAAAGTGCGCAAATGATGAACGACCTACCTATTAAATGATGATGGCCTACCTATTAACGATCTAAAACATGTATTCAGTAGGCCTAGTAGATGATTATTTATCATCATACAATTGTTCTACTTTAGGTTTTTATCGTTCAATAATAATAAAAAAAAATACTTTTCTATCTATTAGTTACGTACATAAAAAGTATCTAGTTCGTTATTTTAGTAAATCAATTTTCCATATCAAAATAAAACCGTCTAGCAGCGAGACCAAATTAATTTTATTGGTTTCATATTAACCATGTAGCCTATATCATCGTTGTTACAAATTGGTTAAAAAATAGCCTATCACCTAATTGGTTAAAAAAAGAGTCATCTTCACCTTTGAGCTAATAGCCCATTTGCGCAGTCGGCAATGTTAGTGACTTTTATGCAAAACATGGTATTTTATTCCCCTGTTTTGGAAGCCGTTTTTTCAATCGATTTTCTTTAAACTTGGTAAGTTTTAAGTTGAATAGTTATATTAGGTCCCTCATACCTCATATTTTGAAAAATATTACTCTCTGTGACGTCGTAAAGTAACTTGATTTTCCCTACTTTTAAGATTTTTTTTATACTTATACCATTAATTTTTACTCATATATCAGGCAGGTATGAGGGACCTAGATCTATAACCTTAATCTACAGTAAAACATAAATTTTACCAATAAATATCCAAAAACACCGTCCGAAACAGGGGAATACGGAGGCATGTTTTCAATGTTTTTGTACGAGGGTGAAGATGGCTCTTAATTAGAAAAGCGTTTATTCGCTGATAGAACACATTCAGAAATTTAAAGGTATGGTACGGGCAAATGATAGTAGGCCTAAAAACCTTTATTGTTAGTCTGTAGTAATGGCCTACATTCTGTCACATGATTAGAAGAGGGAAGAATATAATAATTTTATATAGGTCCCTCATGAGAATATAGGATATTTTTCATCCATTTATACTACGAAAAACCCTAAAAATTAATTTTTACCCTTAATGCATACCATAATAAATTGTTAGTTTCTTTAGAGCCAAATAAATATATCATTCGAAAGGCTAAGGACCTACTAAGGTTCGTCATGTTATCAACCTAACCACTCAGAAAGTTGTTTGCCAATTATTATTAATATATTTGAAATTTGACAGTTCTTAATTTTCAGGATGATCCAGTCACTTACAAGGTGAAGGCCGCGAAAGCGGTGGGTAAAAGTTTAAAGCAGGGTGAGGATGACGATGATGATGATGATGATGATGGAGGGGAGTACGGCGGCGCCTCGGACTACGCGAGCTGCAAGAAGAACAAGGCTCCTGAGGAGCCCCAGGAGAAGAAATCCAGTAAGTCGTTCCCTTACCCAAGACCCAACAGTCAGGTAGATGATGTTGAGGGAGTCGATTTGGCGGCGGAAAGTAGACCTTTTAATTAATACATGCTATTCATTGACTACGTACCTACATAGCTTGGGCGCCCAGCAGTTTCAGCGTCTGCCGAAAGAGGCAGTCAGTATCGGGATCGGGGCTCACGGATAAAAAATTTACGTGCAATGCTTCACCTGCTCTCATTTTGCGCCATTATTTTGACTCCGAAAAAGGTGGGAGGGGTTTTAATAAAAAATAAATACTTGGGATTGGGATGTTAATTCGCTCGCTTTGGATTGCTTTATATTTTGAATCCATTTAGCTATGTTCTTCAAAAGTTTATCTATAAAGTTGATCAAGTTTGAACTATTATAGCTATGGATTCTTAACATAAAAAATCAAAAAGCGAGTCAAATAGCTCGTCTTCATCTTTTATTTAAAAGCTCTCCCGCACCTTTATGGGACGTAAAATAAAGGCGCAAGAAGCACAGCTAACCGTTATAAAAGGGACCCTTTAGCCCCCTCTTAAAATTGGATGGAGTAAACAATGGTCCATTCCTAGTAGTGTTTAGCCAATCAAAACCTACAATTACAGCTTTCTATGTGAAATTAGGTAAGCTGTCACATCAGCCTGATTATATAACATTTTGTAACAACACCTACATTAGTATAACTTTCATGAAAATACCAATGGCAAAAAATAACAATGTGGCAAGTGGAATTGAGATAAATTAAACGTTAATTTATTATTTTTAAAACAACACGTTTTCTCATAGGACATTTAAATAGACACATTATTTAACAGTGCGAATCTTACATTTCCTTATGAACTTAAATAACTTTCTATGGGAAACATTTTAATTAGACCTCTGGGCAGAGAGTTTCTTTGTTTTTACTTTCGGTCAGAGTCACAAAGGTATATTTATAGCCATTCTATGACACAATTCAAGAACAGATTCCAGGTATTCCTAACATTTTTTACGGAAAACCTTTCACAGCATACTAGTCATTTCATTAGTGCAACATTGTGACTCAAATACGGTATGTCGTTCTGCCATTCCAGTGCCTATGATGATCATCCGGGGGTTCGACGTGATGGCCATGGACGTCCCCATGCCTGGTGGTAAAATGGAGTGCAAGAGGCCGACTCCGACGACTCCGGCTGACATGGACTACGACCAGACCACTCGCAACGGCTGCAACAAACCCACGACCACCCAGAACAGCTGCAACCGCAGGTACTACCCTCGGGATGACCTTGGCGACCAGAAGGATCCCACGGACAAGTACACTGGGAACGCGTGGGGAGAATGGTCACCGTGCAGCAAATCCTGCGGGGAAGGATTCCAAACCAGGAGCAGGATCAAGGCGTCAGGATCTGCCGAGACGCAGTTCAAAACGTGCAACCTGGCCGACTGCAGTTCGGACCCCAGGTTTCACGGAAACTCCCGCATGGCACCGGGCTCATACCAACGCAGGGAGATGGTGAAAACTCGTACGTGATCTTTCAAGACTATTGAAGGAAATTTCGAAATTTTAAGAGTTGGATTTCGCTCTATCCACACGACGGAACTGGACTATCAAGTTTATGGTATTTTCGAAGGTTAAAAAACACAAAATTGTCCTAAGGAAATGAAATATTTTAAATTGGTAAGCCACTGAAAATCAGTCTGAAGGTGTAACAACCCCTTGTAGGAAGACAGAGGTAAAAATAATTCACAACGTTTCTTAAATCCTGTAAAATCAATTTGTGAATAAAATTTTGTTTTTACATCTGTGTTACCGGTAATGTATTATTTTAGTAAAATTCTTGAAAAATTGTACCTTTAAATTTTTTTATTGTTGAAATCCATATAGTTGACCAATATCTGTCAACAAAAATATATATTGATAGATAGGTCCTTTAGATACTTTATTGAAACACCGACGCATTCTATGATGCGTATTTTAAGGTGATGATGAGTATGACTCACAGTATCTAGAATATATATGACTGACTGAAGGATGAATATGATGATTGTGGTGGATCATATAAGGTGTAGTTGGTTACTGACAAATAGCAGTTGATTTATTTTTAAGAATCGTAAATTAATTGGATGAACGGATCGAAGAGGAGTGAATCCTCATACATGACTGTTAACAACCTCACTGTAGTGACTAACCCCTATTTTTTGTTCGACGATAACGTCCGCAAAAAGCCTCAGATCGACTTCAAACTTTCACAGTAGATTTTAGGCGTAATTTTTCAGGTCAAGTTCGTTTCTGAAGTTATTCTGTTAAGTAATAAAGTAATGAGACGTAATTTAATTTCCCATAAGAAATGCATTGTCGGCAACAAATAACGGTGCTTTAGGCTACGTTAAACGGTGTTATTTTTGTTTCTTGCCAGACATAGAGGAAACATGCACTATAACTGTATTTACTATAACTGCACTAAATATAATATAATTTGTTATTATGAAATATTTTAAAATGGGTTTTGAATACTAGAAAGATATATTTTGTATTAACAAACAATAATAAAACGAAAATATTTACTAAATTAATAAATAAAAAAAATACCTACTGGTAATAAAATATTTTGAATGCAAGAAAATTAATACGTTTTTCTATGTAGTTAATATGTTTAATTTGATGGATGTGTCATTTATTTATTTTTTAATAGCGTGGAACTAGGATTATCTAGCATATGTTGCCGTTCATCCCCATACGCGTGGATCAAGCGTACTCCTAGTATCCCATTACCATAAAGGCAGCTGTGTCCAGTTTCGTTCCATCAAACACCTTGTATAACTTTTCTCAGGATCGAAACGGCAACATCCATACTCGCGAGCGCTATAACCACTCAGCTACTATAAGCTGACCTTTTATATATTTTTCAGCCGATAGTTAATAGAATTTCTGAAACACTTATACCATTGGCCAGTACTAGGGTGTTTCTACATTACAATAAATCTTCAATAGCTAATCTAATATGGTAAAGAGGCCAGTATTAGGCTTATACTGCGCACTATTATTGTTTGTAGTTATATTTCGTATATTTAACTCATAAAAAGTTTTTAGGATGTTTATGTCTCGAGGAGGATGAGTAAATTCATCATCACAAATTAAAATCAGTATTATGTTATGGTCCACTAATTTTTATTACAGTCCTTGTCGAACTGATTAGCTAACATTATGGTTTCAATCACATGATTTACCTACACTTTTTGGGCCTTCATTATGCAATCCCAACTACCATGAAATTCTCCAGTGACTTTTGTAAAGAGTTTACTCTTTTACTTAGACTTGGCAGGTTTCACTTTTCCCAAAACCCAGAAACCACGCCTGAATATCGGAATCGATCAAACCAGGTTGTTCCCATTTATGGCGGGTGACCCGGGCGCTACGTTGGCAAAGGTGAGGGTCATAGCATCACGTGCAACCCTGGTTGGCAAGTGTCCTGGCTGCTGCCGCTGTAGTAGGTCACCTTGTACTATCGGCCGCCGCCGTGTCGCGCCGCCGCCGTGTCGCTAGGGTGTCTGTCGGTGTCCGTGTCGGTGTCGGGGTGTCGCCATGCTGTGCTGTGCGTGTTCCACCGGGGTCCACACCACCCTAGTCAGGATATGCAGGAGAGTCGGAGGGGCCACCTCCAGGAGATATGAGGTAAGGTAAACTATGACTGTGCGGAATTGAGTTGTTTAGTGACGTTGTTTTACTGTTTGGTGCGGAAATCGTGTTTAATATCAGGGTTAGGTTGGGGATTACACCTGTATGAATGACTGCAAAATTGTGTTTTTTGTTTGACTAAAGGCCTAGTTTTGAAATATATTTTCATTGTCTCGGTTTCATATCCGACCAATTTATCGCGTTGAATTGTCAACTTAGAGGTCGAAGAGTGCGGAATTCGACTGATTTAGCGGTGAAAGGATTTGGGCATAACTTTTCTTCTTGAATGGTTGATGGTTTTTTGTTTACTGTCATCAAGGTTATTTAGTTAAGGAGTATCGGTAAGAACCGATACTCTTATAACAATACTCTTCTTAATTCTTAACAAAAGTAGACCTATGTTTTTTAACGTCGAAAAGTAGGCTATATTACAGTAGTCATATCAGTTTTTTAATATACTAAAATGAATAAATGAATAAATCAATTTATTTCCCATAAATACATACACTTCAATAAATTACATTAATCGATGAGAAATTGACTGGCCACTTTATCCAGTAGTGTGACCAGTTGATATTTAGACAACAAAAATTAAAAAAAAAAAAAAAAACAGTGAAATTCAGTCTAGCAATATTTGATTTACAATTATAATCCGCCAACTGCAACATCTGTACAAACTCAATAGACTATAAAATTTAACAAACAAATGAATAAAAGCTATGTATAAATTATAACAATATATAAGCAACAATAAATAAATAAATAACAATGAATAATAAATTACTAAACAGAGACACAAACTTTCTTAGATAAGAACATTGTTTAGATAATACACATCTTCTTTTGAGAACAGCCAATTTACAATTACTTTACAAAAATGCTTGACAGAATGTATGGATTTAATATAAAGTGGAAGTTGATTGTAATATTTTGGGCCTAAATATTGTAGAGAATGTCTAAATACTGTTTTATTAACTTTTGGTAATTTAAAAAGATTGTTTGTGTTACTTCTAGTATTGTAAAGATGACATGCCCTCCAAATTTCTCTGTTGCCACTTCTGATAAAAAACAATCTTAACACTTTGAAAACAAACAAATGCTGAATGGGTAAGATTTTTAGTTCTTGATACAGTGGAAAAGAACTCGTCCTTCTTGTTTTCTTTAAAATTATGCGTAAAAAGAAATTTTGAGTTGCTCTTAATTTTTCTATTAATGTTTTATAGGCACCCCCCCCAGCATGGCAAAGCGTATTGCAGCCTAGAATTTATAAGTGCAAAATAAAGTGTTCTTAAAAGTGAAGAATCGCAAAAATTTCTTAAAAAATAAAACTTTCTTATTTGAGATCTTAGTTTCGAGTGTAAATCTAAAATGTGTGACTCAAAAGTAAGTTTTTCATCAAGCTGTACCCCTAAATATTTAAATGTTTTAACTTTTTCCAATGGTTGACATTTACAGTTCTGAAAATTACAGCAGGTCATTTCATGAAAGGTTAAAGGAAAGGGAAGGTCAAATCCGGTCAAATAAAAATTGATAAATTTGGTTTTATTTACATTTACTTGCATTTTATTCAGTAAACACCATTTCCTGAGCAAAACAAGGTCCTGATTTATTGATTGACTATGATGCATGGGTCGACTTGTATAGCAAATTTTTCTATTGAAATTAAAAATTCTTTTTTATCAAAGAATTTTCTTTCGTTTTCCGCTCTACCTGAGCCCGAATGCCGCCTCGCGGCTGCGGCCGTAGCGCTATAGGCAGGTTTTATGACTGTAGAGGTTTACAGGAATCGTGTTTTGAAATTAACCAATTAAAATAGAGATTGGCTCTTAATTTTTCTAAAAGTAAAAAGTCGGATCTCGTCTTCTCTGGTTTTAGAATTTTTTAATAAAATTTTCAATTTCAGCTATAACTGTCTAAAATAATTTGTTTTTCTCGATTTTTCTGAAGTTTCTATTAGTTTTGATGAAATAATTACCAAAGTGTAACAAAGGAAATTTAGTACCATTATTCTTCTTTAATATTACACCTTATTATGAAACTCTACGCTGAATATAGCAGAAGATAACACGATTCTAAAAAAAAACTCTTGCACTTGGGTGGCGCGCCAGGGGTAGACCGGAGCCTTAACACGTGTTTAATTCATTCGCTCTAAAATATGCCCTGGCAGCGTCGGCCTTAATTTCTTCTGATCCAAAAACAAAACCCCTTTAAAAATTGAATACCAGTAAAAGAAATATTTAACTGATAATAAAATGACAGATAATAATTTTTTTTATTGAAAATACTTCAAATTTTGAACCTAAAAAAATGTTTACTGATTACAGTTGCTACATAACTAGGGTCTCAATTGTAATTCCTTGGGCTGTTTTTTAGAAATTCTTCACATTTTAAGTAGATGCCGACGATAAATCCCCCGAGCCTTAACAAAAAAATCTTTTAAAATGATCTGGCTCGATAACCTATTTTTACTCAAAAAGATTTAAAACTAATTCAACGATCCGGCCATTTCAAGCAGTTCAAAATGTCTACATGTAAAGGAGAGTTTTGGAATATTGGGTCCTGTAACAAGACACCCTGTGCACAACGAATAAACTGTGGTGTTATTCCCAAGGGACAAGAGTAAAATAAACAATGAATGCCTAAACCATCTCTATGAGACATTTACTCGGTTGTATTCGATACACAAATGTATAAAGAGGTTGTCCTTGTCTTAATGTACATTCCATTCTCTAGTGTTTTTGTGTAAATTACCGCAACGTAACGTGTGCAGTAGCAACAAGGTAGGCGGTAGTCGGCGAGTCGCGACTACCAGACGTCAGATATGCACCTCCAGTCCCGCTCAAGGGCGGTGCACTTACCCAGTTTACCTCGCTATACGCTTGAGGGGCAACGGTTATTTTTAGGTCGATCGTATCTTTGTTCCACATAAGTTATTCAAAATATATAACCTCGTTTCCTAGTTAGTACCCATCAACTTAAAAATTGTGTTACTTTTACTTTAGAACTACAGTCGGCTCCTACACTTGTTTACTCGTAATATAGTCTTAGTTACTGTTAAATTATTTGAGATTATAGAGAGAAAAATAAAAAAATTTAAATTTAACAAATTTTATACAACCATTTTAAAAAACAATCAGATTAGTATTTTGAAATTTTAACTTTGCTTCAGATTACAGAGAAATGCCAAAAATGTGTTTCCGATGCGTAACGTATCTTAAGGGAAATCAATTAAAACCCTGTATCTCGTTTATTTATTGACATAACTTGGTAAAATTTGGTATGTACATTCACTCGGTAGGGTTTAACTGATTTTTGATAACAACACCCATATGGCGGCAAACCTACATACTCATTCCCTGTTAATACATCCCATGGCAGTAAACCTACTGATTCCTACGGTGACTATGGGGAAAATACAAAATATCAAATCCTTTGTAAATTTGCCGATCACGCAGTTATGCTGCAACGGGGTTATCTATTTCATTTTCTTGTTTTTATAGGTAATTGATTTTATTATACACGTTAATTATTGTCCATCATTGTCACTTTGACCCTTTTGATTGAGGCAACTACAGCCTATGCAAAACGTGTCTGAAAACGATGTTTGGTGTAGTTGTGAATCTGTAACTGCCGGTTATAATACGTTATATAAAATGCCGGTTATTTTACGTCACAGTTAAATAATAAAAAATATATTCGTTTCAATAAATAAACAGTGAAACACATTCATACTTTGGCATCGGAAATTAACAAACATACTTAGGCCTACATTTTTGTCTGAGTGGGATACTTATAACTAAATGTACATTACTTTGGTAATTATTCATGCCTACCAACCTTTAAAGTGCTCCAGGGTCTGGAGTTGAAATAGCAGTCGTGTCTGGAAAGGCAGATCTTCATGTGGCTCTCGAGGGGAGGAAGAGGGACTGCGAAGCAGAGGACGTCCATGTGCGTGTCCAACTGTTTTGGTTCTAGAGGGTGTTGCTGTTTCATTCGACTTGTAGAGAAGATCTAGTGGTGGAGGACTTAATTTTTGAAGAGAGTCTGTCGGAGAGTCAGCTGTGAGTCGCCTCGTTGGACACCTAGTGGTGTTCGTTCCACCCATAAGGGGTGAACAAATACTTCCTCTAAGGTGTAGGGGCCTTAAGTCTCGATAACCGTACCAAAGAAACCCCCCCCCCCCTTAGGGTATCGGTCAGTGCCCTTGACTTAGACCCAACTATCCTATTAACGTCGCGGTAACAGGGGTACGATAAAGTGATAGTGAGACAAGGTGGCCAGAAATGTTAATATAGAAGGAAAAAGTTTAAAATTAAGATAATATATAAGGAGGGTTATAATTAATTGCAATGAGGGTTTGAAAAATTAACAAATGAAAGCTTGAAGATAAATTAATTAACCTATCGAGGAAAAAGGAGTGGGGGAATGATGGCTTTAAAACCTCAATTTGCCTTTGATATGGTTGGGGATTGGAATAGTTCATTTAACAGAGCTTCTTCTTTAGAGCCATAACATTCAACGACTTTAAACAAAAGTTGTGAAAAATGACCTTTTAGGATAGGTAAAGATATTCACGGGACTGGAATAGATCATCCAACATTACCCTTCTCTTAGAGCCATAGGAATTTAATGACTCTTAGAGCCATAATATTTAATGACTGGGGAAAAGTCCTGAAAGATGACCTTTTGGGCCAAATTGGTGTGGGGGCATTGTGTGTTATTCAAGTATATTCAAATTAAAACAATTTGATAGATATTTGTGGGCTAATATATGAAAAACTGCAAGGGCGCCATCTTCCTGAAGATAGTCTGCAACAAAAGAGAAAACCAAACACATTAGATTTTTTTTGCAAGAATAACGAATAATTTTCAAACATAATTTTCATCCGAAGCACTTATATAATTGCTAACAGAAGCAAATATATAGTTGCTTATATAGGCCTACTTATAATACAGTTTAAAATAATGCGCATTTAAAAACTATATGTTTTTAATGCATTTACAAATTCAAATGTATTAAAGGTAATGGGGTGTTTTTCTACTTAACTACAAGACTTATACATAGACAAAGTTCATGATGAATAACATAGAGAGATCGCCCATTGATCGAAATTTGACCAAAATGTCAGTCGATCTTGACTCAAGGAGTTTAAATACCCCCCGTCGCAGCAGACTTGCGTACTCAGCGAATTTCCAAAGGATCTTGAGATTTTGTAATTTTCCAATAAACACCATAGGAATGAGTATGTAGGTTTGATGCCATTGGATGCTGTTAGAAAATGTTAGTTTTGTTAGAAAATGTAATAGTTAGGTAAGGTAAATATCAAATTGTACACTGTAAAATGGAAAGGAGATATTTTCACTCTTGTTGAGTCATTTCACCACTTTTCTAAAGAGTTGAAATTGAGCCACTCTTTCAGAGTGAAAATTCACTACCTCAAAAGAGAAACTTTGATCACCCACCAAAAGAGTGAATGTTTTCGTCCAAATTTGAGTTAAAATCAATCCTAAAAGGAATGATTTTAATTTTTAAAGGAGTGAAATTAACTACTCAAAAGAGTGACTTTTCACTAAATGAAGAACTAATATTCTTTCATAAAAAGACTTTTTTCGTTAAACCTAACCTAACGAATCTTTCCAAATTAGTTGGTTTACAGACCCTTGTATAATTCTTGGCTTGGCTCATCAAGCTAGTTATTGACAATTGATAGTAAGATTATAAACATTGGTTATAATTTATGTAAGTTAATTAGACAGACATTGGCATAGGCCAACTCATGAGAGTAGTTTATCAGTGAACACCATAAGGCCCTGGGCTACTACACGTGTGAAATGTACTGGTGCTTATTAAAAGCAAAGTAAAGGTATAGGCTCTGGTGTTCGCGTTTATTGGATATAATCTTCAATCTTCCTTTTTACCACTTTACCACTTGAACCACAAACCAACCACTATAATCATAACGAAGATGGCGAAGAGAAAATCTTACTCCTGTGCTGTGAGAGGTTAGTCACTCATGCACGTCACGGTCGTCACGTGACTCCAGGATTCATCCGAAATAGAACGAAACCCGTTCTTTTAGGAAGTAAAATTCAGACACTCTGAACTATATCGAATTTTCATTCTTTTAATAAAAGTATATTTCATCCTTTTCAAAATACATTTTTTCTACGCTCATTTTGAGTGAAATTTCCACTCTTTAAGAATTTTTTTGAATTCTTCCACCTAAAGAACGACCTATTTCACTCTTTGGATTTTAGCGTGTACAGTATCAATATTCGATACTTTTAAATTTTCCCCATAAACCCCATGGGGGTGAGTATGTAGGTTTGCCGACATATGGGTGTTGTAAGAAAATATAATTTAAACCCTACCTAGTGAATTTACATACCAAATTCTATCAAGTTTCCAATAAAAGCGAGTTACAGGTTGTTGTTGATTTCCCATAAGATTAACATTGGAAACCTATTTTTTTTTTTTTTAGCTTTCCTACGTAACCTGTTAAGCCAAGTTGAAAATTAAAGATACTAAATTGTTTGTTTTTAAGCTCTTTTAAATGGTTTTATTTAAAATTGATGAATGTTTAAAATTAAGGTCCAAAAATGCCAAAACCCATTTTTTTACCCCTTTGAAACCCCATATAACTCCGATCCCATAATCCAATCAAGCTGGTTTGCAAACTCATGAAAATAAATCTGGTCTTACACCTTCATACCAAATTTCATCAAAATCGGAGGTCCCCTTCAAGTTATCAGTATCACGGAGACACACACACACACACACACACACACACACACACACACACACACACACACACACACACACACACTCTTCATTGACTTAGTTCTTCATGAGTTCTTCTGCTTAGTATTTCTTCTTTCATACTCTTTTCAGTTAATCCATAATCGGCACTATCCATCCTTTTCGGCACTAAGTTTAATTTCAAGTTCTTTAAGTTTGTCCTCTAGCTCCAAGCAATGTGCTGATTTTGTAGACTTGACATCAAAAAGTTCTTGCTTCAGAGCTTCATTTTCCTTAAGAAGAGCGTCTCCCGCTTTAGCGGCAATTGTCAGAGATTTTTTAGGTCGGGCTCATTTTCAAGACTGCATATATTTTCTTCCACATCCGTCAAACTCAACTCTAGTGGTGAATTTAATCCTTCGGCAGTGATTGGTAATAAAGAATTGGTATTTTCACCTTTTATAGTACAGACCATGCAGGTCCAAGCAAGGCCAACTACACACCAGGCCGGAGTGCTCAGAGAGATGTCGTCACAGTAGTGGTGTACCAGCTGATCGGTGTTGCCAAAATCAGGTAATTTATCCCAATTTTCGGGGGTTTAAGTGGAAGGTGGGGTAAATATTTGTTTATTTTAGGGGATTTCCAGGTAATTATTCGGGGAATCGCATCAAAATTGCATCCTTCCAGATCAGCTGGCGCACCAGTAGTGTGACGTTTTAACAAAAGTGGTGGGGAGCATTCCGGCCTGGTGTGTAGTTGGCCTTGTCATAAATCCCCTTGATAAATCGTGAAACTGTGTTGATATTTCAGTACCAGTTTAGTAGTTTAATTGCTTCTATTCTGCTAGCTTTTAACATGTGTTTGTCTGTTTTACTATCAACAGCTGTTTTATTTTGTAATTCAATATACATATATTGTTCCCTGTTCCTATGTTAATCTTATGGACAAAAAACGAACTTTAAGGGCTTCCCGCGTGCCCTTCAGAGTACAAATATCAAAAATCTAAAACCGTATTGCAAAATAAGGGAGGAGTAGTGTTTACAAAAACGGCTTCACGTAGTATATATATAGATAGATAGATAGATATTTAGTTAGAGTTGACTTAGTTTTTCAAAATCATAATTGAAATTATATAGGTCTAAACAAAACTCGCCTCCTCGATGGGGGTTTCGCCGAATTCGTAAATTAATAAAATCCCAAGTATCATTCACCTAAGGACTCGACAGCCACGCTAGTACAGTAAATAAACACTACTATTACTATCAATAATAATAAAAAGCTTTGACCTACGGCTCATTTTAAGCCTCCTTAGTTCTTGTTTAAGTCGCCATGCTACTCTTATGGAAGCAATATTTTGTATTGGAACTTATGTTTATTTAGGAATAATAATTCTATAAATAAATTGTCTCATCTAAATAATTCAGGGAACACTGATGGTAAAAAAAGCTAAAGCATATTAGACTTGCAGTGAGTGAGCATTTTGTACGAGCAGGGAGTATTATTAGCCTACGGATCTGGTTTTTCGGGATGGTGGAATGCTGGTAGTTGAGGTTTGCTGGGGAAAGTTTTGAGGGGTAGTATTTTGAGGGTAGAATTCCAGGGGTTGAAATCCGGCTAGTGTTTGTTTTGCCATAATTTTAATTTACATCAACCGAATTTAATGATAATGTATTTATAAAACTGGGGGTACTTTTCTGGCCGCGAGCTAACCTCCAAGAGGATTTAAGCTCTTCTCCTCGAGACGTCAAAACGGCGTAGCGTTTTTTCATGGGGATACTTTTCCTAGGGGTAGAATTCCGTTACCCCCACTGGTAAGGCGTTATCCTGCATTTTCTTACAACCACCCCATGGCAGCAAACCTACATCATTAGCATGGTGTTTATGTGGAAAATAAAAATATCTTTTGTTGTTGGAAATTCGCTGAGTACGCAGGTCTACTGCGATGGGGGTAACTAATACACCGACCAATGGGTGTACTATTGGATCGCGCGCCGTTGGAGGTTACCGAGCGCACATGGCCGTGTTGAGGTTGCAGTCTAGGCGGTGTGCCGGCGTTAGATGACAAAACCCCAAACCGACTGGCACTTCCTATGTGTGACATGAGTTTGATCGTGGCGTCTCACGGTAAAACTTTCTATATACAGTCGTGGCATTGAGAAATATAAGTATAGAAGAGTTCGCGTGAGAATGGAGGTCGAACTACTTATTACTGAAAATCTACCCAAGAAGTTTATCGTTGTGTGTTGCAAATATTGTGAGCGGTCTCAGAGAAAGCCTGCAATTTTTCAAATGACAGATGTAGACAATGTCGTTTACTTTACACGTGTTGCTATATAGTCATTGAGCAATTTATTTTCGTATGCAATACAAAAATTACATTTAGTTCTAAATCAATAAAACTCGACCAATGCAAAGTTGTGAATATCACTTATCACAAAAAACTACAGCTGTAGCGCCCGGAAACGACTACAGACCAAGCCCTATCCAACGACACCAAAAACTTTAAGATCGGTTGAAAATTGTATAAGAAGTTAAGAAGTTCTCAAAAAAAAAAAAAAAAAAAAAAAAAACTTCTTAGCGTATTAAATAAGTATAGATTTTATATTTATGTATACATTTTGACAGGACAAATTTTACTGATTATTTGCATTTTTTTTTGGTTTTAGCAAATTACTCTAAAGGAAATTCACTATTACGGTAGCATACTCACAGCAAGACCCTAGCCCGGGACTATGTTTCTTGTTCGTTTTGAGGTCCCTGGAAGCCAAAAACATACACTAAAATACATAGGCCTACATAGTTTCAAAACACCACAGCCAAGGAGGTCCAAAAAGAACGGACACATTTTAACAACGTTTATTAATAAAAATTGTACTGCTTATTAACATTTATACATGTCGATAGAAAAACTAAAAAAAGTTTTTGTGCTACTGAATAAATTTAAATATAGACACAGTTTAAGGCTCTGACGGTGTCAAATTGATATTTAACCTTCCGGCAATCATTTCTCAGCATTTCTGGAGTAACATATGCAATAATATTTCTTATCCGCATACTCGCAGGTCGTTCAGGTTATTAATCTTTTTTAAACAGGACCAGAAAAAATATCCATTGGAGTTAATCCTTAACTCCTTGGTGGCCATTGTATCGGTTTTCCCCTCCAAATCTTTCGGTTTTTAAAATTGTTATTCAGAAGATCCGAACATTGTTATGAAAATGCGGTGGAGCACCATCATACTGGAAGTAAATTGCGGGGCCTACCTTAGTTTCCATTTCGTCTGATAGGGTAAATGCAAAAGGTACTAGCATATCATGATAGTTTCTACCGGCTACAGAATTATCTGCAAAGACATTCTCTGCAAATGGCTCCAAACGTCTATTGTTCATTAATGCACACCAAACGGTAACGTGTGGAGTGTTGCGTTCCAGCTCAACAAATTCATGTGGCGGTTCTGACGCCGCGCCGCCAGTGCTTTAGAGCATGACATCACAGTACTAGAAGGACCATCTGATCGGTGTTGCCAAAAGTGGGTAATTCATTTGACTCAATACGAGTTGTTCGAAATCGAGCAATTTATTTTGATACAATACAAATGTTACTTTTAGTTCTAAATCAATAACAAGCAACCAATCCAATGATAGGAATATCTGTAGTCACAAAAAACTACACGTATTTACTACTGAAAATTAACAGATGTTTAAAATACTTTATACAATCCCAATGTGGTTTTAATGGGAAATTTTTAGATTTCAATGGTGGATAGCGCCTTTATTTTCAGTCCAATTCTCATCAGTTTTTGGCGGAAACAACTACAGACTAGGCCCTATCCAACGACACCAAAAGCTTGAAAATCGGTTGAAAAGTGTAAGAGGAATTCTACACAAAAAAACCCCTTAGGGCCATTTGCACAAATCTATATCTATAAAAGAGGAAGTATGTATATATATTTATAAATATATATGTATGTTGCCTATAGACTCCGAAACCGCCCAACAGATTAATGAAACTTTCAGGCATTATTAAGCATTATTCAAGGATGGTTTGTGTGAAGTTTGGTGCAAACCTGTCCAAAAGGCTCTGACCCAGAGGGCATACAATGGTGCAGTGTCAGGTTTTAGAAATTTAGTGTTTACAAAATTAACTGCCGTAATTAAAAAAATTGCAAGTTTCATTCATGCAAATGATTATAATCATAGAAGTAACCCAGATGTGAGGTATAATGTTTATGTTTATGTCGTCTTTAGGGCTCTGCCCCAAAGAAGCTCATAATTAGGCCTACTTTAATAGCCTACATGTGTTGAAATTTGGCATGGACGATTTTCTTTGTTCATAGGTACTCTGACTAAGAAACAGTTTTGCAAATATAGTTTTTTTAAGCCCTTTAGGACTCCACCCCAATGGACTTCAAAATCCTCTGAGGTCCTCTAGATCCTCTGAGGTTGAAATTTGACATGGACGAGCCTCTTTGCTTAAAGGTACTCACTAAGAAATGGTTTTGCAAATATAGTTTTTAAAGCTTTTTGGGGCTCTGGCCCACTGGACTTCAAAACTACTTTAGGGCCATAATGGTTGAAATTTAAGATGGATGTGCCACTTTGCTCATAGGTACTCACCAAGAAACAATTTTGCAAATATAGTTTCTGAAGCTCTTTAGGGCTCCGCCACACTGGACTTCGAAATTACTTTAGGGCCACTGGGGTTGAAATTTGATGGACGATTCACTTGGCACAAAGGGACTCTTTAGGATACGGGTTTCCAAATATAGTTTTTAAGCTCTTTAGGGCTCCGCCCCAAAGGACTTCAAGATTACTTAAGGGCCACCGGGGTTGAAATTTGACGGACCTCTTTGCTGTTAGGCTCACCAAGAAACTGTTTTGCAAATATAGTGGCTAGGCCGCACTGGACTTCAAAATTACTTTAGGACCTCCGGGGTTGAAATTTGACATGGACGATTCTCTTTGCTCATAGGTAGGCTACTCACTAGGATACGCTTTCGCAAATATAGTTTTTTAAGCTCTTTTGGGCTCCGCCCCACTGGACTTCATAATTACTTTAGTGCCACCGTTGTTGAAATTTGATGGACGATTCTCTTTGCTCATAGGTGCTCACTATGAAACGGTCTTGGAAATATAGTTTTTTAAGTACTTTAGGGCTCCGCCTCACTGGACTTCGAAATTACTTTAGGGCCTCAGGGGTTGAAATTTGACATTGACATGCCTCTTTGCCCATAGTTACTCACCAAGATACGGTTTTGCAAATATAGTTTTTGGAGCTTTTTAGGGCTCCGCCCCACTGGACTTCAAGGTTACTTTAGGGCCCCCGGGGTTGAATTTGATGGACGATTCTTCCTTTTTTTCATAGGTGCTCACTAAGAAATGGGTTTGAAAATATAGTGTTTGAAGCTCTCTAGGGCTCCGCCCCACTGGACTTCAAAATTACTTTAAGGCCACCAGGGTTGAAATTTGACATGGACGTGCCTCTTTGATCATAGGTACTCACCAAGAAACGGTTTTGCAAATAGTTTTTAAGCACTTTAGGGCTCCACTCCACTGGTCTTGAAAATTAATTTAGGGCCTCCGGGGTTGAAATTTGACATGGATGTGTCTCTTTGCTCACAGGTGCTCTTGCATTTGCAATTACGATCAATAAGGTAGAAGGGTAATCTTTGACTATTCCGGGTATAAATTTGGAAAATGCCTGTTTTTCGCACGGCCAGTTATATGTGGTGTGCTTATGAGTTGGTATGCCTGAAAATTTTTACAATTATACCGGTACATTAAATAAAAAGACAAAAACTATTGTTTATCCTTTGGCCTTACAATAAAATTAATATACTTACATTCTATTCCATTGATTTTTTTATCATACGAAAAAACTAATACAAATAGCCTTATTTCTGTAAACAACTTAATTTGAGCGCAGCAACGCGCGCCGGGTTAACTGCTAGTAAATGATAAACCGGATTAAATTTAATCTAGATTAATTCAGTTAAAATCAGCTGGAGGTGTAAGTTTAAACTATGCATGTGCAACTGACTTTTATGTTAAACTTAGGTTTAAACTGAAGATCAGGTTTAAACTAAATTGGTGCAAACGGCCCTTTGCGTATTAAAAAAGTATATATTAACAGATCAGCTGGCCCTTATATTATAGTAGGCCTAAGGTTCACGAAAGTCCTATGGAAATTCTGGCAGCTGTTTATCTCCTCCCCCCCTATCGCCTAGCAATGTTGTCATTTCTGGTAATGTTTACCATGTGTGTAATATCGTATATAATATATGTTTCTGGATAGATTTGGCAACAACGCATCAACTATCGGACTATTTTCGTGAACCTTACTGTAGTGAAACGTTTCACCGTGAGTTGTGGGGGGATTTAATTTGTGCTCAAATTAATTAAATTTAATTTGAGCACAATTTAATTTATGAACTGAAAATAACAGCTGTCAAAAAAACCTCAATATATTAACAGCCTTGACACCTATAATACCGGGTGTCCATAAAATATTCATCCTATTTTAAAAACATATATCTCACTTAATTTTTTTCCACAACACTGTGACTCACATATGATTAAAGAGAATTTTTCTAAGTTTTATGAGCATATGTTTATTGTTGATTGTTACGCTTTTTGTTTACTTTCATATGTACAATTGAAACGAACATAATTTATTGTTTTTCATGAAATGGCTACAATTGAAGAAAACCCCTTCTATGTCTTAAGGATATCATGGATGTTTTTTCTTTAATAACTGTCAAGCGTGAGTTCTTCACACATTTTAGAAGACATGTTCCAACTAATCAGAGCATTTTGCGTTTTCCAGCTCATTGGCACAAAGATTTTCCAAGTTTTTTGAATGAGACTCCCTGATGGTTGGATATGTCGTTGTGCTGGGAATGACTTATCTCTTCTAAGGTGGCCACCCGGTTTCCCGGACCTTACTGTATGCGATTTCTTTCTCTGGGGCTATGTGAAGGACGGGGTATACATCCCCTCATTACCTCAAACCCTACGAGAACTCCGAGAAAGGATTCGCGTTGCAGTGACAACAGTAAGCTGGGATATGCTTACCAACGTTTGGGCAGAGTTGCAACGTAGGCTAGAAACGTGTTTCGCTGTAAACGGGCAGCATATTGAGCAACTTTAGTGTTATAAAACAAAACTTGACAGATTTATCTTTCAATTCATGCAATTTGTAGTAGTTTTCATGTATCTGTAAGTTCAATAAAGTATTTTAAAACAGGATGAATATTTTATGGACACCCGGTATCTTTGCAGATTGTTAATACTCAAGTATTAAGTAGCCTGAGGTGTCAAATATTGTTCTTCACACTGGACGCGTTTCAAACGAATTACCGTTCATCTTCAGCAGTCACTTTACTAAAATTAAAAGCCCATTTTTTGATGATTGTCAGTTTTTACACACGACACAAATACACTGTCTTTACACATAACACAAAACATACACGTACGGTCCATGGTAACTGCGGCGCGGCGGACTCGTGGGTCCATTCCCGTTTGATTTTGTAGGCCTACTGAAGTTTTGGGGTGATGTCAGAGTGACGTAATCTTATCAGCTGACCGGTAGTTGTTCGTCCCGGGCTTTTTATCTATGCTTTGTCGGCATATTCTTCCCTCTTGTTAAGCATGCTATCCTTGCCGTGAGCTAATACGCTGTTTAAGACACCTCAGGCTACTTAATACGTGAGTATTAACAATCTGCAAAGATAAAAAAAACCTACCCACCTAATGTTAATTCCATCCCCAAGAAATGCAGCTAAAGTGTGCGATGTAAATGAGCCTTAAACGGTGGTCACATTGAAGTTTATTGAGTACCCCTAACAACTTTGTGATTTTTTGTCTGTAAATTTATAAATGTTACCATATAGATAAAATATTGTAAATAAAAATAGTTGTTAACATGTGTCAGTTCTTTTTGTATTTCACTGTATATAGAAATAAAGGAATTTTAAGGCTATATCTGCTAGTTTACTGTTTGCGGTGATTTTATTATGTTGATATTGTTGATATAAGTAGACTATATACAGGGTGAGTTTCTTAAAGTGATCCAATCGCTAACTTTTTTATTGTAGGCCTATATCTGACAGTATACTTCTTATGGGGGAACCCCTTGACTTTTTAATTTTGCTTTCGGGTATGTATTTCACTTTTCAAAATTTCCCGCCATTTTTCCAATATGGCGGCCAACTTTAAAATTTCTAAAGAAACGCCCTACATTTTATGGTGTGTTTTTTTATTTTCATGTAATTTTAAGAATATTTTATTCTGTGACATTTTTGTCTAAATCTATTTATTTTTATCTAAAGGTTAGGGAGCTAGTGGCAATTGAAGTTCATTTGAAGTTCATTTAGTTCCATAAGAATAACATTGGGCAAACTTTATCTGCTCATATCTCCGAAACAATTGATTAAAATAAAAACACTCAAGAATAAAAATGTCTTAAATTGATGTTTTAAGAACATTTTTCATGATAACAAAATCTTTTATTTGAAAACTTTAATTTTTTGCCCGCCATATTGAAAAAAAGTTTATTTACTGTCAAATGATAATTTTTATTAGTAAAATTTTCTTAAAACATCAATTTAAGACATTTTTATTCAATAGTATATTTTTATTTTAATCAATAGTTCAGGGGGTATGGGCGGAAAAAGTTTGTCCCATGTTATTCTTATGAAACTAAAAATGAACTTTAAATGCCTCTAGCTCCATAACCGTTAGGTTTATAGAAAAATGACACAGAATAAAAAATTCTTAAAATGACATGGAAATTCCAAAACGCAATAAAATGTAGGGTGTTCCATAAGAAATTTTAAAGTTGGCCGCCATATTGGAAAAATGGCGAGAAATTTTGAAAAGTGAAATACATACCTGAAAGCAAAATAAAACATTTAAGGGGGGTGCCCCTTAATAATTATATTGTCAAATATACAATAAAAAGTTAGATATTAGATCACTTTAAGAAACTCAATCTGTGTATGAATGTATGTGTGTAATGGAATTCGCTACCAATAAAATCATGATTTTTTTTTCTTTGCCTAGCCAACTGCTATTTTTTAAATTATTTCAATTGTGTTAATTTAGTTCTTATATGATTTTCCTTTTATTTTTAGAACCCTAGTACAATTTTTTATTGTTTTTATTTTAATATTTCTCAAGATGTTCCCTTCAAGAAAATCTATATATTCTACGTAACACCATTTTAACGATTAAATACGATTTAATAGCTTTTAAGTGGCACATTACACGTTTACCGCCAATGCCATTATAATATGGGTATTCCAACGCGCGATTCCTGAAAGTTAGGGTTTTCCATGTTTTAAACACGAAAATTCATACATCTACATAAATATCTATGATAGGACATTGCAATTTTTCGTGCATAGTAAGAGTAATATAAGCTAATTTTTCTTGTATTTTTAACAGAACTTGATAAAAGGTTTTCTTTAATATGAGTTAGAACGAAATATTTTAATTAAATTTGTATTTTTTTATGGATATTGTTTAGATATAATAGTGAAAGTACATGAATTTTCCATGTATCTAAATACATTTAATTTAATATAAACGCCATCAATCTGTAGAAAGTAGTTTTTCCAAAATATCAATTCCAAAAAATACTATAAAATGGCTTTGGTGGTAACGCAAATCCGATGAAAAATATAAAAATGAAGTTTTTATCAATTTTAGTTTTTTATAGTTATATAACTGCCAATAGATCATGGGAAAACTTTAAAAATAACTATGGGTAGCACATCCCTTTTAAATAATACATTTTACAAAACCTTCGATTTCGATTAAATTTGGTATGAAGGTTAGTACAGTACGTACAACCTTCTTCAGGTTAGGTTAAAAAAAACTGGGTTGAACTGACTATGCAACCGGTAGGCCTACTGTTAACGATAAAATTAGCTTTTAGGAATTTGATTGCTTTTGCATTGCTTTTGTGTTTCAATTTGAACCCGTGTTTTCTCTTGCCTTCACAGGTACCGGACCGTGGTAGAATCCCCAAGCACAGCGGTGCCCACAGTGGTTATTGACGTATTTACTTTGATTTATACTTCACGTGGCCAATTTCTTATTTTATTTTTCGAGGTTGACACTGGGCCCATAGCTTTGTTCATTTTGTTATTCATTTATTAAACAATGGAGCAGCTCGTCTTAGTAAGAAACTAACAAACACCGATCATTACACTCGCCCTTCACCCACTGACTAATTGACCATAAAAATTGGCCAGAGTAAATAGGTGACTTAAAAATATTGTCTAAACTATCCAAGGGAATACAGTGGCTAAAACAAAATTCTCTTGAGTATCGGTCCTCTTGAAGGAATTCCAAAATTGGTCTAACAGTTTTGTGAAAAGACAACAAACAACTTATGGCTCCGGTCTACCCAAGCCAGAATGCGACCTCGCGGCCGCGGCCGTAGCGCTAGGCGAGTTTTATAGATGCAGAGGTTTACGGAAATCGTGTTTTAAAAATAACTAATTAAGATAAAGATTGGCTATTAATTTTTTCTAAAAGTAGAAAAATAGGATCTCATCGGCCATCTTTTTAGAATTTTTAAATAAAATTCCTAATTTCAGTTATAACTGTCTTAATTATAATTTCAGTTATATGGGTACAATACTTTAGTAGCGACCAACTTAAATTTGGGTAAGCATTGTGAAAATTAAGTATAGGCTATTGCCCATTTATAGGTCAGGTGGTGTCACCAATCCTGAATGAAGCCACGCCCGATGTCACTTATCTAATCGTTATTCTGTACTCACATTAGATCACACTCTTTTAAGGTTAGGTGTAGGCACATAAAGAGACTACACCCTGAATAATATCATGAACAATCAGCTGATGTGTGGATTGCGCAATTAATAACTACCATAGAACTCTCTAAAGAGTTCGATGATTTCTACTTTTAACTCTGCTGTAAATGCAAAAATCGCATTGGTCTGAAACCTGTAACATAAAGTGACTTCCGTATATCATTATGAAATCATTATGCATAGGGTTTGTGTATTTATTTTAGTAATGTACCTCTTATGTCGTCATTTGCAGTGGTATTGGTACTACTTACAATGATCGTAGATAAAATACTATTTAACACTAATTCAGTGATTATTTTTCCCCTGGACAATAGGGAGTCTTTTTGTCTAATGAGTCACAAAGTCAGTCAGAAGGAAATCTAAAGCCGCGTGCGCACTGGCCGAACATGTTCGCCGAACAAAGTTCTTCCGAACTTTTGTTTGTTCGTTGCTAACCTTTTAGAATGTAAATCATATGGCCGGTAATTGTTCGTTAGGAATGTTTGTTGATTTTTTTGTTCGCCGAACAAGTTTGCCACGAATGTTCAGCCAGTGCGGACGCGGCTTTAGAGATGTGGCACTGATTGTTAATGTGCCTATACTTGAGATAAGCAAGCGTTAAATTACGGGCATTTGCAACATTTAATTTGTAACTATCTATTGATAACTATTTATTTTATACGCATATCACACTGTTGATTTCTTTTCGTGCATTTTCTTTGTATTTTACTGATATACCGGTAACTGGTTTACACTTTAAACCTCTTCATGTTTATTGTTTTATTTGTTGCTTTACTGTACAGTATCCGTTATTCAATTCAAACGATACAGACACAACCATCGCATACTGTAATTTTACGTAAATAAGGCTATTGCTACTGTTGGAAATGAATGAATAAATAATAGGTCTCAATTAGTGAAACTGTGCCGCAGTCTAAAACTCCAGTGGATAAGGATTAAAAAAGCTGATGATTTTTAGCCTAAAAACTGTTTGGCCTAATTCTTTTAGGGGTTTTTTTACACTTGGAAGATTTCTTTTTTTCGAGGCTAAAGACCTAGTAAAGAATATGTTTAATGTAATTATAATTACTAATCCACATTATTATGCAGTTTAACAATGAAAATGATAAGACATCTCCAAATAACTTTGTAAAAAGTCACCTACCCTCCCTTCGGAAAAAGTTCCAAATATTTACCTGAACGAAGAGGGAACGTAATTGATCCAATATAAACAACAATGGTGGCGGCGGCGACAACAGCTGTCTCTGTCGCGCGGTGCTTGCTCTCTCTCGCACTCATGCAGTCCAGATAGCGCTGTCTCTGTCTGCACAACAGTAGCCTGCGTCTGTCAGTCTAGTGCGCGCGTCCGAACAGATAACAGTGATAGCGCGGGTGTCTCGTGTGAGGTTATGTGCAATGGCATACGTTTTGTGGCGTGTGTTTACAAAGAAGTATACTAAAGTCAGGCTTGGATTAACTCATCGCAATGGAACTGTGAGTTAAATTTTAGTATTTTAGGTTAGATTTGGGTTGTGATTTTGTTATCTCCCTAGGCCTAGCGCCGTGTTATTGTTGGGTTTCTTTGTTTGGATTCAAAATATATGGAAGAAAATGAATTAATAATGTTCCTATATGGTGAAAGGATTATTACTGTACATTTAGCAAAACAGGGCAAAGCTTTTATCACACCGGGTATCTGGAAGCAATGTTGGTTTGGATTTGTGTTGTATCATGATCATGAATTGTGACAATGCCTATTCCAAGATTGTACACTGGTCAATGGCAATAAACTATTCTGATTCTGATTCTGATTCTGATTTGTTGTTGTGTCAAAAAGTCAATCCAAATTTTATAAAAAAAGTTAAACTTCGTTGTGCGTTTTAGGCTTTGATTGTTTATTGTATGGTACCTACATGGAAATATTATTGACTATGTAGGGCCTACATGGGGACCTGTCTATAATTTCAGCGACCTTGAGCCTTTCCATTATGTACCGTTTTGCATTGGTAAAAATAGCCTAACAAAATATTTCTTTTATGTAAAATACCTAGGTATTTAACCTGTTTAAGCAAATCGCTAAACAATAGGCTTAAAACCTAAACCAAACTACGCTAAACCTAAACCAAAATAAAATAATACAGTATAAACAAAAGCCCAAGTTTTAAACCTCATATTTTTAGGATTTTGTATGTCTATTAAAATGTAAATCTTATATAAAATATAATATTTATATTTTTTACATAGCCTATTTCAAGAAAAAAACATTGTTGGATAACCATATCTTAATGATTCTGTACCCTAAACATTTTCTAGCTTATCGCTTGTGTGTTAGATTTGACTTGGTCTAACTTAATTCTAAAAATATTGCTGTGGCAGACTGCTAGAGATTGCATTTTATTTTTGGTCGCAAAAAGGCATCTAGGCTAGGGCTAGATACTGTACGTGAAGCCAAAGTAAAAATAATTTGTCGTGTAGAGGGTCGGGGTAGATATGAGTCATCCATAAAACAGCAAATTATAAGATTTTAAACTGAGCAGAATAAACTTAATTTTGGACTATATAGATCTACGAATAGTACGCTTATATAAGAGCTTTACTTTAGAGACTGCTAGATAGAAAGGACCTTATCAAGTCTCTCCATATTACAAATATCACAGAATATCTAGGCCTGTGATGATGGCCGTATACAGCACAAATTATTGGAGTTGTAGTGTGACGAGGTTGCAGACTGCTTTTATATAGTCCCAAAACCTATGTTTACCAAATTTTGAATCCAGTTGTGGAATACGCCAGAGGCCACTCCACTAACACACAGGGCCGCCTAGAAGGGGGAGGAGCAAATTGCCCCGGGCCTCATCTTCAGGCGGTTTTTTTTCTGTTTACGGTAGCCTAGTAAAATTTTAACTCTGCATAGGCTATGTTGTAACACCGTGTATTTTTCAAGACCTATCAAAATCTAAAGAAGTATAGCCTATGACCTGAGTGATGATCGGCCTGTATGAGTCTCCGCGGTTTGAAGCTCTGTGTCGGTGAACAGACGCCGCGCCGCCTCGTGCCGTGCCGCCATTTGACAGCTATACCGCCGCAACAAACATATTTTGCAACCGGTCCTTCACGGCCTCAACAAAAAGATATTGTCGTGTCTGCGTTTGTTGTTCTAAGTATAAAAGATACAAGAGATATATCAAATAAAAGTGTCTTTTAATAATGTCATAAATGAATTTGCCATCATGAAGGCGAGGAAGAAACGGTTTTTAGTTGGAAGTTTTTGTTTTGTGTTTTGTGTCTTTTTTTTAGTTTATAAGCATACCTTCCTATTTGTAAAGCTTTGCTTAAGAATCAATACTAAATTAGAATTATATAATGGCTTAGATGTGAATTAAGTTCAGGGTTAAACTTGGTCTTGAGTAAATAGGACTGTAACTTTGCGCAATTCTTTCAATTTTACAAATTAATTGCCAAGCAAAAGCAACAGTTCAATACCTGAATTACCTCCTCCTTCGCTTGTAACCAGAATATTCTGGAATAGCTGCGTCAATGTATATATTATTTTGTCTTGATGTAAGAAAAAACTTATATATAATACTTAAAAAAAAATAAATAAATAAAAAAATAAAAATAAAAAATACACAGACGTTTAATACAGTTGTAAACACAATAAACCATTTTAAAATAAATTGCATTTATAATTTCCCTATAAGGAAGAACTTTACAAATATGAAGGTATGAATATAAGCTTAGCCATTTCAAAATACTCAGGCCTAAAACCACGTAGTAGCTCTCCAATAAGGACTCTCGGACCCAGCCTAAGTTCAGGTTTGATCAAATATTCCATACACTGTATACTTAAATACAGTTTTCTTCTGTATCTTCCAATGATAAAAATAAAATATTTATGAATCACTAAGAGAAGAAAGCATTATTGTGTGCGTTAATACAAAATAAATATCCAAAGAAATAAAAATAAATATTTGTAGTACTATCATGTAGGCCTAGGCCTATCTGGTTCGAACACAGACGGCGGGCAGGGACGGGCCGAGCGGTGGGGGATATTCCGTGTCATCTGTCCTGTACATTTTCTGTGCACGATGTTGGTTAAACTTAATAAATTCACTAGGTCAGGTGGGTACACAAATTTTCCAACTATAGAATTTATTGGGTTTGATTAACTAGGCCTATATACTCAAGCTCCTTTCACTCTTCGCACGTTTTTAGCCGTGCGGGGGAAAACCGCACGATTAAAAACCGTCCGTCAACACCATACAAGTAATTGGCAGCCGGTTGAAAACCGTCGCCGTGCCTGTGTGAAAGGTCTCATAAGATTCTATTGGAATGTCCGCCGTGCGATTTTTAATCGTACGGGCAAAACCGTGATGTGTGAAAGGAGCGTAATGTATCAGGCCTACCATCAAAATAATTGCAGCATTTAGAAAATATGTTTCTTTGTTTATGAGTCAATCGTTTTTAATAGTAACATGGCAAACCTTTTCTTTCTATTAAAACCAAGCCAATCAAATGAGGTAACCCCCTATCGGGCTTGGCCTAACGAGCAGCCCAATTATTCATAATACTTTAATGTCACTGTTTTTTAATATATTTTCTACATAATAATTAAAATTGTAAGTTTTATTACTATGTGTGCTCTGTACCTGTTTTTTTAATGTTGTTTTTGTTTGTATAACTGTGTGTATAATGTATTAGAATGAATAAAGGGTTAAATGTTTTCTTACAAAGAATTAACTTTGGTAGATTAACGATACCAATGCTTATTTATTTGGCAACAGTCGTACCCAGAATATAACTTGTAAAACATAGTTCATATAAATACAGCAGGCCCTCGCGCCAGTAACGACGTTTAATCCTCATACAGTAATGCCGTAACATCCTTTATCGGATTAAGCAGTTATAGTGTTTGGCGTCTCTAAATCATTTTCCTTTCATCGGAATGAGTCATGCCATGTTTATGAAGACGTTATGCCATAATATTTCAAGCCAATCCTGTGTTGGCAGTTTTTCAAAACTCGTAGGTGGACCCCCGACCGGTGTGGTCTTTGGTTTCAACGTGGGTTTTGAGAACTTCGGACACCCAGAGTTTAGATTTAAATTGATGGTGGACTTAATGTTGTTTAGACTTAACTTTACCTAATCTTTAGTCAGTTAGCCTACATTAAATTCTCTCCTAACATTATCTCTTTTTCAAAAGTAGGCTATAACAGTTTTTTATAGGAAAATTGGAAATATCCTCACGAGAATCCAGATTAAAATGGCGAACTTACGAATAATGCTTTCATTAAACAAGAAATACTGATTGAAAAGGTGAAATTCTTGTAGCGGCAAATAGGCCTTATGTAAGATTTTTTTAAAATTAAATGTGTGTAAAAGCATTAGTCTCAGAAACGGAGTTTATTTGGTCAAAACATTAATAACCCAGGCTATATAGTTAAGAGAGTGCAACTTAGGGTTGACCGGGGTAATTGTGAACGGGTTTTCGTGTTTTGACAAAAAACCCTTTTTTTAAGTACTTTTCATTACAAATATCATATTATAGTATATATATTTTTAATTCTACATTATTCAGGATACATTATACATATTTTCAGGGAATTCCTCTGATAAACAAAATTGTTACAAGCCATTCACAATTCCCCGGCACGGAATTGCAAATCTTATCAATTCTGGGGTAAATGTGAATGTCATCAGAAAAATTATTTAGAACACACCAAAAGTGAAATGGGGCAAATCAAAATAAAGCCCAACTAATTCTCTTCACATTTACCCCACTTTCAAAATTATAGTCACACAAAAGCATTCACAATTCCCCCTAGTTTAATGCAGGTTCGAGATTTCTTAAAATTGCAAAAAAATGCAAGGTAAAAAAACATTAACCAAAATTGTAATTTATTAATAACATAAAAACGATATATTGCCATAACAACTTATGAAAAATATGAAAAGTGTCAAAATTTAGTTCATTTTCACTAAAGAAATTCAAGAGAGAACTTTGTAAATTAACAAAATGAAACCTAGCCTAACCTAGAGAAGTGAAACAGTATTACTGCTCACTGTCTCCCACAGCCCCATTGAATACATAAGTAATTTTGCGGTTTTTGTAAGTTGTTATGGGATAGGGGAGTACAGCAACAATGTCAAAAGTAGTAAAAGGTAAACATATAGTTTTCCTTGCACACAAATTCAGTTTTTGCGTTATTGGCACAACGGAAACATTGCACTGTTATGTCACCATCATCAGAGTCAGTTAACTCTTTACAATTAACAAAATTTAACTCAGTTCCTGCAAAAAAGTGCACTGCTTGTATTTTGTATTGAATTGGGGCAATTGTGAACAGCATTCACAATTACCCCTTTTTGTAATTCACAATTACCCCACAATTTAAAAATTATGGGGTAATTGTGAATTGGCAATAAATCCTAGAATTTTTATTGCAATTGATAAAGAAACCTCTCAGGCTTTAGAGCACTTCTCTAGAAGTGCTTCAAAACATTTCTAAAAAAAATAAATAATAAATTTATTTTTTTAATTAATTATTTTTGTTGAGTGGCCGAGGTGATACACCAAAAAAATCTAAGGGTTTTTTCATGCTAATGGAAAAAAGACTAATTCTTTGAAAATTAATAACAACTTTTAATCGTGTATTAAGAAAAGACCAAAAAACATATTTTAAGTTGGTTTTTAATAATATTAATGTTAGTTTCTAAGTTATAAGCGGCGTTCACAATTGCCCCAATTCACAATTACCCCGGTCAACCCTACATCTTATCAGTCGGATTTGAGAAACCAATGTAGCCACGTGGGCGCTTCCCCGTACAAAACCTCTATAGAGAGGGAGTTGCCTAAATTGCAATCTCTCCCCCAGCCCCTGCGACACACATCATGCACCAGATGCACGTGAAATAAGTGTAAGATCAGAAATGAGGATGAGGGAAGTCTAAGTGAATTTTTTCAACAAATGTAAAACCTTTGGTTTTACATATTTTATCATTTTAAGGCTGCAGTGTTTTCCTGCTGATTTATAGTGGTGTCCCTAAGTTTTTCACGTATCATTAATTTCCCTCTAAAAGAATATGTAAAAGTAATTTTTAAAAAATCAGATATATATGGAGGATTTTCTAAGTTTATTTTGGGGGGGGTGGGGTGCATTCTGATTACCCCTCCCCCCTTGCAGTGCGTTATTAGTCTAGTTCAATTACCGTATTTTCCATTGCAATTATTATTTTAATATGCACTGTAGAAAAGTTATGGAAACACAATAATTTCTTTGTTCTTCCTCGATGCGTTTCTTACTATATAATTGTATGTAAGGTGTTAAGATATAGACCTAGCTAGGCTAGAAGCAACGTATAATCGCATTGACGCGACCGCATCGTCCTCGATATTCAATGTATGAATACTTTAACGATGATGCCAATTTCTTTAGTTCAATATGTATAAGTAACAAAATCAATATTGATTAAATTAAAAACTCCTATTCTAACACTACTGTACCTACTTTTGAACTCAATAATATAGTTTCTCTTTAGTCTCTACGGCTGTCTTGTCTGTCTATTGTCCCTCCTGGTCCCAATATCTAATTCGTGAGCAGAAACGTCCCCATCCATAATCATTTACACACGGTTAGATTACTTTTATCGACACCAATTAGATTTTCCGATGGCGTATTTAATCATCATACGCCATAAAAACGGAGTAAAGAAAAAATCACGAGGTTGCGAAGACACATCAGTTTGTCTCTTATGCGTGAAACAAAATCAAATAAAAAGTGTTCCCAAACAGTTTAATTTTACTGTACAAACAACACATAATGAACTTGATGGAGGGGCGTAGACAGAGACAGGTCGCCGCCGTCGCCCGCTGCGTCACAACTGTTGCACTGCGCAGTATAGTCTCAACACAACAACACAGTCACCAGACCAACAGACACATATAGCTAGTCACATGACATCACATCACCTGTCGCAGAGCACCGGTCGGTGGCAGTGGCAGTGGCAGTGGCTTCCTCTCTTGCGCCACGTTTTGTTCACAAATAACGCCCATTCTTCACATTTCCTGCTCCTGCCCCACACCACCCGCCTGTCATCCCTGCCGATGGAGTGTAACAGATCTATTTGTCCGGACCAGTTTCTGGTTAGGAATGTTAGGCAGGCTGCAATCACAATGGTCGCAACCAAGCGCGAGTAAAGTGGTAGGCATCTAGGATAGGAAACAACTGTTGGCCGAAATCAAATGTTAAATCGCTGTCCGCACTTGGTCGCCCTACCTCGCTCGTGCAGGCAATGTGATCGTCTTCTCTGAGTCCCCACTTGATTATTTTTGGTCAAATTTAATTCCCAAATCACGCGGGCTTGTGTGATCGCGGGACTATGTTAACTCGCGTATGGTTGCGTCCAATGAGATGGCACCATAGATTGCACTATACACGAACTAAGAACATTATTTTCATTGACAATAGTATGAACAAAAACTAAAATTTCTGTCATATCTTTAAAATTTTAATCGGCCAAAACTGTAGAGGTCGGAAAACATTTCGTCGAAAACAAAACAAGTAAATGCAGTACGGTACTGTAGTCAATATAATATATTATATTGACTATATTATATAATATTCGCTATATTATAGCGAATTGATTTTAATTTCTGACTTACGGTACTTTTAAATCAGCTAACCTTCTTCTAATTAAAAACGAATCGTTGTAAATCAACAGAGATAAGAAAGAGACTACGCCTACTTCAATTTATTAGGACACTAGTTCTGGTTGACCCAAATAGTTATCTCATTGGGACGGATTAAATAGACGATAAAAATGTGTGTAATATGATCCTTCAATAAATAAGGTATCAATGGATGAATTATAGGCTACATACACGTTAAAATTTGTGGGCTATATTATTAAAACTTAATTTTTATATCTTTATCAAGCCCTGACTGACTTACTTTATTATGCAGTAACCTTCTTGCGTTTTTTCATACAAAATACTCTGTATTATCGATTCCTATAAAAACTGAATAAAATGTTGTGCACCTAATTTATATTTATATAGCTACTAGATTTTCTAGATTTTCGTGCCAGTCACTGTGGGTAAAGTCTGACTAGCCTATATTATGTTCCACGTCGAGCACCCTTTACCCGCATTAAAAATTACGTATTGAATTGCATATTACATCCTTAAAACATTGTTTTGAAATATATATTCCTAAACAATCATGGCTAAAGTTTCCTACCACATCACCATTTGTGAATTTTTACAGCGGACTCATCAACAGGACGCTTTTAACACCTATTTCCGCCAAGCGCAGCCGAGGAGTTCATTATCATTCCCCAATACGGATTTCGCGGTGGTTTGTTCTGTTGAGTTGCATAACCTGTTTGATCTGCCGACGATGGTAGGTGCCCAACACCCTGGACAATGCCAGTGGGCGCCAAGTCCAACAATAGGGTTGTGTCATCCACCCAGCCCGCCAGCCCGGCCAAGGTTGTGGCGAAACTAACCTTCCAGCCGCCGCCAGCGCCACCGACGCGACGCGCCGTCCCGTGTCAGCTGATTACACGATTATCAATCAGCTGATTGACCTAGTTTTTCTCATACCCTGTGCTTGCCGGTTCCTTCAACTTAAGGAGCGTAGATATGGCACACAAGAAAATAATATTTGGTTGTGGCCTTGCTTATAGTTGCTATAAAACGACATAAGACCTCAATGTTGAGCTTTCAATGCTACTGTGTACTTTAATCCGGAGGATAGTTGACATTAATGATTTCTTTGAAGATCGAGATTTCTCACAAATAGAATAGCCACTCACAAATAGGCCTTCTGCCTAGGGTACGAACAGAACGAGTGGGTCGAGGTGGAGGTGTAGGTCGCGGTCGATGCCACAAGTTAGGTCGCGGTCGATGTTGACCGCACATAGCGAGGAGGTCACTCGCGCTGTCAGTGCAGCTCAGACCATTGGAGAGTGATGTGTGTAGCGTGCTTATTAAATAAAATAAATAATCCTATATTTTGAAAAGTATAAGTACCTTATAGCGTCATAACTTGCGATTACCACTACAGGAATGGCGATATTTACGTTGTTTTTCGTAGATGTTATACATTTTGTTGATATCTAATAAGAGGTACAACTTTGATAACTACCTTAAATGTTCAATATGCAAGAACAGATTTATTTCTTTAGTAATGTACAATAATTACATATTGTGTTGACTACCAGTACAATAATTAAAAGAAAGGGCCACCAGGTTATTATAAACCCAAATAATACATTGTGGCAAAGTGCATTTATTTATTAAAAGGCTATTAATTTAAGTGTTTGCATGGTTTTTGTTTATACACTCTACCGCACAATATAAAAGGCATTAGTTATCAAATATTCTCAAAGATATTTCCAAAATAGTTTGTTATCATTGATAGGTCTAATTTCATCAGGGAGATTATTAAAAGGTTTAGCTCCCGCATAACATGGCAATTTATGGTAAATTTTAGGTCTGTGAAAATCAGATCTAAATCAATTTTTATTTCGTGTATCATAGTTATGAAAATTTGTGTGAAATTTCGAGTCACATTTTGTTAGAAAACGATTAATTGTTTGATAAATATACAGACTAGCTAGTGTTAAAATGTTTTAACCACGAAAAGCTGATCTGCACGATTCTCTCCTGCCTATCTTTGCTAAGATTCATAAAGATTTCCTTTGAAGATTAAATACTCTTGAAAATTTACAGTCTGCACAAGCCCCCGTAAAGCTAATAAATTAATAATTATTAAAATTAAATTAATTTAATTTTGATGTCAAATAAAACTATTTTAATCTTAAATCTAATTAAGAGTTACACTTATGGCATACCTCGTATTTGCATGTATTTTGGGTTGCTATTACTATTACAGAATGGAGAATTGAAAATTAAATTAAGTATAACAATCAAGTTAACAGAGAATCACAAAGTAATAACTGGTTTGTGGTTACCTTGAGGGGTGGGAAAGGTTCAGGCGTACGCGACGGGGGACGCTCGACTTTAAACGAACCTATATGTATATGTATCGTATGGCTATCATAGCCAGCTACCATCTTAAATAATAATAAAATAAATAAAATATGTTCTGCTGTTCAAAGCACCTGCGTCAGTACATTTAATAGTGGCCCGGGATCGGGCCGTTAGGATTTGGTCTGACAGTTGGCATAGCTGCATGTACTTCCCGGGTTGTGCTAAACGAACAACAAATTTTGGCAGCTGAACTATTACGCAAATGATCATTTGCGTAATAGTTCAGCTGCCAAAATTTGTTGTTCGTTTAGCACAACCCGGGAAGTACATGCAGCTTTAATGGAATGCTGCGGACGCGAACAACATCACCCCACAAACGAACCAATCACAACGAAGCATCCAGGTAAACCGCGAGGTAAGCATCAATGTAAATCAAATGATTTTGATTTTTAAAAGCATCGCTGTAAACCTCCTGGATGGCATCGCAAGTCACCTCCACCGCGACTTACTCGTTATGCAAGGCCTCGTTAACTACAATGTGTTTGATTTACATGGATGTCGACGGCGACCGCGACCGCGACCTACACCTCCACCGCGACCCACTCGTTCTGTTCGTACCCTTACAGTTCGAATTATAAAAATCTGTATAAAGTTCCAGTAGTTTGTCCTGTTCAATCTGGTGATAAGATTAAAAGCCCAAAATAATGGTAGATTACTTGATCAAAACGAAGAGCAAAACTAATTGAAAATGCAAATACCACTGGAAATAAACTTTGTTTATTAATTAACATCATGAGTAATCGCGTCCATGTATGCAATAACGTAAAGGGTTGTTGATCTTAAAAATCATAAATGATACCAGATTTACAGCTCGGCCACAAGCACCGCAGGTAGGATGAGTTTATGTTATTTATCAGCGCGGATCGTCGCTGACACCTGGTTATCTGGCCACTTGTGGCGTGTCTGTAGCCCGTCATTATATCAGCGACTATGCTCTGGGCCAGTCCTGATTCCGGGCCTGTAATTTCGCATGGATACGATCTATCAACGACAGTATGGCAGATGGCTCACTCAGAAATGGTTCTTAAACTTTTTAGTTTATTCTTATAAGTCGTCTTCCTCCCCCATGCCTAAGGGGATTTTAAATCAAATTACCAGGGGACCGAGCTTAAGCTCGGTAAAATTATTACTTTCGTTCTCACATAAAGTTCGTTCGCTTCGCTCACTCTCCAGGCCGAAGGGAGCTGCTATTTGGTATAATTTTCCTATAAACTACAGGTTAAAGATGTAGCACATTGGTTTATATCTACAGTTATCAGCAGATGATTTTTGTTCAATTTAAAAATCTCCATAGGGATAACATGGAAACTTTGAAGGGCTCTAGGACGAAAATGGGATTTTTCCCAGACATGGATCAAATCCAGTCGATTTCTGGTGGATAAAACCTCCATATTGAACCAAAAACTAAAATATCCTTGGAGAGAAAATACTTTTTGGATGCCCGTACAAACATTGCTTTTTTAGAGTATGTATAGCACAAATAGTATGTCAAATATGGAAGCTACCCGTTGACAACAGTCCTGTAGGTGAGGTGCATAAAAAATGGGAAATACATGATAGGATGGTTAATTGTATAAAGCTACATAACTTTGCAAAGAGAAGCATAGCGCAGATTTTTCATGAAGGAATGCCAGAGATGGACTCTGGGTAAAGTAGCTTATGGATGCCCAGTAGTGTATTCCCATTTACTATAGCCTATTTCTATAAATTTAACTCAACTGTTTGGGAGGCTTTGGCACCTCCTCTGGTCTCCAATTACGTCACCTAGACTTCTCCGCCCCTGGGAGGTCCCCCGACGCGAGTAGCCTACCAGTAACCAGAACAGTTTACCACTTATGTGGGCCGAACGGTCCGGCTGAGGCCACAATGGCCACAATTAACCACATTAACACAATGAGTAGCGGCGCAGATTCCCACAGCGATTCATTATGCGCGTGTTACACATCGGTTTCGCCCTGCTGCTCTGCGCCGTAACTGTTCGCTAATTAAAGTGGAACTTCTTCGGTAGGCTTTTTAGTTTCCGCTATTTCCGCATCCGCTTTGGTCTGTTGCTTTGCTTTAAGTTGTTTACCTGTTGTTTGGGTGCAAAAAGTGCACTTTCACTAACTGCGTTTATCCTAGTCTTGAGACAACTTGATGATTAATTTATTCAATAGTATATTTCGTCACAAGAGCCGAAAGTGGCGTTTTGCCGGCCCCGAGATCGTGTTTCAAGTTCGAGACGAAGTCGAGAACTTGAAACGATCTAGGTTTGGCAAAACGCTTTCGGCCCGAGTTACGAACGATATTTTTCATCACACTACACAATGCAATAAATATTATACTAATGAAAAAATATTTCATTCAGAGCCAAACAACTAAGCCAAGCATAACTACTAACCTAATCTAGCGGGATGCAATGTGTTTCCGGTTGCTAGGCAACCAATTCATTTCATTGTTGCAGTCAAATGTTTTTGTGATACAACGTGTTGTGAATGTTTTTATGTAAGGTCTAGGCCAGCTGATTTTGCAAGCCTAGGCCGGAAAATTTTGCCGGCCTGGCCGGCAAAACAGGTGTTTCGACGGTAGAAACGAGGGTCGAAAACAGGTGATATCGATGTAGTGTGATGAAAAAGCTTAATTTTCAGTAGTTGTACCTAGTTACCTAATACCTAGTAGATGTACCTCTTATTATGTACACAGTTGTTAGTAGTAATTTGCGAAAAATGCCTGCTGCATGGGTGGAACCAAATTTTTAGAACCTTTTGCATACTCTTATTCCCCATCCAAAATTTTCATAGGGGTTTACGGTTATTTCAACGTTACAGTGGCCTGAGAAGAAGTGTAAGGGGAGATATGTCTTAGGACAAATTGCAGTGTTGCCAAAATGTATTCCTCATGTTCACGCTCTAAATATGTTATGTTACCGACACTCTTCATTCGACTTTGTTGACAACCCTGACAACATCCATGGCAACCCAGATACTAAAGAGTTGATAATAACCTCTTCAATTTATTTTCGAACATCTTCCTCTTTAGCCGCCCAAGGGAAACACACTCGTCCTGTAATGTGAGATGTTTTAATATCACATGCCCAGACAGATCCCCGCCAGTGACTGGGTCAAGCTCATTGACTTTCCCTTTTGCCGCCACAATGAGACCGTTTTGCGGTAATGCCTCCATTTGTTTACCTATCTTATTACGCGATGTGTGTAGACTGGTCGAACAAGGATTGTTGTCTTGTTTCCCCTCTATGCCTGCGGGAAATTGTAATTTGTTATTGGGTTTCACTATAGGCAGCACAGCGTCTTTTCTAAATCTTAAGTCGGATTATATAGCTCTTCTTTATCGGTTTGTTGTTGATCGTGGTAAATTCCAACTAATTCCCTCAATTTTTTGTCCATAATGTTTTACACTGTAAAATGATTTTTATTGTTATAGGATACAATTAATAGTTGATTACAATACCGTACTACAACAATGTAGGCCTAATAGTTTATTATAATTTAATTTTATACTGGTTTATCCCAATTTATGCTGTGGCTTTAACTAATCAAATAGTATACCGCAAGGTTAAAATTTTCTACTGAATCATTAACAGAATGCCTTCCATTATCAATATACAGCAATATGTCGAATCAGTAAAACCGTCGTTACAGCGTATTCACTTTTCAAATTCTCTCTTGTAACGTAAACTCGGGTTGCCGGTCAATCCCCCGACCGAGTAGATTCTGAACACTGTTGGAAATTACTACCAGTAGGTTGGCGTTGGATAGTTTAAGAAGACCAGAGTTTGAACCGTTCTCTATAACAAGTAAAATGTGCCGTGCATAGAAATACGTAAACACTTGACATAAAAATGTTAAAGGTGGTTTAGAGATATTACGTTTTGTTCAGCGCTTTAACAGTCCCTCAGTAACGCCGTTACCCAGCAAGCTACGATAAAGTGCATTACGCCCCATAAAGAATGTTAACCATCCGGAGCGTCTGTTTAAAATGTAGCCCGTATCGGTCTCATTTTAATAAGCGGCGGATGTTGCCATCTAATATGGATGGTTCTGCGTTTGCGGCATCACAATGAGTCTTTATTTATTAAATTATTTCTTCCCCTAATTATGTGAATATCAGATTCGGTAATCCCATCCAGCTGGTATAATAATACAGTATAATCAATTTGATGATTTCCAGGGAAGTCTAACTACTTAGTGATTTAAATGTGTTCTTTTTCTGCAGAAAACTCAATCATTTACCAAGCTAAGCGAGCGCTTTCTGCGATAAACTTTCCAAGTATTTCTTTATTTATTTGCTTGGGCGGCTTTTGAAATATACCCTTGTCAGCTTACAACTGAGCGACCGCCTCGCCGACGTGGCATTGGCCGCGCCAAGGACTGACCGCAGGAAACCATAAAAGTTCGCGAGACAGACAAAACAAAATGCGTTTGGCCAGGGGCAGGCGCGCCACGAGTTTGCCAAACGTCTGCGTGCTCACTTGAAATTGTTTTGATCTTCAATGAGTCTTTGGGACCAAAAGGTTTAAACTCTAATTCAATTTGGTTTACTTTAGGGACTTGGGCTTCACTTGAAATGCCTCTCTTTAAATTTGGTGGATTTGATGTACACGTAAAGAGCAATATCACCAGCGGCTGGATGAAGAGATGTAGGACCAAATTTAATTTTGCCTGATTATAAATATCAGTCATAGGAGTTGATTTGAGATACAAAACCTTAAACAAGCAAGGATGTTAATCAAGACGATGCAGAAACTGCTATTTAGTTAAGTGATATTGTATTGTCAACAATTACAGTTTAATTGGGTGGACTTTGCAGTGATGCAGTTAAGTGTAAATTTCATTACTTGAAGTATTATTTTTTTATTTTGGGCTTGTCGTGTCCTTTAGTCCTTTTCACATTGCATTGAAAATTGGTTCTCGTTGACATTTTCAATTTAAACGGTCCTTACTTCTTAGGTTAGAATCCTTATCCTAGTGTTCAGATAGGTCTCTTTCACGATGGATATTCTAACAGCTTATATAGGCTAGTTCCGAGATCATAAATACCAGGTACAGTGGTTATAAGAAGTTTGATGAAGACTACCGGTCAAATAAAACTTATAGAGTAGACTCATCAGTTGTTTTTTGCTTGAGGTTCGTATCGAGTTATTTCCATGGAAACAATCAGTTTGCAAAAAAACAAACAAAGTTTGCTACAACTGCAGTAAAATATACTTTATGTGATTCAGTGTAGGCTATTTCTCCTAATACACATTTGGTTTTTGTTGGCGCCTCCTTGGCCATTGTACCACCCATTTTACAGCCTATTGCAGAATTTCAGGTCCATTGTTTCCGCGGCGCGGCGGAGGTCATGCATGATTCATGCAGTCCCACGGCGCGGGACGTAGGTTTGCTGCAGTAGGTGTGCGGGTAGGCCCGTGCCGGCCGTGTCGCAGTGAAAGTGTAGGCAGGCAGTTACATATCTTCCCGACCGTGTGCATCCGCCGGTCTGTGTTAGGTTTGCTAACCGTAACCACGGTTAAGTTATTACAGGGCGCTGTCTTTGCAGCTCAGTTTCAACTGCACTGTAGGCTAAAGTCGCGTTTACACTTTAGTTGTCAACCAGGTTGCAGACTTTTTATCGGCAATTTCGAGCTGCACGCATTAAAACATCCGCAACTCGCGTTGCCGACCGGAGTTGCAGACCGATTTTTCGGGTCGGCAACCGAAATTTGGTTTTCCGACCGGAGTCGGTAAAGATCAAAGGCGGTTGCTAACCCTGGTCGGCAACCCGAGTTACAGCGCCTATTTAAAACGCGTTTACACCGGAGTTGGCAGCGTGAGTTGCAGACTTTTATCGGCAATCTCGATTGCAGACGCTAGTTGCAGATAGAAATTTGCAACTTATGCATGCAACTGTACACAGTTTACTTTTGCAACCTGCAACCAAACGATCAGTCAGTGTGTAGGACTATAATGTCAAGTGCCGAGGAGGATGTACTTGCTGCGGCAGCTTGTGTTATTCTTGCTAAATGTAGAAAACGGAGAAGATACTGGGTTCGTCCTTCATTGCATGCAAGAGCTAGGTATAGCGGTAGCGATCTGTTAAATGATTTGATCAGAGATGACACAGATCCTTTGACGGGAGAGTTGAGATGTGATGGCAGCATAAAAAACTTTTTAAGAATGTCGAGTGACGATTTTGAATGTTTATTGTTGATATTAGACACAAAACAGCAAACAGTATACGAACACGAACTGACGTATATAGCACGATCTTGTGTAGCCGATGGGCGGGAGGGGTGGTGGGGTTAGTTGCAGAGTCAAGTCGCAGATCAACTGTGCATTCGGGCAACTCCACACTTTGAGAACCAACTACGAAACTACATGACTGGTTTTATATCATTTCTTATTTGGCCTTAATAATTTGAACATATTCCTTCTTGTATCAGAAAACCAGAGGAACGAGAAAAAAGCATTCCCGCTATGGACGATGAATGTTCTTCAGTGACCAACCGGAACCAAGGGAATTAATTTGATCCGATTGGAGAAAAGTGCCTATGAAGTAATAAGAATTTTATTGGTAGAGTTAACAAAAAATTATTCTCATATAGGACAAATAATTTGCAAATTAATTGTTAAAAAACCCTTTTTATGGGATTTGGTGTAGATTTTGATAAAGTCTTTGGGGTTTTACGTTTCAATTTAATAGTTAACAATGGAAATGTAAAATCACTAATTTAATTATCTTGGTTGTTCTAGCCATTTTCACATGGCTATCTTTAAACATACTGTATGTAGGCCTATTCTAGTAGAAAAAATCTTTTTTAGGTACCGACGCCCTTCCTGCAACACATAAAACTGCAATTAATTTCAATTTCATATTCAAACAACATAGTAATTTATTTATCAGATAAAGTTCTGCAGTCCACTTGTATATTGCTGCACGGTTTGGCCACCCCATATCACCAGACAGGCTTGGGAGGCCCAAACTAATCTAGCTAATGCTTGGACCAAAACAACCCATTAAACGGATGCTGCTCTTATTGGTTGGATGTGCTATTTCGTTTCAGGTCCACTAACAATGAATTGTATTCAATTTACCACCTTTCTAATTAAATTAAATGTTATTTTACAATCGAGATTTTTATGTTTTTACTGACTCAGGTTTAATCAAAAGTGAAAAATATATTCACCTTAGTATCACAAATCGGCTCACTAAAGTGAAATTTCATCACGACTTTTTCCTTCAGCGGCGATTTGGTTATCCGGCAGAGACACTTTTATAATATATTTTTTTCTCTTTTAAAATTTCTAGCCTATGGTAGCCTAAAAATTTACATTTTTCAATGTTAAGGATGCATTGGTGTGGTGCGTTTTACGCTGCGAAAGCAGGTGATTCACCAGAAAAATTGAACGTCTAAAAATAGCTCGTAGATGAATCCCGTTATAACTCGCGAGTACTCATCTTTCACCTGCCAAGTATTTTGGTTCGCGTTTGACAGGAGTTATCCATGTTTACGTAAATATCTTGAACTAAATATAACATGTTGATTCAGCATCAGCTCAGTTTGTTCGGGTTGCTAAATTTTGTAACTCATTACACCTCAATCAGTCCACCTTGGAGTTTTTCTGTTGGATTTTCTTACTTTGACTTGAATTTTAGTATTATCCTACTTAAACTTAATTGTTGAGCTACGGAAATTTTACATTTTTTACCATACGGGCGAAGTGAAGTATTAAAAAGATTAATAAGAAACAGTAAAAAGTAACATTACAAAGTTATTATTCCTCTCCTTTGAAAATATATCTTCTAAACACAAACACAATATTTGCAAGCACAGGGAGTGTTAGAAAAAGACACAGGTAAATCTGTAATTGATCAAAAGTCCCTCGTCACCTCGTCACTTTCAAATCGTTGCCGTTCGTCACAAGCATAGCTTAATTAACTATTATTATAGTCCTGGACACTCTTATTGGCGGGTGCCGCAGTATACGTGTTGCTCGAAATCGAGCAATTTATTTTAATACAATACAAAATGTTACTTTAAGTTCTAAATCAATAACATCCGACCAATTAATCCATCAATATTGTGAATCTCTTTAATCACCTAAACTACACGTGTTTACAGCTGATTATTAACAGATGTTTAAAATGCTTTATTCAATCCCAATCTTATTTAAATGGGAAATTTTGAGATTTTAATGGTGGATAGCACCTTTATTTTCAGTTCGATTCTTATCAGTTTTTTGACGGAAACAACTACAGACCAAGCCCTATCCAACGCCACCAAAAACTTGAAAATAGGTTGAAAATTGTAGGAGGAGTTCTCAAGACAAAAAAAACTCTTAGCGTATTAAATAAGTATAAATTAAAATAATTAAAAATACAGTACCGTATGTTTTAACTTGGTTTTAAGTTAAATTCTTAAAATAATCTATCCTTATAGTCATTTTGCCTCTCAGGCTAAGGTCATCAGAGGTCACTGTGCAAGAAGGTGTATCATGACAACCCCCAGATGCCCTATCTAGCCCGGTATTTAAACGCTGCGTTACGCCAGGGCGTTACCGTGTGGCTAATCCATTAAACCACACCCTCCAGCGCCCCCAGTGGCGACTCACGCAACTAACCCTTCACACCCCCACACAGCGAGGAGCTAATGTCTTGATTGATCACTCTTTACTTAAACAATTAAACTTTGAAACAAAGTACATGCGGGCGATCCCGAGAATCTCAAAGTTAAGTCACCCTTCGTTAGGAAGTTTGGGGATAGCCTCATTGCGCACAGCGGTCAGAAAACTGTCAAACTTCGGGGCATCATTGCGCACAGTGGTCACTCGGGGCCCCGCTTGGGGGTGGCATCATTGCGCACACGGTCAAAAACGAAACTTGTAGTCCCGTTCCTATGTTAAACAAATAGAGTAGCAATATATATATGCTATATATATTTACATAGCTGCATATTTAAACTTCAAATTGTTTCATTACACTAATATAATAGTTATAATTTATGGATCTATTATTTTAGTAAAATTATAATTATCTAGCAATATAAACTTTATTTTATAATTACTGTGTGACATATATGCATAAATGTTATAATTATACGTGTAATAAGGTATTATTGCTTCATAATCAAATAAGTTTACTAATAATTGGAAATTGTTTTGAAAATAACGATGAAAATAGTCTTAGCCAGTTAAACCATTCTTATTACTATATAAAGGTTATTTTAACAAATACACGGTATAGCATATAATAAAAGTTTATTTTATATATATATATATATATATATTATATATATATTATATATATATATATATTTACAAAATTTACAAACATACAGCATAAAACAGCCCTGACAAGAACTTTATTTCTTTAAGTAAAATGAAGCCTTCTGCATGAAATACCGGCGGCTAATCTTTCCTTCCTTCAGCTCTGTTTGGATTTTTTCCAAAAACTGTATTCTTTTTTGTACTTTACATTAGTTTGCTTTCTAGGAGTCAACGTGTTAAATGTTACATATGTAGAAATTTGAACATTTTTAAAGCTTATATAAAAAGAAAAATGTTTGGTTGAAACAGCAGACTTTATGAAGACTTTTTGAAACAGCTGTTAACTGTGAAGAGGTATAGTTGGTTGTTGGTGGAAATTGAATTGCTTTTTTACCATGACACTATAACAAAAGTGAAGTAAAACCAACGAGCAAGGCTCGGTTAACCTGGTACTATATATTATATTGCAGCATCAATTAAATATAAAGATAAATAAAGGATTGTGTTACTAATTATGGCAAACTGTTAGGAAAATTACAATATTATAATGAGCAAACTAGTAATATCTAGAAAAATAATCCAGACACTAAAAATAATTTTAATTATCTAGAAAATAATCATGTCTGTCTAGAAAAAATCTTCACTTATAAACGTTTTAACGAAGGGTAAAATAATTTCTCTTAAAAACACGAATACAATTGTTTTAAAAGGACAGACAATATTATGTGGTCACAAAGTTTTATATATCCACTTAATTTAATATTCTTCATGTAAATGATCTTCGGTTTCGGGGCGAGCTGCCCAGCGGAGGGTCGGGCAAAACTGACCGTGTGCGCAATGATGCTCGACCCACGGGGGGCCATAAAACTGACCCTCGTCAAAAACTTGACCGCTGTGCGCAATCAGGGTAAGCCCGGAAGTTTGGGTATGTAAATTCACTTGTAACTTCTACATAGATTTTTCGCCACTTGTTGGCGTGTTGTCTTTGGGCAGAACTTGTTGGAGATTTATCATATTGTACCGGAAAGGTTAGAATTATATTACTGAAATGCAAGTTTTTCTATAAGTAATTCACCATACCAAATTAACAAGTCAAAATAGATGTTATAATCCTACAAACAATAGTGTTTTGTAACAAATATTTTGTACCATGTCCCCATAGTGTACTTTAATAAGCAGTAATAAAACAGCAACAAACTAAATGGCTGGAAATCATACTGTAGCCTATGTGCCATATTTTTAAACGTCCATCAAACAATTTTTCTTTTAATAGAAACCTCTTTTGAAACCAAAGTATATTTAAATCCAAATTGAAGAATTTGAAATTATTTCGAACCCGTTGGTTAATATCATGGTTAACGCCATAACTTTAATAATGGCATTACTTTGAAATAAAAATACGTTTTGTAGATATTATTTTCGTGGTGAGTTCAGTTTTTAAACTACTTGCATTTATTTTTACTATTAGGTATTGTAGGCCTAGATGTTGACGTGAACAAGGGTAGGTATATTGTGTGTCCCAGGACCGGTTATAACGTTGACTCAGTCCCCTGGCAACCAAGTGTTTGTAAACATCGGCGGAGGCGGCTCAGACCCTAGCAGTAAACTGTTATCAGCTGCTTCCTGACGATCCCTTATCACCACCCGTAACCGTCGCGTCGTATCTCCTCTAGACTGCTTCCATGTGTTCATATAAAAATTATCACTAATTAAGAAATTTAAAGGACATATTGAATATTATTATTTTGAGTACGGTAATTAATGTACTGTCCGAAATGCAGTTCAGCCATAATATGTAATTTAGTACTCATTTTAATTAGCTCAGTTGATTTTCTTATAGTATCTAACTTGAATTGATAAAAACTTGCAAATTGTTGACTAAAGAAGGACCGTAGTGGGTTTTAAAAAATTTTAATTTACAAAAGAATTACACATCCAACGAGAGAAATCACTAAAAGTAAACAAAGAAATTTTAAAACAACCATGTGTTTTAGAGCATTATTAAATTTAGACCAAACAACTGTAATACCAAATATACAGCTCAAACAAAAGTCATGAACACAAATAACTATTTTAAAAATCATTTTGGAATGCTCCTCAACTATAGTTTATGAATTAATTGTCATACGGTAAGTTTTCATCCGAACCTGATTATTGTGTTAATTAATAATAATAATTGATATTTGGTCTAATCGGATAGTAAGCGGTATGCCGACAGTTTAATTGACATGTGTTTTAGCTTTTTCAACGCATTTGTTTTGGTTGTAATTTTGATAAAAATTTTCTTGTTTCTTTTTTTTTTTAGAATTGTGCCAACAAATTTATACATTTTAATGTGCTGAGAAAAATTTTTAGATTGTAAATACTGTAATAGGAATCAAATGATCTCTATAATGTTGTTTATTGGATGTGTATTATAGTTGGCAATTATAGCCGGCTGACCACTCACTTTTATCGCTATCGCTGGAGCGGAAATTAATAACAATGGTAGTATTCCGGGCGCCTCACCGGGTTTACCGGTGACTAAATTGTCGTCTGCTAAACAATGCAAATGCCTTGTTAGCAGACGACATAGCAGACGAAGTTACCGTTTTGGTGACACCGGTGAGGCGCCCGGAATACTACCAATGAATTCATTTGTGTAGTTTTCTGAACAGGTTATCACCTCGGGAGCCAATCATTGATCTTTTAATAGCGTAAACATGTTGTAAAGGAACTTAATGTAATTTTATTTTATTACAAAATACTAATCAGCTTACAAAACAAAAACTATAAGCTAATTTTCATTATTTGGGTCACATTTACAAAAGTAAGAAAATTATTTATTTCTGAGCTGGTTCTGGGTTCCTCACGACGCGACGTTAAATTTCCAACGATTACCAGGGGGGGCGAGCTTATGCTCGATAAAATTACTATACTTTTGTTTCTCACACAAAGCTCGTTCGCTCCTCTATCACTCGCCCTCCTTCCTTTTTAAGTAGGCTCGTTTGCTTTGCTCACCCGTCAAGCCGAAGGGTGCTGCACTTTGGTATAATTTTCCTAAACCACAGTTAAAAGGTCAAAAGATGTATAACATTGGTTTAATTATTAGCTGATTTTTGTTCCATTTGACAATCTTCATAAGGATAACATGTAAACTTTAAAGTGTTCTAGGACGAAAACCGGATTTTCCCAGCCATGGGACCAGCTCTAATCGATTTCTCGTGGCCAAAACCCCCACAATAAAAAAATCCTTGGAGCGAAAAAAAAGTTTGCCCGTGCAAACATTGCTTGTTTTTAAGAATAATGAGATGGGTATCCGGAGTACCCTAACAATTCAGGGGTGACAATAAAGGCTTTCACCCTAAAATATCTGAGGGTATGAATTTCACTGCTTAATAAAGAACGCTTAAAAATTATCCATCCCAATCCAGTGGCTTATTAATGTTTCCTACTCACGAAGAGATATCACGATCCAAAATAATCTTCAACCACTCTCCCCACCCGTCATGTAATTCATCACAGGCGTTTACAGGCGGACAGCGGCTTCCTTGCCTAAAGTGGAGGGCAATCAGCTGATAACAGGTCCACACAGCTGATCATCTCGATAATCAGCTGTTCTGTCGCGTCGTCCGCTCTGATGCACTCGTCAAGCCGTCTTTTATTTGTAAATTATCTTTTATTTTTATAAAGTGATGAAATAAAATAATTGTGTGAGTGAAGACCCCAACTAAGCCAGAGCAGTGTCTTTAATTCATTTAGGCCTAATATGATTTTTCACTTTTATTTATCGAATTGGGGATGCTTTTTAAATGAATTCCATATTCCTTTTTTGATCCAACAAATATCTCTTAAAGACTTACTTTTTCGTATCGTATCGAGATCTCTATTTTTAATTGTTAGTAGGCCTATTAATTTTATTAAGTTATTTTATTATTCTATGTTAGGAAATCTGTTCGTTTTTCAAACAGATACTACTGAATGCTCGTATGCATACAATTCTTATGAAAAATATGTCTAAAGGCATGTAAGTTTACCCACCATAACACAACAATGTACAGTACACGTAGTGCAGTACTATGAGCTAGATTAGCTCTTGATCATCACTTACATTTTTACAGTTTGAGAATATATTGTGGAAATCCCAGTTGACTGGTTTAATGTTCTTAATTGCTCTCAGTATTCTAACTTTTTGTATGTACACTCAACCTTTTTTAATGTGAAAAATCCCATAAACTTGGGAGTGTAATGTCTTTCCTCCTCGATGGTGCATTATAGCATTTCCCCTCGAAAAGAATGTGGGACATTTGAGTGATTTTATCTTCTTCATTAATCGACCTACTTTTGGTATCCAACCGGAAAAAAAACATAGTTCAACTAATGGATTACTAACAGCCTAATTGCATGAGTGAGTGGCAGTGGCATGGAGTTGCAGCCTCATTGTTAGCGGCCAGCGCGGCGACCGGCAAGTCCCTGCTTCCTCCGACGCGCACATCCCAACGATCGGCATCGGCTAACGGCCTCTGTCCGGCGATTTAACACAATTACCGCGGATGGAGGGCTAATTGTTCCGTGGAACAGGGAGAAGCTCCTCCATAGCCGTGGCCGTGGAGACCCCGGAGACCCGCTCTCTTCTCGTGCTCCAACCCGAATACTAAACTAATAATATCAAGGGGAGGAGATCGAGCACTAAGTAACAGTGTAAATTGAATGTTTGACATAGTTGACTTTTTTGGGGTGGTGAAGGGGTGGGGGTGGGGAAGAGAGCAATGTGAAACATTTTTGTGATGAGGAGTGCCGAAACATATAAGGAATTTTCTAAATTAGTGCATGCAGGATAATTGCATCGTTGCTCAACTTTACTTCCGCCAGGAAGGCATAATGTGGGAGGAACAAACCTTTTCAAAAACAATTTTATAAAAGGTTGAAACACTACAGTCTCAGCAAGGACTGGACCAACCTCCATCATTTATGTAAATAAAAAGGGCTTAGGTCCTTCAAAGGTTATTGCCAATGCAGTTCTCATGGAAGACTGAAATTAAATTATCTAAAGCTAGGCTTTCATCACGTGAGAATTGTTTACTCCCAGAGATTTGCGAGTGATCCACGCAATGTAAATAATGCTGAGAGTAAGCTCGTCAACGAGTAACGAGTTCCCCCCAAGAGTAGCATCTTGCGAATTTAGCCATGTTAAGCTGCAATTTTAATATCTGATAGGATTAGCAGAGCAAATTGTTCTGAGCGATAAGCAAATCGTATGGCCGTGTAATTAATTAGCTAATACTACCTTTATTCAAAGAAAATTTCATTAAGGCTGTGTTTTTCAGAGAACAAGAAATTATGCATTTGATTAACGCCTGCTCTAGTCATATGTTGCTGGGATGTAGAGCGAAAGAATGCCTCTAGGCAATAGGCAAACACAACCAGCTGAGCAAACCCAGCCTCCGTCTCCGTGTCAGGTGGAAACTGGGACCAGATAACGATATCATAGAACTAACTGTTCTCTGCTGACCTTGAGTGGGGGCGGGTCGTTATTATCGTATGCTGAGTAAACCTAACGATGAAATAGAAGTTACATGTAAAATTTCATCACAAATACAATCACTACTAACCTACCTTGGTGTCGTTGTTTAACACCGTAATCGGTATATAAAAATGTTGACGTCGTTTAAATTTAAATGGAGCACTTCTTTAATTAATTGGTGTTTTAAACTTATTTATTCAGTACATTCAAAACACCTGTTGATTTAGATCCGAACAAGAGTTTGATGGTAAATATTAAATATGTTCCTTAGGCCCCTTTTATGCACGGCGTCGGGCGACGGACGTCGAGCGCGCGTCATTGTGAATCTGACAAAAATGTCAAGCGTCTGTCCAGCGTCGAAAGACGTCCGTCGGGCGTGCGTCAGACGGACGTCGGGCGTTTCCTATTAGTTCTGCAATCTATGAAATGACAAAAACGTTTCTGGAAAAATCCAGAATTCTAACACTTTGTTGACTGATACATTTTAAGTTTCAATTACTTTATCATATTCACTCAATATGATCATTTGACTCTTACCATTTTAAAATTAAACCAAAACACGAATTAATGTAAAGTACTTAGGCATTTCTCAAACCACAATTCAACGCCCATTGATCCCCTATCACGATCACGATCAGAATGTTTTTTTATGATTTGCATACACTTTTAGCAAATCAGTAAATTTTATAGTTTTTTTTACATTTTAAATTACTAGACCCTAATGTTAGTAAAAACCAGCAGTCAATTTGTAATCGTTGGTAACGCTCCTAGCAGAATTTTTTGACGGTAAACAGTTTATTACTTAATTCAGTGCTGGAAACAACCTCTTCAATGAGAAGCATCAATTCTATAAACATAGACGAACTGCCTTCCCCCACCATACAAAAACGACGCCGGTGAGGCGCGCGCCCGACGTCCGCCCGACGAGCGTCCTTCGACGTCCGTCAAATGACGCCGTGCATAAATAGCTCCATATGCTGTAATGTATTTAGACAAAATTTTCGACGCGCGCCCGACGGTCGTACTCTAAATACCGACGTCGGGTTTTTGAGTACGCGCGTCGGGCGCGCGTCGGGCGTCGTACATAAATGGTCCCATTTGCGCCAATGTATTTTCACTCCGACGTCTTTCGACGTCCGTCGCGCGACGCCGTGCATAAAAGGGGCCTTAAGCACAAACGCTTGATAATAAAATGAAATAAAGGCCTTCAATAAAAAATGCTTCAATTTTTATTACAGAAAATTTTGTTCAATTTTATATTAGTACAAGACTTAAATATTTACTTTGCAGACGGTTCATTTTAACCGATGTTCACTTAAAAAATCTTACACCTCCTGTAACCAACACAAAAACCACAGCACCATCCACTAAATCCTCAAAACAATAACAACCGATCCTTTTACAGCAAATAACGTTTTTCACAATCAGTTGACCCCACCTTCTTCGAAAAAACCACACAGCCATTACCACTTACATCACTAAACATAGCACCATCACAACCACTTCTAAACCATCCCAACCACGGTGGAAGCTCTCACAACCATCTCCTGGTCGTCCCCGTTAAGTGATTGTAGGGACGACAAACGGAAGCCGATACAAATTAAACAAGGCCTTGTAATAGTCGGTTTCCTGGGTTTAACAAGTGGATCCATTGTTCGTTCGGCCGGAACGTTATACCGATGGAACGGGCCAATACGGTCAGGGCTACAAGCGTCATGTGACAATGTAGGCTACATATACTCTGCCACTGGGCGGCAGTGCATGGATCATCTGGGGCATGGTGAACCTGGTCACTTTAGCTGATACGAAGCCAATACAATAGTTGTTATTGTACACATGGGCAATTAAAGAAATTATAGCATAGTGAAATAGGTCACCGCATACGATACAAATTGCCTATCTGGTTCGAAACTCAACTCCAATTGTTTCACATTGTTATTGTACATTCGGGTAAGTAATCAAATTACATAATATTGGAAATGGGTCACCATGCAATACAAATTATCTGTCTGATTCAACTCCGATTGTTTCACATGTTAATGATGTTGAAATTGTAATAGCACAAATAATGTTGATATAGTGTTTAAATAGTACCCTGGAGTGCATTTTAATTGATTTCTGAGTTTAACATACGTATATTAACACCAATGTATACAAAAAAAAAAATAAGTAGGGGACATCCTTGTTATGATGACGCGGGAACGCCGGCCTTGAAAAACAGATAGGCCTAGCACCACAACCACAACGATGGAATTGTTGATTTGTTGATGACTGGATGCAGGTGACTGGAATAATTTTGAAGACGTTATTTGTTGTTTTCATTTTTTGTAAACAAATATGCTCATTTTGACATTCTAGAGGTCGAAAGAACCACTTCCCTTGGCAGTTAGGAGAAGTAAACCTAGCATCAGCGCTTTATTTTACTCTGGGTTTCAAGGGAAAAATTAAAATAGTTTAACATGGTATGTCAATACTTTATTGGTTCTATATAGGTTGTTAACACAGCTTGACTCTTTAACACGTTATAACCTACAAGTATTTGCAAGAATTAAAAGACAGGGGTTAGAAACACCATCGTTGAGAAACAAACATAAAAAAAAAGGATGAGGATGTTCGATACAGATTAAAGTTAGTATAGATTTTAATGGTTCAATGCCATTTGTCATTGTTCTATTTCTATAATAATTAATGATGCTATTTAACAAAAGTCGACGTTAGATAGTATAACAAGACCGGGGTTTCAACCGGTCGCTTTCAAAACTTTATAAAAATGCCTCAGGCGTACATATACATAAATAATAATAAAAACATTACTTTAAGTATAGGCTGTACTGCTCAAAGTATCGTTAGCTCCTCAGAAGTAAATCTGTCCACACTGTAACGTTCATAAAAATATTATTCAACTTCTTAAAATAAATATATTTTTTATCGTCAGAAAATTTATGCAAATATTTATTTGTCTATAATATTCAGAATACATTAATCGGTACCTTAGCCATTATGTAATTATTTTTTTCTGCTGACCATAATTAAACTACAAACCAGTCAATTTAAAATGTCAATGGTGATTGTGAGAATTTAAGTTTACTTTTCAAATTATAGGTCTTTTACTTCTAAAGGTACATTTACACTAGAGGTGGACAACCAAACATTTTTTTTTCATCACACTGTACGGGAAACAGCTATATTCATCACCAGCTGAGAGTGTAGAAAAACAGTTTTCCCTCTCTAGAGAGGGAAAATCAGCTGTTGATTTTCCCACACTAGTAATTAGTTATGATTACTGACACAAGTAGCGCTAGCAGTGCTAAGAGTATATTATTCCCTAAATCAGCTGTTCTCAATAATGTAATCAGCTGTGTAAAACAGAATCACTGTTTTCATTGTACTGCGGAAATCAATTGAGCATCCATAGGTGGTTTCTTAAACTTGCATTATTTAATTAATTACTATTATTAATTATCTACAGTGTGATGAAAAATATCGTTCATAACTCGAGTAGAAAGTGTTATTCCGTGCCTTGATCGAAATTCCGCGCTCGGCTAAAGCCTCGCGCGTAAACTCGATCTCGGCCCGGAAAAGACACTTTCCACTCTTGATATGAAATATACTATTACATAAGGATATACTGTACCAGAAAAAAGTTGTTGACCAGTTGGTTGTCAACTCTATAGTGTGAACGCACCTTAATACCTATTAACCTTTTTCAGTAAGTTCTATATTAATGAAAAACTTAAATTACTTACAATCTAGTGTAGCCTATTTTTAAAATTATTGCATTGTATATGTAAATGATAAACATGTTGATGGCGTCTGTATGTTGTATGGTCAACATCGCCCACCGTCACCCACATAGTTGACTGTGCCAAGGAACCTAACGGCAATCAGCATAAATTTGGCATAAAATATATTCCGTTAAATATGATTGAGCCAATTACATAATTTGCAAGGATGTTGGGCTTATGCTTGAGGTTAACCCTATATTATGAGGTTAATCCGCTAATCCTATAACCGATGGATGTTCCGACCACCTGCCTAATCTGAATGTACGGAGACTCTCGTCTGACCTTGACATTGCCGCTCATGTGCAGACATATCTACATTATATTGGGGGTTTTGCTGTTAAAAATAATCAAATAATTATACGAATTTAATCAATTGGATGTTAACAATTGGATATCAAAGGGAGAAGCGTTCCATAGCCAATGCTTTTATCAATTGTTCTAATGCTGTTCTGGTATGTTCGTTGTATGCATTAGTGTTTGCTCGTTATTATTTTTATTCTTTTTTTGCTTTTTATTTTATTTTGTTTGGTAATTGAAAGTTTGTTTAAGATGGCTCTCGAACGGTTGAAATTTTAGAACTCATGTGGTAAAATTAACTCAAAACAAATTGATTTGTTTTACAATTGTTAAAAAAGTGAGCAATTAATTCTATAATAATTCTCTGTTCTTTAACAGAGAGTGAAACTTTTTAAATTCATCATTTTGAAACGACTATGACTGATATTGTGATAAAAGATATACAAATGCTGAACGACAACAATTTGATGAAGAACTAATTAAATACTAATAAAGAACTTCAATTTCAAAAGCATCATAGATTAAGCATACTCCTCGTAGGGAGAGGGCTTAATCCATGGTACTATTTAACGTATGATTGTTACGAATAGGCTAGTAATAATCAAGTTTTAAAATAATTACATCATCATAATTACCATTATCAATATAATTAATACAGAATTAAATAGCAATTAATTAGCTCATTTGGGTTTATTCTCATGAAGACTTTAGGACGTTTGATATTTTATGCCCAACATTAATATTTTTGCCCTCTTTTATGTCCCAACATTTCAAACTATGTTTCGAGAGAGGGTCGAACTAAAAGACATTTAAACTAGTTCTAATTGCATTTGTTATGAGTAAAAAAATGCCAAAATGGCATCTTGGCCCCCTCACTCAATCAATATTTCTTTAAAAAAGTCACCTTTCCAAATTCTCTTAAGGTTGCAAAGGTGATCCCTTTTTTTAAATAAAAAAAGGGCGATTCACTACAACCACAGAGTAAGTAATACATACAGAGGTAAACTTCTAATGGAAACCGTGTTGCGGTAAATATTTAGTTTATATTTTTGTCAAGAGGTAGCGTTTGCATCGCTATATCTGCTCCAGACGCCTTATCACTGGGGTGTGAGAGAGATGGTGAGAGACGGTTGTTTATTAAACAACATCTGGACTCCCGGTGATAACTCGCCGTGTACGAATCTCGCTTCGGGTGTCTCGGGCCAGCCAGCCAAGGCTTTTGTTGACTTATACGGTCGCTTATTAACATGTCATAGCGAACGGAATTTTTTAATTTATTTTCTTGACAAATTCAAATAATTTTGGGTAAGCTCGTAGTTAGAAAAGGCCAAATTGATCAATTATTTAAATTTAAATTATTTAATTGTTTTATTATTGTTGTAGAATTTGATAATTTTAATAAAATTTTGTAACAGTCGTATGCAGCTTAGAAAAAAAGTAAGGAACACTTTGTTAAAAAAAAAACTAGTTTACACATATTTTAATAAGTAATTTATATTACTTGAATAACCCAAGTTTTTTTACAAAAATCGTATTTTCAAACACGAGTAGGCTGTTAACAGTAGGCCCTACTGTCTACAGTAGTTAATTGAATACCCTGAACAGTCTATATGGAGTAAAAATTAATGTTTAAAAGTACGCAATGGTATGTGTGCATCAAAGTGAAGGCCTTCCATTAGTAGAGAAGTCCAATAAATCGGTGGGTATGTTGAAATGGTGGCGATCAAACTTAAAAACTGCAACATGAAAACCACATTTTAATAACAAATTATTATTGCACAAATTATTATTGCGACATATTCAAACTTTTATGGCCGCGTTGTAAAAAAATGCATATACAACGACCCTTTTAAGAGTAACCACCATCTTGGATTTTTACTCACATAAAACTAATGTTTAAGTTAAAAAATTAGTCCGCTACCCCTATAATAATGGTTAAAATAGATTGATCTTCAAATCATTTTAAAGGGAACTTAAATACCTATTAGACTATGAAATAAAAGATCGTATATGGTATGTGCCAAAATAAACAGTACTGAAACTGAATCCGCTGGAGTTTGAATCATGATTGATCAGACAAAAAAACGTACGACTGTCCGAGGGTTGCCTCAAACTGGACGGAGGTCATACTGAACATGTTATTAATTCATTTTAATCTATGGTGCTCACTTTTACTAGTATATTTTGGTGAAACTGTTACATGTTTGGCGCTTTATGTATTATTGATATTTTGATTAATAAACAACAAAGTATTTTCAACAATTTTGTTAGAAGGAAGGTGAAAACGTTTTTTAGTTGTGTAATCTCGAAAATCGCTATATAATCGTAATCTTTATTTATAGACCCCTTGGTAAAATAAAATTGAATAAGTATGAATCCTTTTGACCTATATTAAAGGCGTAGTGGACGTTTCAAATTTGACATTAGTTTTATGGGAATAAAAATCCAAGGTGGCGGGTACTGCAGACTCTTTAACATCGTTTAAAAAGCTGCAACATGGACTCTATGTAAACTTTCAATACTTTCAACATACACATTTCATTGTCTTGTTTTTCCTACAATTGAATGGATGTTTTCGCTCCTGTCACATTTTGTTATTTATTCGTCTCAAAAGTTTAACACATCACCTCAAAGTAGATTATCTTCACTCACTGTTAATATTCGTCTTGATTTCGTGTAAACAAAGCAGACTTTTTCTTAATCACTACATGGAGAATTTTTCAGAAGAATCTTTTGGAAAATATATCTTTTTTATACATTTCCCATTTTGTTGTAAAGTTTTTGACCTGCTACTTTTTTCCTTAGTATGTAGGACAAACGTCTTTGATTTTAACTCTATCCTATAATTCTGTAATCTATGAAATGAACAAAAAGCTTCTGAGAAAATTCAGCCAACACTCCGTTGCCTGATATACTTAAGTTTTAATTAATACATAATCTTCCCTCAGTACGATCTTATGACTCTTCTTGTTTTAAAATTAACCCAAAACATAATGTAAATAAAGAAGGCGTTTCTCAAACCACAATTCATCGCCCTTTGCGCCCCTTTCACGATCAGAATATTTTTTTATGACTTCCATACACGCCCAGTTAGCAAACCAGCAAGTTTATAGTTTTTATTACAATTTAAATTACCATAATGATCAGCAGTCAATTTGCAACAGTTTGTAAGGTATATAACGCTTCTAATAGAACTTTTAGTCGCTCAAAACTCAAAGCCTAAAAACGTCTCATTATAGTACTACTACTCTAAGTATACTTTTTGTCAATTAGTTATTAATAGTTCTTCAATCAAATTTTATCATCTGTCTCTCATTTTAAAATCAAACCATAACACATGTTTTAATTCAACAAAGCAGACGTTTTTCAAATCCCCATGCTATTCTTATGGAGGAGGTTTTACGTTATTTCTCATTTCCTGGTAACTTTATGAACGTGCCGATAATTTCCCCCCGTAATGCATGGGACCGATACTTTTAATTTGAGACCCCTACCTCTTCCTGCAATTTCATTGCAGGAAAAGTGTTGTTCATCGTTGTCTGATTGAAACATTTCAATCAGACAACGACCCTGAACAATCTGATGTAGAAGACGTTATTGAAGACTTCTCTCAGCAAGGGGAAGCGGATGATTCAGTATTAAGAGCTAGTGCCGTCACATATTTGAGTGGAGTGGTTTTACACCATTTGGAAAAGAAATACCACTGTAATGATTGCTCTAAAGCTTTAAGTAAAGAAAACAGAATTCTAGAAAAAAATGATGAACTGTTAGTTCATTTTAAAGCATACAAGACCAAAGTTCCCTCTGATTTTGGTAATTTGAAAGTGCCATCAATTGAATTTCGAGCTGTAATGGACATGTGCATGACTGTGTTTGAAAACAATATCAATAGACTGATAACAAAAAACAATGTTAAGATAACTCTGGTTTCTTTATGTGTTTCTACAGTCAGCGAAGAATTTTCAAATTGGTTAGTCCAATGTCACACTCACAGAATGTTTTGTATTGAAAAGATTGTTTTAATTAAACTGCAATATGAGGTTAAAAGGCGCTCATGCCTCTTAGGTTTAACTAAACCAACTCAAAAACGGAAAGCACACGAGATTAATATTGAAGAAGTGCAGAAAAAAAGTAAGGAGAAAGCTGTTTCATTAAGTGCAAAATTAATGAGTTTTTATTTCATTAATTCATTAATGTGTGTTTGAGTGCCGACATGTTGGATTTATTTTCCATAAGGGCAATGCTAAACTGGTCCCCGGCAATTGTCATAATTTCTTTATTTTTGGTCTGATTGATTTAAAATAAATAACGTTTGAATCACAATTAAATTCACCGTTAATTTTGGGAGATCGATTCTTTGTAAATAATATATGAAATTCTGCATACAATGTTTTAAAAGTAGTAAAAAAAAACTTGTTTTGTTATTTTAAGTTAGTAAAAACACTATTTTTTATCAAAAATCCCTCTCGCAAACCAAATCTGCCTTTATGAACGCTTTATTAAGAGCTATAGACCATTATTTTCTGATTACAAATAAAAGAGTTATTTGGTTCCCCGTTTAACATTGCTCTTATGGGGGAAAGACGGAATCTGAATTGACGCCAACGCATTCTTAAATTATGTAAAAAGTATAGTAGGCTATAGCTTAATTTATTTTGCACACTTCACCATAGGTGCTCCATTGTTTAATAATACTATAGTAAACTGTAAACCGTGCAATGATTAGAGCATATTACATTCTGTACTATAGTTATCCTGGACTAATTTTAAGGCTGCGGTCTACCCCTGGCGCGCACCCAAATGCAAGGGTTTTTTAGAATCGTGTTATCTTCTGCCAAATTAAGCCTAGAGGTATAAATAAGGTGTCATATTAAAGAAGAATAACGGTACTAGTTTTCGTCTGTTACAATTTTGTAATTAGTTCATTAAAACCAAGACAAAACGTCAGTTAAAAATCGAGAAAAACAGACTATTTTAGACCGGTATAGCTGAAATTAGAAATTTTATTTTAAAATTCTAAAAAGATAGCCGACTAGATCCTTTTTTCTACTTTTAGAAAAAGTTAAGAGCCAATCTCTATCTTAATTGGTTATTTCTAAAACACGATCCCCGTAAACCTCTGCATCTATAAAACTCAAAAACAGATAATTTTACACAATTATAACTGAAATTAGAAATTTTATTTAAAAATTCTAAAAAGATAGCCGACGAGATCCTTTTTTGTACTTTTAGAAAAAGTTAACGAGTCAATCTCTATCTTAATTGGTTAATTCTGAAACACGATCCCCGTAAACCTCTGCATCTATAAAACTTGCCTCGCGCTACGGCCGCGAGGCCGGCATACTCGGCATTGTTGTTATTTTTGTTTTGGTTGGGGTAGACCGCAGCCTTAAGGACTAAAATTGTGAAGTTAGTTCATGATATGACACTAATAACATAAATATCATTTTTAGGTATTGGGTTCATAGAAAATTCACTTCAAGTTAAAGAGAATTTTATAAGCCATAAAGTTAGGCCTAAGTTTTTTAAGTTAACTGAATATTATAGCTTTGCTGGCATTATTTTAGATTTAAAATTTAATTTGAAAAACATATAGTGATGCACAGTGTTTCAAACTTTGTCAAAGTGTTTCAGTACTTCGTGTAAAAAGTTTCATACTGTAAAAATTGGACACGGATTATGTTTGATTTAATTTTATGTATTTAAAAATGTACTGCATTACAATCGTTAAATGAAATTATTATTTTAAAACACTGACGGTGAAAAATTTTAGTTTGCCCTTTATATATTTTTCTACTTAAAAAAATCACCTTAATATGATTATTTTGCATTTATGTACTTGTATTTCCCTATAAGGTCTATTTATATTAGCTCATAGAGACATACTTCTACATACATTCTATCGGCGGTGAGCCCAAAGAGATAAATCATCTATTTTTCATTTATATATTGACGTTTTTTAGAATGAATTAAATAAATTAGGCCTATTGCAAGCATAATAAACAATTTACCAATGTTTGTGTTTTTTTTTTTAAATAAAACTTATTGTTATAAAAGATTGAATTTTGTACCGAAGTGCATTCAATGCCTAGATAAAGCCCTCACGTCTCATAGCATTATTTGATCATTAATAACAAAGTAAACTCCAGCCACTATTAGGATATCGCGGGCCCTACATCTGCACCAACATCTGCTCCGGCGCCGTGATGTCTGGTTGAGCTCTGGAGCGACAGCGCTGCTGCCATCTAACGGCAATTAGGAGAACTACGTCGACCATCTTTTTCGAGTTCGGGACACCCGGTGTCCCCATCTAAAGCGCAACACTGATCTTCCCTCTGTTAATATTACTTCTCTGTGCTACAACCAAGCAACTACAGGCTTATTTCAATCCTGCCTGTGCTTAGAAAATTTTTTGAAAAAGTATTCATGCGCAGGATGCTAAACTTTCTTGATGAACTCAAAATCGTGTCAAATAATCGGTTTGGTTTCAGTAAAAGGAAATCAGCTGTTGATCCAATCATCCGCTTAGTGGAAATGATTGTAAAAGACTTGGGGAGGCGCAGCATGACACTAGTCTTTCTTGACCTAGCTAAGGCTCTTGATTGTGTTGAACACAACATACTCCTTGACAGGTTGTGGAACTGCGGAGTTCGTGGCTTACCCCACAGATGGTTAAAGTCATGCCATACCTCTCTAGTAGGTTACGAGAAGTTGAAGTCAACGGAGATTTTTTTCAAATACAACCAAATTAAGATGTGGAGTCCCCCAGGGATCAATTTTCGGGCCCCTTCTTTTCTTGGCGTATGTGAACTATTTGAATTCTTTCATGTCAAGAGGGCGAATTGTCCAATACGCGGACGACACGACTCTCTGTTTTAATTCAAACAATTCTGAAGAAATCGAAATTCTATCTTTTTAAGAAATACATTCCTGCATTATGTACTTCGAAAACAAAAATTTCAAAGTGAATGATTCAAAATCAAACTGCATGTTATTTGGATTCAGCACCGCTTTGAATACGTGCAGTCCGACTGCAATGGTAGATGACTCGGTCATTGAAGAAGTCGGTTTTGCCAAGTTCATCGGAATGCTCGTGGATAATAAGCTGACGTGGAGCGCTCATGTTGACAATATTTGCAAGAAGGTTTCCTCAGGATTATACCTTCTTAGAAGACTCTCTGAACACTGTTCAATAGAGCAATTGCTTAGGGCTTATTACGGACTGATTCAATGTCATTTATCGTATGGTATTGCTCTTTGGGCCAGTTCTGAACCAGAAAAGCTTCAGCCGTATCTTTGTTCTCCTTAAAATGCTATAAGAATCATTGCAAAACTCAAGTTTAGAGAGTCGTATCGAGATGCTTTCCGGGAACTAGGATTGCTAACACTAACTGTGCTGTATATTCTGGAAACTGCACTCTTTTGCAAGTTTAAAAGTGACTTAGTGCAGGGCAGTAATGTCCACAGCCACCACACAAGATCCAGAAATGTGTTCAGAACAGTGCAGCACAGGTTGGCAAGTAGGGCCTACCTTCTCTGGCTGGTGTCTCCATCCTCAAAAAGGTCCCGGAAAGCATTCGATTCTAAAATTGTGGAGCAAAATTCAAATCAAATTTCATTTAGCGTCGAACGTGTTCTCCTCGGTAGACAAGTTCATGGATCACGAATCGGGGGAAACATCGGCCTGAGGGGGAAACTGCCTCCTAATCCCTCTGTTTTGTTGCTGAAGTCGTGTTGCATCGCTGCAGCTCTCACATTTGAAAAATAATGTGATTTGTTTAGTTGTTTATTTTGTGTTTACATTTTTCAATTTAACGCATGCTATGCAATACATTGGCTTATCCAATAAAGAAATTTATTATTATTATTATTATTATTATTATTATTATCCTGCTGTTACATGAGAATATAATATTTTAGATACGTCACATTCTGTTTGTACTTCGTTCCTAATTATTTTCCTCCGTGAGATAAGTATTGTTTTACGTTTTCTGAAATGACACCATAATATGGTTAAACAACACATATTATGTTAAGCATAATAAATCTACGGTACTAAAACTATATTTGTAAGTTTAACTTACTCCAATCCAAAATTTGAATACCGCTCGATATGTTTGTGTTAGGGCCTACCGGTCCAACCTTGACATTGCGCACACATGTGCGGGCACGTGTGTGTGTGTGTGGAAGAGAAACGCAGCGCATTCCCAGGCAGGTAATTAACTTTGTAATTAATACTTTTGTTTGCAGTTTCCCCCGGTCACCCGCTGATTGTCCTTTGCTCCCGCGCCCTCTGCTCTGCTCTGCATGTACTCTCGTCTTCCTATATCATTTTCTGTTTTGTTGTTCTCACTGAATGCTTGAACAAACTTCACTTTCTTTTGGAATTTATTCTGCCGGAAAAATCTTGTTTTGTCGGGGATTTAGTTTATATTCTGTTGAGTTTTTAGTAAAATAAATTCAATACAGGTGCATACGCAACATAAGAACACTTTGTATATTTTTCCAACATAATTAATCTCAATATAATTCTACTAAGTAAGTGTTAGACCTAATCCCCTCTTATAATATTAAGAAGTTATTTCTATTCCCATATTGGCATCTTCAAACACAAACGTAATGTGCATTCTTGTCAATGTATAAAAGTTAAAATTATTCCGATTTGTATATTTATTGATTTTATGTGGAGGAAACTAATACAATTATCCTTGAAATATTATTTAAAGGTGGAGTCGTTCTGATGAAAATAAGTAACGTAGAGTCTCATAAACAACTGTTTATCATATACATTAGACCATTAGACCTACTTCAAACAAAGCCTCTCTGGTTTAGAAACGAGTGAAACTTATTTCTGTGGGTACTTCTTTTGGTTGTTTCGTAATTTATTTCAAGGTCTATCTCTCTTTTTTTTTTTTTTTTTTGAAGGAGTTCTTATACTTAATAAGCAAAACAGACCCTACTCTTTCCCTCTATAGCATGTTCCTCTAGCAATGTGACGAAATTACACGTTACTCGTAATCGTCGACTCCAGGCAGTAGATGTAGATGCACTCCGACTCTCCGGTGATGTAGAAGTTACTTAAATGCCGTGGCTACTCAGAAATAGAGTTAGAAAGAAGCCGGTGTCACCATCCCATCCATGATTGGACTCTCTTGTAGTGAGTGTCTGGCAAACTATTTCCTTAGAGAATCTGCCTACCAACTTGCTTTTCAGTTTGCATAAATGAATGCGGGCCTACTCCTAGTGTGTTTGCAATGTCTACAATCCGCGGCTTGTCTGTGACAAATCGCCTTCCTGTTCCTATCAGCTGCTGCCCTCGCCGGCGCCGGGGCGACAGGGATTGTTCCAGCAATTACCACGAGACAACCCTCAACCCGGCTGCCAGCGGTACACATTCAAAGCGTGCAGTTAAACCGTAGGTTAAGCATATTCATCAGGGAAGTACTGTCAAAAGTACGCTTAATGGGTTTTCATGCCGTATACTTTAACAGCAATGAACTAAAAAAAAAAAAAAAAAAAAAAAAAAAAACAGCAAACTTCATCGTCACAATTGTAAACTGTGCCACTCCCAGCTCGGACCTGACGCAACTCGGCCGTAGTGGGACCGCAAACGATGCAGGATTGCCAGGATTGACGTCCCAGTCCGATATCCATCTTTACGTCCGGCGCGGCGCCCGCTGACCAAGGTCACGTGACTCACCGGCCCGCGATCTAGCGGATCCCGCGTGGACCCGCCTTGCCCACACTTCGACGGGGTTTGTTCATCAACTGTGGGTAAAAAGTGAAATCTCTATTGTACAAAATTGCGGAGACAAACTCATGAATGTTCAGAAAACCTTAAGTATTACGATTTACACTTCTGAGAGAGCAGCTACATTCCTCGTATATTTTCGTAAAGACCGCTGTTTTGTGGGAATAACGACACGAGCTGACCTTCAAATGTTTTTTGTGGTTTGCTACCGAAAATATCACTATTTTTTAGATTAGGGATTAGTCTACCATAACTGATGCATTAAATAAACCTAAACCTACAAATTGTTTATTCATTTTTCTGGAACAGCACTCGATGACGTAACTTCAGAATTTAGAAGGATTTAATCGTTATCATAGTAAGAAGTAATTCAAGAATCAATGTAGTATAATGGTATATGTAGTATATGTACATGAGGCTAAGAATAAAATGGGGATCAAATATGGGGGGGATCAAAATATCTAATATGTATACAGTAATACGACGGTGGGGTGTGGATTCGGCTAAAGATGAGCAAAAAGTCCTCGAAAACAATAACGCACCAACGGATAACTCTGATCTAGAATAAGCCGAGGTTTGGAACAACCTGGAATATTTTCCCACGTAGAGAAGACACAATAAAATTAGTTAAGTCATCGAGTCATAGTGCTGTTGAAAGGGAGCGTTCTCACAAGATTAGCTCGGCTCCCAGAGAGGTGATGATGAAAGTCTCTCATCCGTGATTGAGCTGCGAATCGGTGCTGAAGAGGTTTGTGTATCCAGTGGCAGTGGCAGTCATGAACCATGGACCGATATACGATGACCCATGAGCCATTAAAAAGGTTAATATCTCTATGTGTATTCCATGTTCTATATATCTCTATATATAAATGCGAAATTCCGATCAACGCACAGCCCAAACCTTAGCACCTAGAAGCATGAGATTTTGCATACATATTCCTATCATAGCGTAGGAAGACAATAAGAAGCGATTTTACAAAATTCCCAATGGGCTCCGCCCCACAGAAGGTCAAAGTTAGCATGGAGTTCGTATAGGAAGAATAATTTGTTTTGGATTTTTGTTTACATTATCGCAGATGACAACTATTTTAAAATTTAGTAGTTATCTGCAATTTATTTAATCATCAGCTGTTATAACAAAAATTTACTGTAAGGTTATTTCGGACCATATAAACATCAAAGTTATGTGTCAGTAAAATCAACCTAATTTACTGTGGCATTTAAGTTTTATAAACTTCTAATATGTGTGATTAGTTTTGAAGAAAGTAGAATTGAACATAGTATTTATTGCATTTTAATTTTTAAGAACGCACGAAATCTCAGGAACTACCAAATGAATTTAATTGAAACTTGGACCACAGGTTCGTCTTGCCTCTTAGGTCCTCACTAATAAACGATTTTGCTAAATTCCTTCAGGGCTCCGCCCCACAGGCCTGCGAAATTTCAATATAAGGCTATCCGCATGACAACAATTAAATACTAATTAAGAAACCTGTGGGGTTGAAATCTCTTTGCTAATAGGTGCTCAGTGAAAAAATATGTTTTGTACATATCCTTTAGGGCTCCGCCCTACATAAGTTCTCAATTTATGTAGCCTACGTTTTGAAATTTTACATGGACGATTCGTTTTCCTCATAGGTAGGCTTACTCACGAAGAAGCTGTTTTGCAAATATAGTTTTTGAAGCACTTTAGGGCTCCGCCCCACTGAACTTCAAAATTACTTTAGGGCCTCCTCTTTGACATGGACTTTCCTCTTTGCTCATAGGTACTCACTAAGAAACGGTTTTCCACAAACATTGTTTTCTTAAATACTTTAGGGCTCCGCCCCACAAGACTTCAAAATGACTAACTTATGGGGCTTACGGGGTCGAAATTTGACATGGCTGTTCCTATTTGCTTATAGGTTCTCATCAAGAAAAGATTTTACAAAATTCTTTCAGAGCTCCACTCACACTAATTCATTGTTTGAATGTAATTCTTAAGGAAGAAGTTTTCATTACTCTATTTTATTACCTATAAAATAGATTAAATCACGGGCGAAGCCGTGACGGGCAACAGCTAGTCTATACATATTTAATACGGGAAAATGTTTGTGCAAGGAACTCCTCTTACAGCTTTCAACCGATTTTGAAGATTTTGTGTCATGGAATGGAGCTCGGCGTGAAGTTGTAAAAGTAAATTGGTAAAATCCATCGTAAGGGAAGAGCCTTACAAGCCTTTAAAGTTTGGTATCCACCCGATTGATTAACATTGCTAAGAAATTATTTTATTTTTAAGTGTATCAGTTTATCCAGAGTAAACATACAACCAGAGTACAACAGCGAGAGCATGTATCTACAACATTACAAATATGTTATGTTAAACCATGAGGATACACTGATTAACGAGCTGAATTAAAAGAGCGTAAAATCAAAATTATATGTGTGGAGTTTTATTTTTTTCATGTTCAAACTTAATTGCTCGAAAGCAACGTTTGCAATAGTCACATTTATAAATCGATTAATTTTTATTAGTTTTTACAGTTCAGTTTGCATTAAAATAATAAATCATAAACATTTCGATATTTTTTAACAGTTATGCTATTATTACTATCCAAGATATTTTGATCATATGCACTTTCAAGGCTATAAGCAACTCTGAAGCTTTCTCACGAATTGGAACAATGAGTTAGCCCCGAGCCTTGACAGACTTTGATACAAAGCGCCCAAGAAGGTCTAATGGCGATAGGAGCGATCTCTAACGGACCGGACAGTTTGATTTACGATCCAATCTATCGGCTGACCTTGAGTCAACATTATGCTAAAAACCAAACGTATAGGCCTAATGGCATTATGCGTTTTCCCGCGTAACACGCGTTTGTTATAACACAGGTTACGTTTCGTCGCACTTTCGATCGCAGATGTTATCGGGTCTTCAAATCGCCACGGACAATCACTGTCACCGTCACCAGTGTTGCAAACATTGCGGTCCCAGGGCTAGAGGATGCAATGGTGCCAACCTTAATGACACAGTTGATGAAATCTTCGATGGACCATGTAATTTGTGGTAACTGCGCGTTGAGTGAGTTTTAGTGACTTCCTTGGTTTTATAATACAGTAGCAAGATGTGGTTTTGGTAGGCAACACGCCTGTATCGTAATTTTTCGTTCGTTATTAATAATGGTATCATGAATAGAAACTTCCGCGGAAAATCCTAAACGGTCTAAATATAGTTTTATTGATTTCATAAAAAAAATATCTAAAACAGATACGAGGCTCTGTGAGCTTTGCGTGTTGAATCCTTTTCACATAAAATACTTCAAACTATTGCTACTACCCCGTTTTAATCGGCAATCGTTCTTCGCCGTGCGGCAGTGGAAACTCCAATAACAGTGAACAAGTCGATCAATGGTTGCAAAATAACATGCAATGCATGTTCGTGCAATTATGTCCATGCAAGCGATTGTTTATTAGATAAAACGCATGATTTTAATAATTAAAAAGTTTTTTTGCTTTTAAATTCACAATTTGTTACGAGTTTCTCTGCGATTTGGCCAAACATTAATGTAACCGTTTTCACATTGTAAATTTATAGTAATTAACTGATTAAATATCTTTGACATTAATGATCAGCAACTATAATAACGTGTTTACAAATCTTTCACATTCAAATTTAAATTATTTTTTCTTCCAATCAAATGCATTAAATTTTCATTTTGTAATAACTTATACTTGGTAGGTATAAGTATGCTTTTTTACATTCTTCTTCTGTCCTTATACTTATATACTTAGAAATATTCTTTCGTCAAAATATAACCATCTTATATGATTATATTCATGATCAAATAACATTGTCTAGATGATGCCAAGAAGAACAAATTATTCAATTTTAACTAGCCCACAGAAGTTTGTTACAGAAGTAAAATAGTATGCATTAAATAGTGCTCATTATAGTATTCATTAGAAGAAAACTTAAACTAAAAATTTAATATATCGAATTATACAACCACAGATACAACAGAAATTCTCTTTTTTAACGCATTGATTATAGCTTAAATTAGTTTTATAGCAAATATACGGTACATTACTGTATTGCATTTTCGTGAAAAAAAACATTGGTTTTAGGTAATTCTAACATTCATTGGCCTTCATGCACTTCATTTTTTAAGAAAATAATTTTTATATAGCCTACTAAGCGAGGACAGTGTAAATTTTTATTTCTAATAAAACTTTACCATCCAGACAAATACTCGTTTAACTACCTGTTGTAGCGAATATCATTGTTCAAGTTCAATCAAAGATATAAACAGCACCGAGCGGCGATGAGTCACTCCGCCGTCCTTGCCACGCAAATTCAATCACGCGAGCGGAAAATAAAAACACCCACAGCAAATAGTTCCTCCCCACACTGACATTGAATTAGAGACCTAAATGTTTCTATGGTTTTGCATTTCCCATCGAACTGTAATAAACAACTGGAACGCCTCTATAGAGTAGGTGCAATACTCAGGTTAAACTTCCCGAAGCTGCCATTTTTAGTATATAGTGTAGTAAAATTAGTCGGGAAAAATGAAATAATTTTTGGGAAGCTAATTTCTTTTGAAATGTGTTCTATGGCGTCCCCTGTTCCCAGAAATGTGGCGAAAAGTCCCCAGAAATCCCATATGGGGACCACGCTTAAAAATGAGGGGTTGGCCCATAAGGAGTTACATTAAATTTTTATATTCAGCATACTAAATTTAAATACAATCCAGAAGGTTTATATATATCAAATTAAAGGTCTTCAAATGTTGAATACAATGCCGTAAACCCGACCTCAATATAACTGTCGATAGTGAAATGGCAGGCGTTCAAAGTTTAGAATAAAATAATATTATCAAAACTTTGAAATACAATAACTTCCGACATATTTGACCTTTTGAGGTCCGGTTTTTGGCTATGTACTCTTCTTACTAAGACCTTTAAAATTATGTATAGGATGGCTATGGTCTAAGAAAATTTATTTAAACTCCCTCTTTGGGACGTCCATGTGGAGGGTGGTTCAAGGGTAGTATGATAAGCATATGATTAGCTATCCGCATTTTCAAAGGTAATTGTAAAAGCAAACGTTTGCCGCAAACCGCACTTCAAAAGGTCAAGTATTTCGAAAATTATTACATTTTTAAGCGTTTAGGTTAAAATTTGATTTTTATTCAAAGTTTGACAGGCTGCCGTTTTCGACTCAGGCAACCTTTTGAGTTGGGGTTTGCGGCATTAAATTCTGCTACTAAAGAGCTTTAATTTGATGTACATAAACCCATTGGTCGAAGAAAGATTTATTTCTGACTCCACTTGGGCCATCCCATCATTTTTAGGCATGTTGCCCACAGGGGATTTCAGGGGAATTTTCTGAGGGAGGTCAGGGGATGGCATAGAACACATTTCAGCAAAAATTCGCTGTCCAAAAATTATTTCATTTTCCAGCCACATTTAATTTTGGCTTAATTTTACTACACTAATAGGCAGACTGTATAGATTTACCCTCTTCAATCATGATACTACACCCTATAAAGTTCGATGGTAAGATTTTAAACTACATATAGGCCTACTTCAAATTTTCTAAGATTTTCCAATAGACTTATATTCATAAGGTTCCCCATTCAACACGGTTGAAATCTTAAGAATCGCTTTTAATTACATCGTAAGCAGACCATTGAACAGATAGCCTAATAAAATGCAAGGTCACCCACTCTATTGTGCGTTTCGTTAAACGTGTTTCATGCTCCTGCATTTACTCAGGTATGTCGGCTATAGGTAGTTTTCCGCTTTTAGATTAAGTATATTGTCAGTGCAGTAAATACTTCGGTGAAGTGAACAGAATGAAGACGTAGCCTATTTCAAGCATTCATCCTGTACCTACATTATGAATAAGGTTAATACTAAAAAAATTATCGAAAACCTGTGACAAAAACACACGAGTGAATAGCGTAAAGTGGAAACTATTGTATTGCAAATACACGTTTTCTGCAAACAATTAGTCATATCTATATTGCCTTTATCTCCAAGATACTTGTCAAGGTCTTCTCCGCTTGTGCAAAAACACATGCAATATTCATTTTCAGTTGAGGAGGTCCCTCGAAGAATGGACTGTACCAATTCTCTTGCAACATTCTAGAGCAGCTTTTGTCTCTAATTTTCTCGCTTCAGAGTGGAAAACAGGATAATCGCTCTTGCTAATTACTATTCATCCTAGCGAATTGTAACGAAGTTGGGTTAGGACATGTTACTTAGTTATTCATACGTTATGTTACCATTTTTACTTCATTCGCAAACGCGGCATTTTCTCAAGCACCAAGTTAAACATCATTCAAGTTAAGCACCGAACTTTGTATGCGGTATTTACTTTTATGGGATACGCATTAGTCATATTTATCTTGTTTCTCATGTCGTCATTAACGGAAAAGAGTGTGTTCTGGATTGTTGGGCCGTTCTGCATGTACAACAATTAATTAATTGTGCTTTACAGTTATATTTACACTAGCCGTAGTATGAGGATTTTATCTCTTGTAGTACAGTGTAAATTTTATTGGGACAAAACTAAAGAAGATCTGAGTTGTTCATGAATTGTAGTTGTAGTCTTATAGAGGAGTTTATGGTTTTGTTTACCCCCACAGCACTGGACAGATAAAAGAAACAGTTAGTTTGTGAGCACTAATCAATCCCTTTCTAAAGGGTTTGCTATGAAATTTTCCCTAAATTTGTGAGAAGTCCATCCATACCGAAAATTCTCGTCGCTCGTAGGAACACATAAACGTGGTGGTGGGGAGGCGCCTTGGCAGCGTGGGTCGTCCGCCGCGCCGTGGACCATCGTGGGACCCGTGGCAAGTGGGGACGGCCGAGTCGCCAATAAACACTCGATAGTTGCCGAACATTTCCTGCCGTAACGACCGGTTTATGTGATGCTTAATTTGGCCGACATTTTACGACTCGTGTGATTTTCGGGTCGTCAACACCACGAGGATGCGACACGTGGATAAACAGTGAACGTGGAAACAGCAAAATGGCGCTGAGAAACCTCAATCTATTGAGGTTGCTGTTTGTTTAAATATCTAATTATATGTAATTTAAAATGTTTAAGGGTGTTGAAACCCATTAGGCTCAATTTTGAAGACAGAAAAAGTTGCTACCGCCGTTGCTCAAGCAAGTTTTCGTCTTGTATTTTTCAGAAATGGAAAGTTTTAATTTATTTAGAATTTTTATGACGAGTTGTTCAATCTCAAATAAAAATTTAATTTCATTTCTTTGTTTTGGGTTTTCTTTGGAAGAAGGAAAATTTCTGTTTTTATTTTAGTCCAGTAGGCCCTAACTGTTTTGGTGATGATTGATGCAATTAAACCACAACAGTTATTCATTAACTTTATATTTATTTATTATTATTATTTTTTTTTTAGATAAAAGACGCATGGAAAAGTTTTGCTTTGGTTACTAAAAAATTGCATTCAATCCTGAATAAGATTGGCTTCTCACCTGTATCGCGTCTAGAATGTAAGACATGACTATCAAAATTGAACTTTGCAAATGTGACATGTTGTGCTATAATACTCCATTTGAGTTAATCAATTATGAAAATAACAGCTCCATAAAAATGTCCCAGCTTAATCTCCACGAAACCCCCATACTCACGTTACCATTAAGGATGATCTCGACAAGATTTATAGTGACGATAAATGACAGAGTTATGTAGACATTTGCATGGCCGATGGAGGTACTAGGAAGCAATTACATTGCAGGTTACATTGTGAGAAGTGATCGTAAAGTTTAATGGTGGTCGGTCGTCTGCCTCGGTGGGGTCCGCCGTCCGACCCCTCGGTCGCTCGTAGCAGCATGGACCGGTGTCGTGCTAAATGGGTACAGTGGTAAATGGGTACAAGCGTCAAATGGGTACAGCTTGGGGTGACAGGTGTTTAATGACCGTTTGACGAGGGTTTGATGCGAAGGCCATGAACAGATCGAGTGGCAAATGGGTACACTACCTGCCTCGGCAGGGGCGGCGCGGCGGCGACGGTAGCGGCCTGCCTCGACAGGGGAGACACGGACACGGCGGGGGCTTACCACACATTAGAATACAGTACTTATAGTGTTTATGTGACCTAATAATCTCTTAACATTAATATAATGTCATTTTGCGAGTTATGCAAAATTTTGTTAGGTAGGCTACTGTAGTTATCTTCATACCACTTACTTTACAGTCTTCTTCCATTTACTTTATTCTAGTGATAAAAATTTTTTAAGAAGACGTATCTGACACGGTTTCCCACCCGCCCCGCGTGGTGAAATACTCCGGTTATCTCAACAGAGAGACACAGCGCTACACCACGGTCCGGCTGGGATACACCGTGTAGAACATCTACCACGGAATTCGTAACAAAGAAGTGTTTTATATTTGATTTCAAATCAGATTGTGGGTTGTGTTTTAAAAGAAACACCTTGTATTAGGCCTATACTCTTTCTCCGATTCAGACTGGCGGACGATGTAATAAGTATTTGTAGCATTTTTTAAAAGAACATTATACTAGAGCAATCATGCCAAGGCTATTTAACAGTGTTTCTAACGAAGGAAAAAAACTGTTTTCATCGTGAATCACTCCCTCTACAATTCAGACTAGATTAAGAAACTAATATTTTGCCGCGTCTTGAACTATATATATTCTGTATTATAATACGAGCAGTGTCTGAAGCAATGTATTTCCCATGATTTGAAGTCTAGCGTGTAGATGCTGCTAAAACTTTGCATTTGAGAGTGTTCGATCCAAAAACAAGTTTAAAACAGCCCCAACCCCAGAAAAATAGTTTTCTTTCTTAAAAATTTGTCATTGCTTATTGGTTTATCCTAAACTACTCGTATAATATGAGCAATGTCTGAAGGGATGTGTGTTCCACGATCTCGAAATCTAGTGGGTAGATTTTGCTTCAACTTTGCATTTAAGAGTGTTTTGGCCCAAAAATAAGTTTAGAAAGGTCTCAATTCAAGGAAAAGTCAAATTTTGTCTAAATTTAAGTTTAAAAATAATAATTAACATTGGTGTGAAATGGGTTGCTATTTTGGTAACGAAATAACAACGAAAGGTATACAAAAATAAAGGAACATTAATGTTAAGCAGACTTTTTGAAACAGCTGTTAATTGTGAAGTGGTATAACTTTGTTATTGTTAAACAATATCGGATTAAGGGGATAAAAAGCCTTAATGATTGCAAGTAGTAAAAGATGCAACTTATCATTGATGAACTCTTTTAAGTTACACTAACAATGTCAAACTAACTCATTAAATTTTAATAAAACGTGAAACATTAATGAAAATATTAATCTTAACTTAAATAAATATTTGTTTTAAGGGAGCGCTACACCTGAAAACATCGCGGCTTAACTTAGGTTCAAGCAGAAGCATATCAGCAAACCACTCAATCTATACAAAATATTCAATTTTAACTGCAAAGAAACATCGCCTGACCGCTAAGACTCGATTTACACTCAATTTCATTTTTATGTTTTTATCATAACATTTTAAAGCCACAACATAGTTCGCTACAACGTAATGAAACAAAAAGTTCCTGTTGTTTTAAAATACAGTACACAAAAATACTTCTCATTTAGGTAATTAATGGTCAGATAAAAAGACATTGGACCTTAAGTATAATGCTTCAGATAACTAAAAACAAAGGGTCGGCTAGTCTGAATAAGAGAGAGAAAGTAGGCCTAACACAGGGTGTGCTTTTAAAATACAACCTACGATTTGATTTGAAATAAAATATAACAACCCTAACACGTATATACAGTATTAATATTTATATATTTCTTTGTTACGAACTCCGTGGTAGAAGTTCTACACTGTGTATCCCATCCGGACCGTGGTGTAGCGCTGTGTCTCTCTGTTGAGATAACCGGAGTGTTTTACCACGCGGGGCGGGTGGAAAACCGTGTCAGATACGTCTTCTTAAAAAATTTTTATCACTAGAATAAAGTAAATGGAAGAAGACTGTAAAGTAAGTGGTATGAAGATAACTACAGTAGCCTACCTAACAAAATTTTGCAGAACTCGCAAAATGACATTATATTAATGTTAAGAGATTATTAGGTCACATAAACACTATAAGTACTGTACTGTATTCTAATGTGTGGTAAGCCCCCGCCGTGTCCGTGTCTCCCCGGCCGAGGCCGGCCGCTGCCGCCGCCGCCGCGCCGCCCCTGCCGAGGCAGGTAGTGTACCCATTTGCCACTCCCTCTGTTTAAGGCCTTCGCATCAAAACCCTCGTCAAACGGTCATTTAACGCCTGTCACCCCAATCTGTACCCATTTGACGCTTGTACCCATTTACCACTGTACCCATTTAGCATGCATTCGCATGGACCGCACTTGGCTGAATTGGACCTCTACTCTTTATCTTTCATTCTCTCCACATCCAAAATGCCCCGGGGATAGTAAACAAGTACAGAAGGGGGTTTTGCAAAGGATGAAAACTTGGTTTGGGTGCAACTCTGTGCCTGCACCCGGAACCAAAACCAAAATATTTAATTGATATATTCTCAACAAGCCTGGGTTTATTTACGTCCAAAACAATAAAATGTACACCAATAACGTCATCACCTAATTTTATCATAAATTTTTTACAGTGTCGAAAGTTTTAATCCAACTTCTGCTGAGGTGGATTTCGTACTCAAATTGATCTTCTTGGAATTTTGAAAAAATCATATCAATTTTGTAGTATGATGAAAAATAATTTCTGAAGAATACATTCGGCATTCAATCCACTAGTAACTGGAGGCATTTTCATGAAATTGCTATGTGCTGGGAAAATTGCAACTCCATACACTCTTGGATTCAAATATGATGCGGTACTCAAAACGTATCACGAGAATCAATATGAGACGGCCGGGAATCCCAACCACATCAACCGCAACCTGTACAATGCAATCATCAGTGTAGTTCAATAACCGGCATTGCACTGTAGGCCTTATGTAGGTCAAGATCGCCTCACTGAGGGTCTTATCACTGGCAAATGTAGCGGACTGTATGATGTGATGTGGATCACAGAGCCATCGACCAGCTGGCTACCGACCTTGGCAGTTTCGTCATCCACCCGCCAACCGCGCCACCATCGCCGGTGTGCCTCTCGGCGATCGTCAACCTCCACTTTGGTAGTTCTCTATCGACGGGGGGTTTAATATGCGCCTAAACAGCTGATTGGTCAGTGATAATGCCTCGCTTCCAGGTGTGAATGTGCGAATTGTTCCAGACAAATTGGTCGTTGGAAGTTTTTGTGAAGTCACGAAAACAATTTTGTGGTGTTTTTGGCGATGAATGCGATTCCTGATTTGATATTTGCGGTTTCATAACCGTCATTAACTTTGATTTGTAATCAGTCGTGAATTTAGTATATTTCCTTTACAGCACATAGTGGGTTTTATTGATGTACCTAACAAAATGTTAAATATCAAACATCATAAAATCGTCTTTTTTACTTTTTTGGTTTATGGTTTTTTTTATTATTGTAGGTAATTTATAGTTCTCCTTAGGCTAGGTACATAGCTATCCTTACAACACTTAATACGCCTGGTAAATATTGCCTATTTTAGTGTATTTTGTTTAGGATAGAACTGGCATTTTATGCCAGATTGATTATTCTAGTAATCAATATAAATAAATAATTGCATCATTTGAAATTCATAAAAAATAAATTCCATTCCAATTAATATTTTCTGTAATTTATGTTATTCAACTAAAACAATAAAATATCTAAAACCCATTTATGCCTTCCAGAAAGAATATTTTGAAAATCCTTCACACTTAGGAACAAGTGAATAAATAATGTTGTACAGTGAAAAGATCTATCTTTGTAATAAACTAACATTACATTACATACTATATATATATATATATATATATATATATATATATATATATATATATTAATAAAACAGTGGGAAAGAAGTAAGAATAAGCTAGTTAGCAGGTATGACAAAGTGCCGGAGCAGCCCTCATGTTAATGAAGCCATTACGGCCGGATAGCCTGCAACTAGAGTGTACAGTTCTGTGCGCAGATGAGACCCGAGTTCCGCACAGCGCAAGAATGCGCAGTTCACTAACACATTCAATTACACCAACGGCTTCCTACCGTCCACACAATGAAATCCTGTAACTATATGGCACCTTTGTTTGTTATTGTTGCTCATTGTTCGCTGATAGCGTGAAACTTTGTTTGGAGATAAGGGAATATTGAAAAGTAAATGGGTTCCCGGCTTGAACGGCGAATTTTCACTGTCGTTCCGCATTTTTACCTTAACTCATAGGTATGTTGAAGCATTGGTCACGTACGTACACGCATACAGGATATGTATAGTTTACAGAAAGTAGTCTACTGTATTGCGGAAAGTACGTTGTGCTACATACGATTGATTGTGGTAGGAGTATAAGACAAATCTTTTATTGACTCGTAATTTCATGGTATCAATAACACTTAGCACAGGGAACAATTTATTAGTGAAGCAAGTTTACAAGGGTATAATTAATTATTATAACTTTTTAACAAGTAGGCCTACGTCATGCTTGCTTGAGAACAAATTTTAATTTAGTTTCATATAGACGATAAATATAGTTAACAAACTTAAGGTAGATTGAAAATTCGCGTTTAGGCCTATTGTGATGCAATGCTAGTATACTCTAAAAATGCAACGCTCTACAACAATGTACATCTTCATTCTAAATAATGTTACCTTTGGTTTGGTACAAAATATAGTGTACACTGTACGGGGTACCAAACCTTGGACTATATTCCTTCCAAACATAAGTACCTACATTTTAAACCAATTACATAAATAATAAAGGGGTGACTAAAAAATCTATTAAAGATAGTTTTCGTTACTGACATCAAGTAGTTTAGGAATGAACCGCTAAACGATCCCGGCAGCAATCGGAATGATGGCGTGCGTTAGGCGTTGTTAACAGATGATTATCATTGGTTCAGGCGGTAAATGCCGCTATTTACAACACTTTATAGCAGTTAATTGTCCCAATTCAGAGTGATTAGCTTGCCTGCGAGGATTCAAAAGCATGAAGTGGAAATATGATATTCTAGTAGGCCTAGTGGTCTAATTAACTTATTTGCATAGTAGGCCAAATTTTACCGTAGGAAAATAAATGTAGGTAGGCCTACTGTATTAAAAATCCCATATCATTAGTTTTTTTAGATACCGATCTCATTCCGTAGTCATAATATTCTGTTAATATTAAAAGAAGAAACTGTGTATAAAACTTAAAAATTTTTGGATAATTTGCAATGATAAGCCTAGTGAATGAATCCATTCTCGTGTTAGTGATTGCTTATAATCAAATTGTTTTTCGTTCTTTCTTAGTTTGCGTTTGAATTGTATCGGTGATCCGTGTAACCGTAACGGATTCGTTCTATTTAAACCTTAGTAATAAAATATAACTCAGAGCCTAGGGTCACCAGGCGTTCGGGTTTACCCCTGGCAGTCCAGTCCAGGGTTTGAGCATCGATGTATACTACGATGGGTTTGAGAGCCTGTCCCTGTCCGGTGGCCGGTCCGGGGTTGCTACTTATCCGGGGCGGGGGTTTTAAGTTTTTAGCATAATGATCAACTTTGTCTGAAGATTTACTAGAAACCACACAGTGATAACACGAATCAAGAGTTTAATGTATTATAATCAAGTTTCTTCTCAGTATGACGAAGTGAATTAAAAAGTTTTGTCGTTTCCATGAAGCAGCTAGTGAATGGGAAATGCGTTCTTGGGTAGGAACAGTATTTTTTTGTGATTGCATAGCATATTTGAACACTCTTTAGGATTTGTTGGGCTCCAAAGAGAACAATAGTGATTGAAAGAAAACACAATCAAAATCTTTTACACCGATGATATTCCTTTAATCCTGGGAAGTAGGAACATCTTGCGGTTATCCAGCGACTTAGCCTATGCGCATTTAAAAATCTCTGTACGATGTATTATTTTATGATAGTCAAACACTTCCTGTTCATTCGATTAATGACTGTAACTGTTTCTGTTTCATCATCTTGCCTAACAAAAATTATGTTATGGTTTTTAATTTGTCGAAACATAAATGTCTCTTATTCTGTTACCATTCACCATAGATGGGGGAGGGGTGGGGTAACTTTGGTCCTTTAGTGAGTCATATGGTACTACAAAAATGTCCGGGGTTGGCCTCAAAAATACCTGGTAGAGGAACCATTTTCAGAGCCTATTTCGTTAAGAACTGATCATGTCTTATCTTCCTTTACACTCTGTAGTGAATGATTTCGCGAACGATATTATCTAAGCAGCAAATATTTATTACATATACCTATAAAATTTGCCCACATTGTATATTTAATAATGTCCTATTAGTTTGTCCAACAAATGAAAAATATCTAAAAACAAATTCTTAGAAATAAAACCATATACAGCTTTGTATTTTGTAATTTGTAACGTCTTAGTATTAGTTTAAATGTATAGATAACCGTGATTTATATTTTATAAGATTGACTACTTTTTATCTAGAAATATTATTGAGTTTCTGACCGATTTTGTACATTCGTACAAAAAAAAAAAAAAAAAAAAAAAAAAACAAAACAAGGCCAACATGCGTAGGCCTACAAGTTGGCTTCGACTCGAAAAATGCATCTTGGAACGTTGAATGCTAAATGTTGCAATCAATAATTTAACTACCACAGTTAGCACTTGTAAAGTTTCATTTGGTTGCAAGACTACTTGAACATGACCATATATTTTTCAGGAATTTATTTACTGTTTAATCACTATTGGTAAGTAAAACTTATATAACTTAAGCAGCTCCAACAACATAGAAGAGTCGGGAAGTTGTGTTCCTTCATTGCTTATTTACGAAAATTCGATAGCGTTTGACCATTAAGCCAGGAGAGAGGACACGCTATCCTTTTTCTCTTATTTTTACGTAATTGACTTTTAGCTTTCCTTTTCTGTTTCAATTCGCAGAAGGATACCCGGGTTTTCAATTTTTTTTACTTGTTTCATAATACACGCTGTAATATGTTTCGCATATTCAGTCTGAGGTATAATGTACATTAGCCTACGGTTTATAGTTTTTACATGTACTATTTACTTTATTATAGTTAATTTTAGTCAGTAAAGCCAGTTAGAAAAACGTAGAACATACAGATGTTTCAATTCCGGAATTTATTGTTTCTGCTAAGGTTTATAAGATATAAGTATATAAAAATTAATTACAGAAAATAAAACATGCTCCGGCGAAAGACATTTGGTTTTTGGTTTTTTTTTTTTTACATTGCAAAAGTTTTTGGTTGTTTGGTTTTCATGACAAAAGCTACCACGATGTCTTACGGTGTATGTTATGTATGGAACACGTCATATGACATTATCCGTTATGTCTCTAATGTTTTCCTTCTTCGTTTAATGTCCCTCCAGCCCAGCCTCCAAGATCTATACGGTTTCCGAATCTGTTACTTGCGGTTGAATTTTGTTTGTTTTACGGGTAATAGTTACGTTCTAAGAATTTTTATAAAACAATGTCGTTAACAAATACTGACAACAGCATATTTAAAGGGTTTCCTAAATTTTTATTCAAGGTTTAAATTTTGTATAGTAGAATATCTAGAAATAACTTCTTGATTAGCATTATACGTGCTGGTACTGATATTCAGGTTGAAATAATAAAACGTCTTCCAACACTACTCGATATATTTACACTTATACTATAATTGTTTACAAGACGGTAAATATATATGAAAGATCTTATAATGGCTAATGATCTTATAATGATCTTTCATATATATTTACCGTCTTGTAAACAATTACAGTATAAGTGTAAATATATCGAGTAGTGTTAGAAGACGTTTTATTATTTCAACCTGAATAGAATATCTATACAACTGATATTACTGTAAGCATAGTTTGATGGTTAGTAAAGTAAACATTCATTTTTGTAATTCTGAATCTCGTGATTTTGTAGTGATTGTATTTTATCGTAAGGTAGTAAAAAAAGTTATTAAAAATATTACTTCATGTTGTATTCATATACCTAATAAATATCAAACGAGACTGGTTCGCAGTAGCTTGCTCTTTTTCGAACGCAGAGATGAAAACCACCAGACTGAACAATACCGTCAACAATGAGATTCACTCGGTGATGTGCCCGGGGCGCCGCCGCCGGCGCCGCAGTGGTTGTGTACGGTGTAGTTACCGGAGCCGCGAAGGTGTGAAGATCGCGATGATGGACCGTCCGCCGCCCGGGGGCAGCTGTAGCCCCGCCCCCGGTCCAACCATCTCATCTCGACAGGTGGCGGGCTTGCGCAAGTTACATGCTACAGCTCGTGCAAACTAGGATAAGGCACGATTGTGCATATTTGCCATATCTTTACCGTTACAATATCTTATAATTTTTATTTAAGTACATAGTAAGTCAAGTTTACATGGAGTACTAGATGTTTTAGAAAAACTTTCCTTTGTCAACCGCTTTATTGTTTAGTCTTTGCAATTAAGTTAGTTTTATCAACTTATTTATGAGTCATCTTCACCCCTGGGCCAGTAGCTCATTGTTGCGCACTCGGTAATGTTAACCAATACGGCTTTTATGCTAAAACATAGTATTTTATTCCCCTGTTTCGGACGCCGTTTTCAACCGATTTTCTTTACACTTGGTAAGTGTTTAGTTGAATAGTTATATTAGGCCCCTCTGCTCCTCATACCTCGAAAGTTTGAAAATTTAACAAATATTACTCTCTGTGACGTTGCAAAGTAACTAGATTTTTCTTAATAATATTTGTTCAATTTTCAAAATTTCGAGGTATGAGGGGCCTAGTATATTCAACTAAACAATTACCAAGTTTAAAGAAAATCTGTTGAAAAACGGCGTTCGAAACCTGGGAATAAAATACCATGTTTTGCATTAAAAGCCATATGGTTAACATTGCCGACTGCGCAATAATGGGCTACTGGTACAGGTAGGGGTGAAGATGACTCTTAATGTTGTCCATTAATTGTTAATAGCGTTACCGTAATTAATTAATCTGCTATGCACTCTTTTAGGTTACCATATTATTAATGAACCTACTTAAACACCACTGTATTTGTTCTTGTTCCCTTTACAGTATTTTTTTAAACTCTTCCTTCATAATCGAAATTCAGTTTATTTAGCTGGTTTGCTACCATTTCGGATCGCCCAAGCGGATAACAGGCCTTATTTCTCTGTTGTATTAGTAAAATAATTGTAACTAGGGTGGTATTTTAGGTTTTGTATTCAATACGTTAAATATCAAATGAATCCTGCATTGTAAAAAAATAACTTTCAAGGGCCTTAAAATATCAAACTAGAATTTATTTTTGTTACAAGTGATTTGACAATTTTTTCCTATAATTTTTCTCATTTGAAAACTTTCAAAATGCTGGAAATATTCTTGATGGACCCTCTACAAATTTTACAGATAATCTTTTCCTTGACTACAAGAAGAACACAAAATTATCTCATAATTTATAACTTTTTAACTAACCATTTTTAAACGTTTTTGAAAAACATAACGTGACAAAGTTTAATTTTCCCATCATTGAAAATGTTAACGATCTTTAATTGCAGTAAATTCACTCAAGTAATTGACTTGAACTATGAAAGACAGTAGTTGCCGTGCATGTTTCGCAATGCTCCCACCATTGGAGTGATAGAGACAGAGGACAGAGCGCAGGTGGCGAGGGTATGCAATCGAATCAATCTCCTCTGCCATGTCAAGGTGACAAGTTATGTCGCCGTCTGGTTATGTCCATGTCGGCTGACAGGCACCCCATCATTATGTCGTATTTACATAAACATACCACTATTACCATAATATCTAGTAGGCCCGCGGCTAATGCCTTAGTCCTTGTTAAATCGATAGATGTTTAGATCATAGTTTAGATTTTGTGATATCGACTTCTGCATCTTGTGCATAATGTGTGTAAAAAAGTGGGAGATAAGGTAGCAAAGTAAGGAAAACTATCAAAATGAGGTTTGTAACTTTAAATTTGAGACATTCAATCAATTCAACATGGAACTCAATTGGAACTAAAAAGAATGAATAACTTATTTCGGAAAACGTGTTATACTAAACGAATTACCTTACATGTGTGTCATGTCTTTTCCAAGAAAAAACACATTTGACTTTCATCAATCGATCTCTCATCGAATGTCACCGAAACACGTCCACTAATCATCTGCAAACAATGGTTACCTCCCTCAATCAGTTGCATGTAAAAGCATAACAATTTGTGCACAACGTTTTGACAACCAATCATTTGCAGCACCATCGGCAGTTACGTCATTACAGACTTCATTACTCGTGTAAAATGCTCAATCAGTAAAGCGAAGAGGAACACTGTTTTTGGCTAATTATTTTTGGGCTTCATTTTTGGGCGTAATATTGTCATTTTACAAAATATTACTTCGTTATGCGCAAATCGTATAACCATGTTTTTTAACAATGAAAAATAGTGTATTGTTACCAATATTGATAGTGAAAAAACTATTACACAGATCTTTTTATGTTAAAATGTAATGTTCAACATTCTAATTACTCTGACATGAAGTTTTACATCACACAACGAAATGTATAGTTTATTAATGTAAACTACTGCAACAAGTAAGTCAACGTTTAACGGTGCATTAAACATCTTTTTCTACTAAAGATAAACAATTTTCAGGATTTATATTTATTCCTAATAAAAAAGGGCCTAAACAAGAAATAAAAAATAAAAACGGAAGGTGGAAAAGATGTGATGTATTAAATGATGACGAGGTCACTTGACAATGAAACCAAGATAATTCAAACTTATCTAATTTGAAATCGTCGTTAATTTCAATGTTTCTTTCAGACCCAAACACAATAATTACACGGTACATGCATGTGCTTAAAGGCACATGTGGCTTGACGATGCACGTTTTTTTTTTTTAGTTTAATATTTAACATAATTAGAACATTTATTCTTGTCTCTTGAGGTTAGAATTATCAATTTCTACTGCTTTATAGGGCTTTTATACTCAACAACTCGATATCTTCTTACAAACTTGAAAAATAATGTTGGCATTGAAATTAATTTTTTCAAATTGTTTGAAAAAAGCCCACCGATTTATTTGGCATTTTAATACGATATATAAAAACATCACGCGATAAAATCTGAAGCGATTTTTCATGTTGAGTAGTTTCTGAATATTTTGGTACATTTTTTAAGAGAAAATCTTTATAAATATTTGTGTTCCTTACAACATTTTGTCGCTGCTTTTTACATATCAAAATTTCTACTGCTCGATGTGTAATTTCAACGAAACGTTTCTCTTGTCCACCAACTCGTCTACAATACAGTTGTAAACCAGTTTAGTGGTAGAAAGCCCCTTTGTGTGCGAGATGTGTTATGTGTGGGTATTGATAATGAAAAAACTATTACACAGATCTTTTTATGTTAAAATTTAATGTTCAACATTCTAATTGCTCTGACATAAAGTTTTACATCACACCACGAAATGTATAGTTTATTAATGTAAACTACTGCAACAAGTAAGTCAACGTTCAGCGGTGCACATCTTTTTCTACAAAAGATAAACAATTTTCAGGATTTAAATTTATTCTTATAATAAAGGGCCTAAAAAAAAAAAAAAAAAAAAAAACAAACGGAAGGTGGAAAAGATGTGATGTATTAAATGAAGACGAGGTCACTTGACATGAAACCAAGATAATTCGAACTCATCTATTTGAAATCTTTATTAATTTCAATGTTTCTTTCAGGCCCAAACACAATAATTACACTCTACATGCATGTGCTTAACGGCACATGTGGCTTGACGATGCACGTTTTTTTTTAGTTCAATATTTAGCATAATTAGAACATTTATTCTTGTCCCTTGAGGTTAGAATTATCCATTTCTACTGCTTTATAGGGCTTTTATACTCGACAACTCGATATCTTCTTACAACTTGAAAAATAATGTTGGCATTGAAATTATGGCAAATTGTTTGAAAAAAGCCCACCGATTTATTTAGCATTTTAATACGATAGATAAAAACATCACGCGATAAAATCTGAAGCGATTTTTCATGTTGAGTAGTTTACTGAATATTTTGGTACATTTTTTAATAGAAAATCTTTATAATTTTTTTCCTTACATTTTGTCGCTGTTTTTTATTTACATATCAAAATTTCTACTGCTCGATGTATAATTTCAACGAAACGTTTCTCTTGTCCACCAACTCGTCTACAATACAGTTGTAAACCAGTTTAGTGGTAGAAAGCCCCTTTGTGTGCGAGATGTGTTATGTGTGGGTGTGGGGCGAAGACACATAGTGATGTCAGTTTTAGTTCTGGGAGCAGACGAGGAGGTGAATAGCCAATTAATTTCACACACCGCGACCGGCACGTGAGAAAAGAAAGCACGATAAAATTCCTTTACTGCCAACATATCAACTTACCCAATTAAGACTAGGATCTGTTGCTAAAGTTGTACCTCCTGTAGTTTAAAATGATCACACAAATGAATAGGCCTAAATACACTATATTTGTTAGATTATTTATTTGCAGAGCTCCTATTTTTACGTTACAAATAAATGTTACGAAAGAATTCACTCAAAGATAAAGTTAAGTTTTGTTTCAAATTTCTACTTTATTATAATATAGAGGTAGGTTTAGAGGTGTTCTAGTGGTAAAACTGTGCTTCCATAAATTAAAATTTTAAACGATAAATTCTTATTGTACAAAAGTGTCATTGTTCAATTATCATTGATCATAAATATTGCAAATAGTGCACCAATTAAGAAAAATTGTCAGTAGTTGATTGGAAACAGTTTCAAGCCAGTTTTATTTTCAAACAAAAATTGGTGTAGCGCAGTGCTCTTTTTACCTAACCCTAACATTGGCGTAGTCTAAGTGTTTATTCAAAATAAGCATTTTTCCAGCAATATTAGGAGATCCTCAAAATCAAATCGCAAATAGGTTTCAATAGAATTAAGAAAAAAAATCACGTAGGAGACGATTTTTTCGTGTCTTTACCCACCTAGCTTAGTAAAACAAGTTGTTGACAAAATATTGCGCACAAAAGGTGTGATAAACTGCTAGTCCCCCGGCGACGTCACAGAGTGTGTCAAGTATTGATCAGTGATAATGACAGCGTTATCAGTCAGCTGTCAGGCGTATGGTGACACAGGCCACAGTCGGCGACCAGTCGATTAACGGCGATGTTAAATTGATTATGATAAATTAAAAGAAAATAATTGATGTAACAAAAAGAAAAATTACAATAAAAATTGTTAATTTCCAACCGTCCAATCAGGTTTAATTTCTTCCTTAAGTTTTAACATAATTTCTCTTTTAAAAGTAATTAGTGATCAATTTTTGATTTTTTAACAACTTTGTCACACTATTTAGTTTATTAAAAAAATGTACAGTGAGGTGACGTTAGTAAACTTCGCTGTTCAATTTTATTTTAAGTAATGAAGATCGGAGAGTAGAATGATATTGATGACCTGAAAACATACCATGAAGACTTAAGTTTCTTTTAGTAAAAGAAATTTAAGTTTTTTTTCTAATTAATTGGTTTCATTACTACCACTCATTACATTCTTTAGCCGTTTTCTAATTAGTTATATCATTAATCTCCATAGGTACGGTACGTCATAAATACCGGTACCCAAAAACTATACAACTAATAGTATAAAATTATAGATTTTTAACCTAACTTATAGCCAAAAAGAAAATATGGAATTTTAACGAAGTTTGTAATCTTAATACCACATGTGAAATAATTTATTTATGGTTATGGCAATCACACAATGGTTTACTTTGTTTCCAACATCTTAAACACTTATCAGAATCCATATTTCTATAATGTTCAAAAGAAATTAAAAATAATGTACAAAATAGTTGAGTCATATTTTTTGTTTTGTTTTATAATTTTGGAGTAAATAATTTACATCATTAATTTTCAAAAGAGAGAGATTAATAAAGAAAACAATCAACAGTAATGCAGCAGTACCTGAATACCTTACCTTAACTTGCACCAATATAACCTACATTCAGTAACTTATTACAGTAATGTAATGGTTTTAACGGATATTAATAAATGAATGATATGAACAATACTAACTAATGAGTAAACTAATCTAATAATAAATGACATGATATCTATAGTAATGTAAGCTGCAAGGTGCTGAGCACGGCACATAACCTGTCAAACTGTGCAAAAGACAATTTTAACGTATAATATACTAAACTAGTGCTTTGTAATTGTAATTTGTTTATTTGCATAAACATATTATTTGAATATTTGAATATTTAATCAAAATATTTGAATAGTTTTATTCACATTACATTATTTCTGTTCAGAATTATGATAACAAAGCCTTGCACGACAGTTGACGATGTAGGCTATGTACTGCTACTCGCTGGGGTCCAAGTGGTTCATGCTTTCCCCGAGTGATAGCACTAGTTGTCTCAACACGACATGTCCAATCAGTTTCCTCACTTGCGTAGAATATTTTTATTTACTCATAGTAAAATAATTGTATTATTTGTACTTACCGGTCTACCTTTGATCAAACATTGTTAACCTACTTCTTAAATCATAATATTGTTTAAAAAAATATAAATAGTTTGATGAGTTTTATAACATTTAAATTGTTGTTTTTACTGTACATTTTGTTGTTAAGTTCTAAATGGCAATCCTGCCAGTAAGAGGTTGTCGACATCCTAAAGTTATTTTCATTCTGGGATGAGTTTTTAAAATGTTTTGTCAACAATTGAATTTTTCACAGCACTTCACTTTTTCTGCTAATTCATTCTATGTGTTCCAAATACAAATACAAATTAGAATTGCTTACACAACATTTCGTCATAGAGCAATGTTTATAAATACAATAATTTTTTCAAATTTTAATTCTATTACTAATTTTCTTTTTCAAATTTTAACTCAATTAAATTTTCTTTTTAATCATAGCCTTAAAACAATGAAAATCTTTTTAAATTGTAACACTTCAATTTTTTAATACAAAAAATATCAATAATACACTTTCTTTTTTTCTTGGTTGATTTTATAATTTAAAAATTCATTTATTGAATAAAAACATTCAATTTGAAGAAAATTTCCGATTTCCTTTTGATCTTCTTTTCATCAATAATATTTTTAATTTCGTTTGGTAAAGAATTAAAAAGTTTTATACTCATGTAAAATGGAGAATTTCCGAAGAGACTTGTAATTATGATTTTGATACATGAAAACAAAATCAAGTAATACATAAATACTACCGTTTTTCATGTTTTTAAATTAGACATAAAATTTATGTTATGATAAAATTATGCAAAACATTTCTGCCTGATAAACCATAAGATGATCTTATCAGATTTTGGATTTATTGAATTACATTTCTTGCAACATAAGGAGAATTGACAAGTTGTCGACACAACTTCCAGGGGGGCGAGTGAGGGTGAAATGAAATGCCCAATTCCACCCGATAGTCACGCAGATCGGCTTATGTGTGCTGTCGTCACGCGCCAAAGTTTTATAAACATCCCTTTTACTGTTACTGCCAAACTTTGACTCTTAAATACGCCCCACCCTGCTTGCATTTATTGCCAGTTCTTAACTCTCCCATATCGATTTTAGTGTACCATACTTTTTTAATTTTAATGCCAATTTATGTTCCATCAAATTTATACAAAACATTTACTGTTTATGATTAGTATTTACATCCCGATAAGAGATCCCGATGTAGTTGTCAAACGTTGCCAGAAACGTCTCTTACGGTAAACATAATCATCCTAAATGACAACATATCATGTTGAATGGTTTTGAGGGGGACACAGATGTTAAAATTTCCATAGTACTAATTCGACTACTTTCTTACAGCTCACATTACTGGGGTTTAATGCATGTCATATCATGCATATGTTGATTGATCCTCATGCACGATTATTGAAAATTTTCCCTCTCTTCCACCTCAATTTTACGACGGTATGGACCTTGGAGCTAAAACTCTGTGGACCTCTGCGGCTTGACTTTATAACTTAGATCGTTTGAAGGAACTGGAAGGAACACATCAATGCGTTTTTACTTCTTCTATTGAGTTGAGAAATGAACGAACTTACACTGCCGTGCTACCGTTTGATTGTTTTGTTTCAACAAAACATAAATAACAATTTGATTTTTCTTTTGGTGGGTAAGTGAAGATGAAAGGGGGGATCAATTATACAGGTTCTATTAAGACGGTACTATAATAAGATAAACGAAAATAGTCCGATGGAAATTTTAACAGCTGTGTCCTCCCTCACCCCCTCTTACACTGCAATTTTGTCATTTTGTGTTTATGTTTACCATGTGTAATACAGTATGAAAATGTATTTTAGAATAAATCTGGCAACAATGCATCGACTCTCATCGGACTATTCTCGTGAATCCTACTAACACTCTTACATGCAATATTTCCTTTTCCCGGTATACCTTCCCCTTGTGGGTCCACATTAAAAACCTCTAAATCCACACAAACCTTAAACAAAACAAAGCGAAACAGAATCTGAGAAAAACTTCAAACTGGGCTGGTTGGGTCACGATCGGCTTTCACTGATCTGCGATCGGATCGGAGTGTAGCAGATGGGATCGGGGCAGATGCTGTCGCCGTTTGGAGCTGCGCGGCCGGCGCGGGGCTCGGGACGTCCTCCAATAAGGGGGGAAAGGAACGACACGGCGAGCCGGGTAAATCATCCCGAGTGGCGATTGTAAACATAGATAGCGTCGCGGGCCGCCACGGATTTGTACCATTGTACCGCCGCCGCCGCCGCGCCGCGTCGCGTGCTTGTGTGTAGGCCTCTGTGCACTTTGTCGACATGGCAGAGTAAGTTTGTTTCCGTGAAATGATAAAATAATGTCATGTTCAAAACATTCTGCAATGGTAATTAACATTTCCGTGATATATTGTAGATTCAGAACCATAATTCAGTGTTGAGTAGGTAGATATGAAAGTGAACAAATGTTTTGATGTCGCATCATATTCCAATATTCCTTATTTGGTTATTGGTTTGTACCAATTCGTATGCTGCACCTTTCTGCATAGGCCTACCTAAGGCGACAAAGAGCAGCGCTGATGTAAAAAAATAATAAAATTTGCTTTTATAATATTAGTTTTGACCAGTTAATATCATAGAATTACTGCTTTTTCAGTACTTTATACTCTGATACCAGTAAAGTATTATTTACATGTATTCGTATGTACGTACACTGATTTAAAAAAAAAAAAAACTGCTTGAACAACATTTTCTTATTTCAACTTTACAAATAAGTTATTTCTAGGATAAAAGTAATATAAATACAGGTCTCTATTCAAGTGGAAATCTTATTTCATCATAAATGTAATCTTAAATTGAAATTCTAAAAATTTTTACATTGGTCTTATGGAGTTAAAAATCAAAAGTAAGCATAATGAAAACTGCTGACTCAACTGCCAAAGTGCACAAACCACGTGTTCCAGTATAAACATGTGGTTTTGCATTATAGACCGTAACAAAATTATTAAATGGTGACATGATAAAAATATTTTATAATTTTTTAGTCGTACCTTATATTGCTGATTATGAAGTTTTAGATAAGCCTACATAAAAAAATATGTAAAAGTGTAAAACAAATAATAAATTTATAGACTTGCATTTGAATTTAGACAAAAGAATTGCAACAAATGTGAAATCAACTGATAACCAATAACCAAATAATTCTAATCCACGTGTTACAAGATTCGACATTGGTTCAGCAAATATACACACAAAAAACAGCACCCATATGCCTACATTAAAGAAGTCTAAGAAACAAGTGAGCGAGGTGTACAAGCTCGAAAAAAACAAGCCCTTTGGCACTTGGGCATTTTAGCACACCATCTGTACTGATATTACTATAAATAATTCTTCAAGTTTGTTTACCGAGCAAATGCTCTGACCCTAGGTACTGTGTTATTTATCTTTAAATTGTTTTAATAGTATTGGAATTGCATTGATATCATTAAGTGGTAACTGTATAACTTAAATTAATTATGTTAGTACTGGCATTTGCCACCATGTACTATATGTAAAACACCCAAATACATTACAAATTATCGTTCAAAGCTGCGGAGAAATCAATGACAAAATTAAATCATTTTCCAATACATTCAAGAGTGTAAATGTAAAATAAATAAAAATAATAATTCGGTGGATGGAAAAAATATTTTACGTTACAACACTTTAAATGTTTACACATTTTCCTGCAGTAAAAATATTAAACATGTGAGGCTAGTTTACTTGACTAGAAAGTCTGATTAGTAATGAACTCGTAAAAATTCCATTCGTCCACCCCATTAGTTTCAAAATCACACATAACTGTCCCGCAGAAAGGGAAAGCAAGTGTTAACTAGTGGCCTTGGTCGGCACTTGTCCATCCATCTGTCCAGTCTAGTGCTTTATGTGACTTTAGCGACCCAGTAAGAAACATACGGCACTTCATTAGCTCTTGGCGCTGAGAAATACATCACGTGACCTTGTACGTGGCCAATCGTAGGGCAGAAATGCCAAAACGACCACGTTCCGAGCTTTCTAATCTTCATCTCTGTAGAGCTTGCTTTCCTTGCGTATTTAAGAAGCCAAATTTGGATATTAGAAAGGTCCGGGACCTCTGACTTTAGTGGTCCCGTCACCTGTGTGGCCAACACCGTGCTATATGGATACATGTTATTTATTGTTGACGTTTTGAAATTCACTTTGGAAAGTCTCACTTTTGTCGCGGTTCAACATATGGTGGATTATGAGTTATTGAGTTTTTTATGCCCTCTCTATAGCGACGTTGTGATGCTAAGTGTAATAAAAAACTCGCTTTACAGCAACATAATAAAATATGAACTGCAGTAATGCACTTAAAATCAAGGCTTTGAGTATGCATAGCTTAGTTTAAGCGGTGCAACAGTTACTTTTCATTGTCGACTTGACTTTCAGACTCAATAACAAAACGTGTTAGTTTTTAAAAGTATTTTGGCTTATTGAAATTGATCTACCACTGGTTTTGAGAAATTATGATTATCAGCATTTTAAGTATCACACAAGTTGTTTGTGTGTTGTACGAACGGTTGGAATTTCATTCTTTTCATCTTTTCACCCTTAGTGTTAAAAAGGAATCTTTTAACTTTATTCTTGGTGCCATAAATATTAAATTAAGTGCTTAAACCAATGTTAATTTTGAAAAAACGAGTGTGTTTATTTGACACCAACGATAAAATAAACCTTTGGTTGAAATTAAATGACCTTAGATTTTATTGTATCCTATCCCGAATGTTTAGGTTATTTGAATCGTTGGGTTCTGGATTTTGGTCGTTTACTGTACGCATAAGTAGTCTAATGTTGAAGCAAAATCATATGAATCAAGTTTTTAATTTTCATATTCTAATTAATGTTTATAATTAATTTGATACTGTATTTTTTATTCCTTTGAGATATATTTCATGTTGATCCATTATATTGCTAGGCCTATATTATCTCTTTCTATTAATTCCTCGGTATTACGTACTATAAACAATTTACTTTACTTACAAATAGTTTTCACTGCAAATAACTTTCTAGCTGTACAAGGATAACAAATGAAGTGCTGCATTGATATTAACTTATTTATAAAAAGTACAAATGACAGATATCTATATATTTAAAAACACAAAGGTAAAAAACCTGGCCTGCACTTGTAGCTGGCCACGTCGCCAGCGACGTGGCTAGCCACCGTAGTGTAACATGGGTCTATCTGTTTTGCTATCGAGGACGAGGTATTGTGGAGAATGCAGGGACATGTTCATTGTTGAAAGGATCGCTGCGCCGCGCCGCGTAGTCGTGTCGACGCAACACTCGTACACCTCAGCAATGCTAGTGGCCCTAACGCCTGGCCGACTCATGTGTGTTCTTGCAAACAAACAATACAGTATTGAGCCAGCTGGCGTATATAAAGTTCGGGATTTAAAAAATGATCAGGATAAAATGTGTACCCAGTCTCACTAGGATACACTGGAGATGTTAATCAAATGTATGCGCAGACTTTGATTAACTGTTCATGATTTTCTAATTTTTTTATGCATGTAAAAACCTTTTTTCAATTGTTTTTTTTTTTAGTTAAACTGTTACTTACGTTGTAACTATGACATACAACCTGTATTTTTTATTTTTAAATACTACTTTAAGGGCTATCTATCATTGGAGGTGAGAAGTACTGAAATATGCGTTTAGCAATTCTAACAAGAAACCTATTTAGTCTAGAGTCGAAATTTCGGTAGGCCTAGTGTTTAAGATTAATCCATCCTTACAACCTAACATAAACTCAATTAAAAAACAAAATATTGGCGTAAAAAAATAATGGTAGATAAATTATTTTTTATCGGCTTCGATTTAATTTTGATTTATTTTACTCTCTTTTATCAAGAAACCCTTCTTATAATAGGTTTAAATTACCAGCGAATTAATTTTAATTTGTTGATTTCTCTACTTCTCACTTATTATTACAAAAGTTAAAACTATTATATATATAAAATTTTAATTTCTATTGTCAAAATTTTTTTTTCTGGAACGTTATGCGGCTACACTCAATAAATAAATTTGTAGGCTACTTATCACAACATGTTAAAGCAATTTATATAGCTTTTTGTTTACACACAATTTTTTTGGAAGGTGGGTCCAGGATTGACATTTATTAGGACAGCCTGGATTACCAGCTTTGCACCAGTCACCTATTTTTCAGCATGATCTAGGTTACAAGAGCTACAAAAATATAGTTGCTTCGTTTCAACCTCAATTGTTTTAAGACGTTTCTTGCAATCGTCACGTATCTTGCTACGTCACAGTCACTAAGAACAAATAGAGTTACCCTAGATGGGATAAAAGAATGTAGTAACAGCAGGACAAACGCTACAGCAGGGACAAAGCTTATCAAAATACCTATATCAGACAGTAAAATAAATATAAAATGTAATTTTATTTCATTTTGTGACAGTAAAAGGACAACTAATACATCAGATACTAGAACAAAGTAATTTTTTTTTATAAAATGATACGGTGATCACAATTGGTGGCACAAATAATGTACCTGGTAAAAACAATCATTTTTTGAAGATATGAAAACTATTGAAAACTCCCAAAACCGATATTCCTGTATGTCGTTGAATTCCCAAGCGGTATTTTCCAGATCTAATAATGAATACTTGTTTACTTGTTGCTCGAAACTGAGCAATTTGATTTGAAATATCACGTGCCATAGCTAAAAATGCTACGTTTAGTTTTTAATCAAATACACTCGAACAATACAATAGTGCTGGTTGTCAGAAATCTCCCAAAAGTTCACTTAACCACCTTGACTTATTTGCAGCTGTGCATTAAAAGATGTTTTAAATGTTCAACCAGATTACATTGTTTCTAATGATAAAATTTTAAACTATGGGTAGTGCCTTTATTCGAGTCTTATAAATTTTTAATGGAAACAACCAAGCCCTATAACAGTAGTGGGGAATGGCTACAGTTGGCCCAGGTCAAGGTCAGGCGGTTGTAAGTGTTGTAGGGGTAGTAGCGGCTGGGGTTTTTTTGACAGTGATGGGTGGGTTTTGGAAGTGGGTCAAGGTCATCCGGAGGGGTTTTTAAAAAAGGTGAGCCCCGAGGGGTTAGATTGAAGGTGGGTAAAAATTTATTTAATCAAAGAAAAGTAGTGGTTTTATTTGAGGAAGCGTTGGAGTGTTGTTTACTGGTGATGGAGTGGTAGATGCCAAAGGTGATAGCGATGAGAAGATAAAAACATACTATCCACAGTACGCATTTGAATAGTCGTAAAAGCTGAATCATTTCTTGTTGATTCTTTGTTTCTAATTGTAGTCTGTTGATTTCGAGTTTGAGTTTATCCTCTTCCAATTGTGACGTAAATGAAAAATCATCCATCATCTTCGTGTATTAAATGTATGCAGGTAAAAATTGGAGCGGTGTTGATGGTGAGAAAGTTGGCGATGAAATGAGAAACAGAGATAGGGACAGGTTATATATTACTGTAAAAATAGTGGGGGGTAAAGAAAATAATTGTAGTCGACTAAACATCATTATTAGCTGTGTCGGGTGTTGCAGCTTTGGAAGATGGAAGACTATTATCTGGCAGCTGTAAAACTTCGACGTCTTCGCTTTCCATGTTTTCGTAATCAGAAGAATTGTAGGAAACTTCCACAGTGATAGTAATGGTGTTATTTGGAGTGTTTATTAGATCACTTAAAATTTGAAAAATATTTTGTAAGTCTTCCTGTGATTGAATAAGAAAAGTACATTTACTTGTTAAAGGAGAGGAGCTCATTGTTCGGAAGTTGGCAAACAAATGGTGAGCGATGGTCAGAGGGTCGCTTATATGTGGGCAAAGGTGGTGGAGGGGGAAGTAGAGGGGTGGGGGAAGTAGAGTGGTGGGGGAAGGATGATATAATCATATGCGAACCGGCGGCCAGAGCATTTTGCCGTAAAATCCCATTTGGGTAGGTTATGGGTGGTGTGTAGAAATAAGTATTAGCTGTAATATAAATTAGAAACACTAATAATTTTTATAAATTAAATATTAAATTTATATTTAACCAGAGCTTGCATTTCTTGTTCCTCGTCGTTTAATTCAACAATTTTAACACCATTAGTTGTCTGTTCCTCTTCCTCTGCACTTTGCGACGATGAAGACATGGAGGTGGCAGAAGAAGATGATGAGGATGAAAATATTTTGGTAGGATTGACGTATTGCACTGTGATGTTGATCCATCTTAAAGGATAGTTATCAATGAGTGTGAGTAAGTTTTGGAATAGGGTTTCCATCTCTTCTCTGTCGGTAACTAAATGTTGAAAGGAAATGAATTTATCATCCATGTTGTTGTCAAGGCGAGTAATGAAATAAGAATGAGAAGCGTATCGAATGATCCGTAGAATATATGTTGTAAAAAATAAGTGGTGGGGGTAATCTCAAGGTCAATCAAATGGAGTTTTAAAAAAGGGCTGCAGTCAGTGACTACAGCTATACATCTGAAGCTTCAACAGGATCAGTAGACCAATCAGATCTGTACTTGCACGCATTTATGATGCATGTACAAAAGTCGTCTTTATAACATGCATTACACTCTCGGCAATTAACACTTTTTTCTGGATGAAATTTGATACATCTCTGGGGACAGCAAGTGTGGAAGTATCTTGATTTATAAATCTTGAAGGTTCGCAATTCTGGTGGTGGTAGTTGTTTTGTCTTGCATTCACATTTCTACAAGAAGAATTCACATTTTCTACAAGCTAATCCGTCTACCATCCATCTTCCTATATCGGTACATTTTTGTTCACAACAATAGCGTGGTTTGTATTTGTCTTTCTTGTTTTCCATGTTGACGCTTCTAAGTTTAGCCAAGAAATGAAGGTGTATAGTGTAGGATAGTGTGTTTTATAGACTAGAAAAAGTGGTGGGGGGTAATCTCAAGGTCATCCAAATGGAGTTTTAAAAAAGAACATTTTACAAGTGTAAGATGTATTTATTTAAGATAGTGAGTTTTCATTCTCTTTTTCTTTCTTTATATCTTGTTTGTATTTTTCTTCTTTAGCCATAGCAATGAGATCTTCAGTGGATAGTGGATGTACTTCAGGAAATTTTAGAATTAATTTTGGTTGGAATCCTTCTTTAGTCAATACTTGAAGATCGGACGTCATTTGTTCTACACTTTGATAATCTTTTCCGTAGATCTTTCCATTGAATTCAATCATCATTCTGTACAACATGGTAGTGGTAGTTGTTTTCACTGCGTCAGTTGGGAAGCAAATGATGATTCTGTTTAGGTTATGCGTTCCTTTTATAGATGCCACAGCGACCATTTAATATTATTCAACATCAGTAATATTTCTGGAACTTAACATTACTTTGAGTAGATGGTGTTGTAGTTGAAGGTTGTGTGGAAACAAATACTTCTTTATTGCAGAATTTTTGTTTAGGAAACATCCTCATGTTGTTAGCGTAAACATCAATATTTAAACGATAACCACCGGCAAGTAACACTCGCAATTCATTAGTAAAATCGTCAAGTTCTTCAAAAGTTGTGATGGTGGTAGTATCATATGATGCACACTTAACCTTAAGAGACATGTTGTTATTTGTAATAACTGGAGAGCCAACAGAGATGTGTACAGCACGAAAGGTAGTCGTAGACTGATGAGATCCTCAAGAAAATTACGGCCTTTATATACCCTCAAAACTAGGTCAAGGTCACCCAAATGTGTTTTTAAAAAAGCAACATATCGATAGTGCAGAAACACTATCGATATGTTGCCTTTTTCATTTTTATTTTTTATTTATTTATAATCAGTTACATACATGTACAACATATATAAACTACAGATTAGTTGCTAGTAGGCATAACATGAAGTGTAAGTTCAGTAGAGTTGCTTCCGCTAGGACCGTGAGCTGCTAAGTAGAGTGCGCCGGGGTGAATCAGTCGTAAATCTTCATTCTGCAGCAATTGAACGAAGCGTTTGGGAAGAAATACTTGAAATTTTGGTTCATCACCAGGTGTGTAGGGTGCTTCACTTAATGTACAATTGATAGCGTCTCCAATTGATGTTTCCATTTTCTTAATAGTGTGAATAATATAATGTTTCTCTTCCTTCAATTCTGAACATTTTTTTGTCGGTAGTATAGTAGATTTAGAATGTTTGTTGAATTGATCAACAAGCGATTGTAGAAAATTTTGTGACGCCATTATCTTCTTCTTGCTATTGTTCGTCTTCTTCTTCTTGTGTTTGCGCGTCAGAGGTGTTGACTCCCCGGAGGTTCGAGTAATACTGATGCATTGTCATAGTGCCGTTCTCGCTTTTATACCCTTCGTTTCCCCCACCACTTTGCTGGAGATAGACATTTAAACGATATGCGTTTTTTAAAGCACATTGAGACTGTTGATGTTTAAAGTTTTTAGATGAAATACAGATGTTATCAAAGTAGCAATAAAAATCTTTCTCCATTTGCACATTTATTACTTCATGGTTTGTATATGTTTGTATCCAATTTGCTTTTTCCAATCCTCTTGTAAAAATAGTTTTGAACTTTTTGCAGAAATGATTCATAATGTGTGGCATCATATTGTAGGTTATAAAACCTTCATCCCATCTTAGATTATGAAAATTTTTAATCAACCATTTGTTTGTTACTTTAGCTTTGGTTGTTAATCTGTTGAATGGTAAAGGAGGCATAAATAAAAAGTGATAAACAACAGATGTTATCATATCTAGTACCACTAACTCTTTAATTATAAAATTTCCATCATTACCACGGAATGCTTGAAACTCTATGATACCTTGCTTTACTTCCATTAATTCTATCTTCTTAGAGAATGAAACTTGTTTATCCATGATGACGTTCAGTAGGCAACTGGTATGTTAATCCAGATTGACAACCTTTTATACCCCCAATATTCTTCTTCTTACTTACAATATTCTTTATTTGTTTAATTTGTTGCCGATTGTTGATTGTTGAAACATGATTCGTTTTCCTTGGCTTCTTGCTTTTCTTCATCTAAATTAAAGTTGGTTTGATAGTGGTGTAACTGTCTCCACATATCTACTTCATGCGGTATTCTATTGAAGATTGAAGTATCTACTGGACCATATAGAATTGGAACATATGGTTGTTTATCCAATGCATCAATTAAATAGTCTTTGATAATTGCACTTGAGAATATTAGCTGTTTTAAATATCTTGTTATAGGACCAGTAGCACAAGTTAAAGTGTAAAACTCTTCTTTAGTCAAATGTATTTTTATATTATATTTAGTTAAATCTCTAAATCGAACTAGTTGTTGACCACGTTGTTTAACAATATCGATTTCAATATTTGATTCCAACAAACCTAGTTTTGTTTTTCTTCCAAATGTATTGTTACTCAGATAACATTCCAAAAGATGTATATGTTTCATAAAAGATTCCCAAGAAGTTTCAGTGAAGGTTACCATTTTAGATCCATGATTTAAAATAACAGTAGTAGAGTAATCCAATGATTTCATCACTCCAGCAGATACAGTCTTTGTCATACAAGAAGAAATAGGATAAAATATTCGAAGAAATACTTCCGTTAAGATGTTGGTGGAAATGTTATCTTCAATTTTTCTTTTCTTTGTTTCTTTTTCAACTTCCTCTTCTTCTGTCTTCTTATGTTTAAACTTGAGGAACTCATCCATTTCCTGTTCAACTTGTCTTTCTATATCCAAACTATTGTCAGCCATAAAAGGTGTAGTTTCTTCATTAGCACTTGATGTAGTAGAACTCATCTTGCGGACGATGTTACCCATACGACAATCAAAGATGAAATGAATTTCCAGCTCTTTTTTCTCACTTTTATACTCGCAGATGACCTAGATATTGTTGATTTTTTGTAAAAACCTTACAAATCGTGCAGATGTTGTATTAATCCTTCTTAAAGTACATTCTTCACGATTCCTGTTAGCGGTGTGTAAGTAACTATTTTGTCATGTAGAATTAAACAGTATGCTGAAGTTCCATCTGGTATTTTATCTTCAAATTCCATTTCAACTTTTATATCTACACTTGAAGATTTTACAGATTCATTTTGTTTTGAACAATCGATTACAACAATTGGAGCTTTTGAATAAAATTGTTCTGGTGATAAAAGTGGTGTATTCGTCTTACCATAATATGACGATTGAAATCTTGCATACATGTCATATAGAATGGAATAACGTTTCTTTTCAAATGAAACATTTAAACTGTCATATGGAAAGAACTGAGAGTTTAAAAAAACTTTGCAATTCTTTATCTTGCAATGGTCAAATTGACCAGCGTGCGCAGTTATAACATCTTTTCGTTTAGTCTGAAAACCGACTATTATGTACCTTGCCCGTTCTAAATAAGTAGAGGTTTTAACAGTCCATGTTTGTCTTTCTGTTTGAGGCAATATGGGGTATTCATGAAATTCCCAACTCCTAAATTGTATTACAATATCACGGTCAGATTTTAACTTTTTCAATAATAATACTCGATGTTCATCTGCCAATCTGACATGAGGTACTCTCCATACAACTTTATCTAATTGAAGTTGCCATTCCAAATCGGCATCTTTAGTTCCACTTGGCGCTTGTATTACATCCTTATTTGTTGAAGATCTGAGCAGTACCAGTTCTTGCTTTACGTTTATTATTATTCTCTTGTAATCTTCTGCAAATCCCAAAAGCAATCGTAAAGGTACATTAAAATCAAAGTAACCTTTTGAATTAGGAGTAATAGTGTCTTTATCAGGAGTCACCCATCCAGCTGAGATTAAAGAATTCTTTTCATGGGGTGTTATTGAAGTCAATCCTTTTAAAGTTGTTGATATACCAACTTTTTTTGTTGAATCAACTGTTACTCCAGATATCTCATATCTAATTTCATCAAACAGATATGCCATAGGGTTATTTATAAAAGGAACAGTTGAACCAGATTTTCCATCCAATGTTGTTACTCTTCCTTCGATATATAAATAACTTTCACATGGTAATGTGTAGATATCTTGTTGTTGAATGGGAATCCTTATTTCATCATTATTATTTAATTTTGATGAAGTGTAAGGGTTGTGAGTGTGATATTCCTTCTCCCATAGGGTTTCGTCGAATGTCGGTCCTTGCGCTATATCCAGTATATCCATGGTTGGCAAGTTTTAGTCCGATCTTTTGTAGGAAGCGTATGTTGTCCGGTGTTAACTCGTCGAATGTTGAGGAGCTACTGAGCTCCCGACTCTTCCGTTGTGGTTTAAATGATAATCCCATGTTGACTTTATGTTGCTGCTCTGATATGTAACCGTATAGTTATTGTTTCTCCTCTAAAGTCAACACTAATGCCGTCTTGATCCAATATGTTCAGTACGATGTCTGAAATGAAACTGGTGTTTAACGGTAGGTATATCAGGTTTTGTGGCTTCTCAACTATTTTAGAACCAGGAGCTACTGTTGGGTAAAATGTGTGTAATATATGTTGATTTACTCCATCTCTATATGATCCGTGTATAATATTACATGTTACATCAATACTGTTCACCTTTAATATTGTTACTGTTGTATCGCCAGTATAATCATTTCCAGGAGCTAAAATTCCTTTCTTTTTTGAAAATCCGAGCAAATTGCCGATTGAGTGGTCTAAGCTAAAATCTATATAATACTTTGAAGTTATTTCCGCTTTTAATGTATTATTATTACCTTTTATAGAAATATTTTCTTCTCCAAGTTTCTTTTGTAATACTTGGTTTATATCGTCTATTTCATATGCTCCTGTAGATAATGGAATTATTTTTAATTGTGAATAATTTCCTTTTTCATCTTTACTTTCATAATAATGTAGTAAATTATTTTTTCCTTCTGTAACATTGGGAATTGAATTGTATGTAGTCAAATCCAATAATGCTGCTTCCCATAGTTTGTCCGTAGATAAACGTAACGCTGGGAAAAGTGTACTTTTCAATGTTGATGAATTTCCACTCAGCGACACTGTATACGATGACATCTTAAAGCTGACTGACGCTCTTCGCTAAGAACTCCAAACATAAATGTCCGCATATTTCCGTATTGCTAGGTTGCTCTCTTTTGTAGTTGTAGAATATATTATTGCAGTTCCGAAAATAATGTTGAAGTTCTTTTGGTGGCGGTAAATTTCCAAAACTATCAAAGTAGTAAACATTTTCTCCAAGTTTTTTATAACATACCCAATGAGTACCTGGTCCATAATTAGAGTCTAAATTTACTATTCCAGTTTCATTTTTCCACACTCTATTTGGTAATGTATCTTTCATAAAAACTCCTCTGAAGAATGGTATTCTTAAACATTTCACATATTTTGACAATTGATAGTTTGTTAATGCTTCATTTGGAATTATCAATTTATTCTTCTCATTTAATACACACGGTATGGTCTTAAGTAAAGACCCGATCCGTTTTTTACCATTGACCATATGGATGTTTTCTTGACTTTCCTTTTAGGGTTAGTGCGACGTCTTCTTTTAATGTTCCCGCCTCTTTTTGCAGCTTCTTTTTTACTAGGTTTTCTCCCGCGTCGTCTTCCACCACCAAACTTAGCTTTCGTCTTCATGGCTGTTGTCACTGCCCAAGCTGCTGCTTTTTCTGCAATACTGGCGTCACTTGATTTAACTCTTTGCCAAGCTTTTTCCGCTAGCACTCTATCTGCTATCGATCTATTTTTTGAATCTGCAAACTTGGAATACGCTATATCGTGTTCTTTGCAGGCTTGATCCAATTTATTAATTCCAGGATCTCCTCTTGCTAAACGTTTTGCCAACTTAGTTCCAGGTCCACAATATTGATAACCTCCGGGCAGATGAAATTCGTATGGTAGAGCGTCTATTGTTCTATTTAGAACAGCACCAACAGGAATCCGTCTGAGCAGGGATAACGCAGCTGATGTAATACCACGTCCTTTCTTGCCGCTGTCTTGACGAAGACTGAGCGGTGCGGTCTTCATTATGTCGTCTTATATAACCAGCGTGTTTACTCCACGAGCTGCTTTACATAAATGAATACCTTATGCACAATTTTTATATTTAATTATTCAAATTAATTACATACTGATTTATGATTCTATTTTTAATCCAAGCTTCTCGTTCATCGGGTTGAATTATTACATGACTCGTTGTACTAGCTATATGATTGTGGGTATCAATAAGTAAATTGCCCACTATTCTTATTAAACAATCTAAAGTTACAGCATCTTTTGGATGTTGGGGATCGTGTAACTGCATAATACGTTTATCATTACACGTGTAAGCAGTCGAATCACTTTTCGACGTTGTTATGACTTGTCCAATAGTAGCAGCATCATTTAAATTTTCTCCTGGTAAAATATTAATTATTTTCTTCATCTTTGCATCATATTTGGTCCCAAAGTGTTTATCCCAAGTTATTGTTTGTCTCAATGTAACACAAGCATCATCTTCATAACCAGGATAAATATCTTTTATTCTTCTATTACGACCATTGTATGTACCTAATGTACCACCACTCGCAATTAATGTTTGCACCATTAGAGGTACATCTGTATCTTTTATACCAAATCTTCCATTTGTTATTGTTTTATGTCCTGCATCCCATTCATCATTATTTCCTTGCATTAAATCAAACTTTTCATTTCCATGTATAAATGTATTTCCTCGCTTTAGCACGGCATCTTTATGTTTTACAAAATTTGATGTTCCCCTTTTTAATTCTTTAGATAATTGTTCCATAGTAACAGGGTCTTTTGGTTGAGAACCAAATTTTACATTTGACAATGCTTTTCCATGACAATCTATTTCATCAGCATCTTGTAAAATACAGTTGTCCTTGATGTATTTCAGGTTTACAGCATCACCGTCTTCCTTTGGGTATCCAATGTCATTTATAATAAACTTATAAAAAGAAAATCCTCGTTGAGTCTTTTCCGGTATTATAGAATGTAAATATTCTTTATTAACTGAATCTTTATCATTTTTTGGATTTGCCACATTGGTTATCCTATGATTTCCAGCATCATATGTTTGTCCATCTTTTAAATTGTTACCCCACTGCAATTTCAAAGTGTTGGAAAGTTCAGATGATAAATACTCTTTAGTAATTGCATCAGAACTGTCAGTTGGTTTACCAACATTAATTATTCTATGTGATTTAACATCGTAAGTATTCTTGTTTAATTTTAATGATGTTGAAGTTGCTTCTTTTACTGTTTTTAAATTTGCTCCATCAGTATCTTCTTCTGGGTCTTTAACAAATTTTAAACGTTTGTTACTCATATCATAGTCACCTTCAGGTGTTTGTGGCAATCCACTTCTTTTTCTGTTTTCTCCTCCTTGTACTCCTAGCCCGGAGTACCGTCCGAACTTGTCGACACTCATGATTGAACTGATCCACTGTATACTCACAGCTCTCTTATATATCCGTAATGATTTATACAACTATTCCACGATTTCGAAGTTCGTCAACTAAAGCTACCCATTCATTATTTAAACCTGTATGACCAGCTTCCATGGCTTCATGTAATAGTCTCATTCTATCGACCAATTTGTTTATATCATTATAGTAAATCACATTTGTATTATATAGGTTTTTCATTAAACCTTTACCAGACGTTGAAGATTCTCCTTTTTTCTTTTTACCATATTCATCCATAAGTGATAAGTCCATAAGTGATAAAGATTTCCTCTTTAGCGGTTTCTTCAAAGCAGGCGCAGTTCGTAATGTTGGTAGTTTTCTCAGGGGAAACAATCTTTTTATTACAACTGTATATTTAGTTGCGCGTGTTCTATTTATCATTGAATCTTTGGAGTAATTCTTCTTATGAGCATTAGTATTTTGCAAAATTTCTTTAAAAGTATTTAAATCTTGTAGTGTATATTTTATAGGTATATTTTTAAAAATCAGTTCAAATAATCCTTTTGTTCCTTTATATTTATGCTCACCAATAACAATGTCATCATCTTCAGTCAAATGTACTTTTGAATCTCCTATTTTTAATTCATTTCCATCAATTCTCGCTCCATATACATGTGACTTGTGTAGTTTTGGGTTAGCTTTTATTTCATGTAACATCTTCATGATATACTTTCTTCCAAGAGGTCCTTGTTGCAATATATCACTACTTAATTTTGTTAGATTTGGAATTGATTGTTCTGCTTCAGGTATATGTTGTTCTTGTTCTTCTTCTTTTTGAACATTTATTTCTGGTTCTTCTTGTCTTGTTTCTTCTTCTTTTTGAGAAACTTCACTATCACTTGTGTAAGAATCATCATCTTCTTCCTTTTTCAAAGTCTTTACTTCAAATTTAGAAATAGGTAGTAAAACATCTCCTTCATAATGAGGTTTACCAATTGTTTCTGTTATCTGTTTTAAAGGTTCTGTAATAGGCTTAAATGTAGTCTCCAGGAATTCTTCTCTTTCATTCAAACCCATTCTTAATGCTCGATTTTTAAGTCTAATCGAGTCACTCAGTGATTTTATTTCTTTTAATAGTTTTTCTTGGTTCACCATGTTTACACTGCGAAGACCAATCTATTACTAAATGTATCATCAATTGTTCAATGGATTAATACAAATTTATCTAACCCTATACGATATCTTCCATTTTTTATAGCTTCTTCTTTCATAATAACAAGAAATCCATATTTTTCAGCCCATGCTTTGCCACACATTTCTTTAAATTTATCAAATGACATGTCTGCATTCACATGATCATTATATATGTGCTTTAAATTTGTTTCATCTTGCTTGAAGATAATAAGTAGATTTGCATTATCTCTTATTAGTTGTTTTGGAATTTTACTGTAAGTTTGACCAATATAAATGCTATCAATATTGTAATGTCTTCCCATGGCAAAATAACTTCTAATAGTGTCATGATTTTCACAAGATACATCATCAAATATAAATATAGAAAATGGTTTAGCCTCGTTTGGCTCCATTATAGTTTCACTAGCATTAAACTTGTAGAAATTAACTTCAGGCACACTTGCGAGTACCTTATCCAATAATTGGTATTTGGGTTGTTGCAAAGATTTGGAAAAGATATAAATGTTGTTAAAACGTAATCCCTTAGGATTTGTTATTAAATTAAAAACCACATTTGTCTTTCCACAATTTGATGGTCCAGTTATTAAACATCTTATTGTGTTTGGCAGTAATTCACCATGTTTTCCATGATTTAACTTGTCGTTGTCAACTGTTAATTCATCAATATTATTAATAAAAAATCGATCCTTTTGTTGCACAATCTCCATCTTGTATAAAGGTTAAACATGTAATGACTTCATAAATTGCTACACTAAGTCTTTTGTAGGGATCCAAGAGTCTTCACTTTTATCAAATCCCAACCAACGTACTTTCACCTTATCCTTTTTTCTTTGTAAAATTTTTTCAACAAGATATACATCGCCAACTGATGATTTTAGCAATTCATGTCCGTAGAATCCACCTTCTAGTAATTCACCCTTGTTGTCCTTTAAAATGTAGGTTTCAGGTATTGTTGGTTGCACTTTATAGATTGTAAATACTTCATTAGTCCAGTTTGGCAGATACCTTTTGCTAAATACTCCTTTGTACTTACTTATACGAACTTTATCATTAACTTTAAATGTTTTGGGCTGCATTTTTTCACGTTTAGGAGTAGTATTATTTTTAATACGTTTTAATACCATTTTAGCATTGGTACTATTTACTTCGTTAGGCTTCATACCAATGGTTCGATGATACTTATTGTTATATTCTTTTATAAGTTGTGGTAATATATCATACCAAATATATGATCCTCGTTTGGAAAATGTTTTATACATTGCTCCTTTTAACGTTTTGTTAAATCTTTCTATTATTGAAGCTTTAACCTCAGAATTTGTAGAATAATGATTTATTTTATACTTCTTCATTAAAGCTGCAAAGTCTTTGTTAAAATATTCTTTTCCATCATCAGTTTGTAGATGTTTGATGTTGAAATTATTTCTTTGTATAGCTATTTCCATAGCTTTTGTAACACTTTTACCAGTCTTGTCCTTTAGCGGTAAAGCATCAGCCACTTTAGTAAAACAGTCTATAATCGCTAAAATGTATTTAAATCCTTTATTTAAATTACTATGTGGTATCATTTCAATAAGATCGGCTTGGAAAAGATCATTCATTCCTTTTATAATTGTATTTCTTCTAGGAAATTTTCTTCTTGCCGGCTTATGAAGTTCATTTACAATCTTGTTCCTTAAATCTTCCATCTTCAGTTGTGTCTTCCACACCGCTTGTAAAAGTACTGATCTCTAAAATGGTTTATCCTCTTTTATATGGTAAGATTATAGGTCAAGGTCATATTACATTGGTGTAAAAAAGAGGGAACATGACATTGAGCTTGTCATGTCCCCTCTTCTTTACGGAAAGGAAAAAGGAAGAAGGTAAAGGACGAAGAATAGGTTTACTGGTCGATAGGGTATAAGGAGTAATGTCCAAATGGTAGAGTTTTTATATTACCTTCCAGGATGTACCTCTTATCATCCTTACAACTCAAAGCCCATTTGGTTTGCTTTACACTGAAGAGACGATGGTTGAAGCTTCTTATGGTGTTAAATGTTGCTGTTGTCTCAACATTTTCAAATAAGCATCTCTTGTATTCTTCAAACTGTATATTCTTCTTCAGGTATGAGGTTTTTATACCTTTGGCCTTCTTCACGATTTCATGTTCTCTTTTTTTATTTTTGTACAATTTAAATGAATACAATTTAGACATTAGAGCAACAACCTCTTCCATTGGCACGCCATTTGTTTCGTCTTTGAACTTTCCCAATACCTTTTTATTTCTACCGTTGTCGTAGTTGGGATGGTCTTGTGGATAATCAGAAAAGTCAAAGTCGTTATTGTAGATAAAACAGCGTAGGTCTTCATACATATCTTCAGTTCTTATCCAATAAATAAAAGCGTCCGTATCCATGTATACAATGCCGATGTTTTCTCTTCCATAAAATTTAACCATCTTGTTGTAATGGAAGTCATACATGTGGGTCTTTGAAATATCTAGAATAGACATCCCCACATATAAAGGACGATCCATTGTAATTGAAATTTTGTTCATGGAAACAGCTACAAGATTTTCGTTGATTATTATGGATGATCCGAAGTTAGGTTTTTGTACCAGCTTTTGTAGTTTTACCGGATCACTAACTAATTTCACATTCTTATGCTTTCTTTTGTTTTCCAGTGTCTTGCCAAATATTGCATTATTCATCAATTTAAAAAAGTCCTTTTGAAAATTAGATGTAGCTGAAGTTCTTCTTTTTGTGTTATTGTCAATGTATGACTTTAACCAACAGGATTGAGAAAATTGTAAAGCTCTATTAATTTTTGTTATTCTCAATCCTAACTCTAGGGCTTGTTGTATTACCCAATAATGAGCAACATATCTTGATTTGTTGGTTAAAGTCATCATTAATTTAGGCCATCTGCCGGTTGGTGATATTTCCGTCTTGGCCAGTAGAGGTAAATCATAATGGTGGTCATGCAAATGTTCAGGGTACTCAATGTCTACATCCAAAATATAACCAGTGTCTCCATGTTTTGCTATATTCATGATGTTTCCAATAGAATCAGGGTCTACCCATTTGAAGTTGCCATATGGGAGAGGATTCGACATGGCCCATCCATAAAGGTTATTTGCATCAAAATAACCTAAATATGTACTTGGTTTTGATGCATCAAAATTGGGCAAATATTTGTTATTTGCCTTTACATGTCGTGTTATGCTTTGAGTTAGTCCCCCTCGAACACCTGATTCCAACATCAGCACCATGTCTATATCTGTAAGAAGTTGGAGTTTACATTTTGTTTCCTTTAACATTGCTTGCCAAGCTAGTCCAGGTGATGTACAAGAATGCAGAGGGTCTAATCCATATGCCTTAAAACATGTATTTCTAAACTCTTCCATTATATCACAAAGTAAAGTTACATCTAGTTTTACATAAAAGTCCGAATATTCTCCAAGTGTTTTAAATCCTAATTCATTCCATACTCTACACGCATGTTCATAATCTTCATGGGATATATCTGTGTCATATAGTTTACTTTTGAATTCTTCTTTTGGTGGAAGGGATGTTTCATTAAATCTTTCTAAGCTATCTATATAATCATACGGGAAAACACCTTTGCGAAGAACTAAATTAACCTTGTCATTACTTACAATCTTCTTGGTTTCTATTAAATCTTCTGTTCTCAGGTTTTCAGAAAGCTTCATTAAACTAGATGGCATAAAACGGTAAGAGTCTAAAAACCGAAGCTTTATATTTCCAACTTTTTTAGTAAAACTTATAAACTTCTCCGTGGTTTCAGCTATGACATCAATTTCTCCATTATCTCTTCCTAATTCCGGAATAATAAAATGCGCATCATAACCACTAAGGTTATGTAATATTACAGGTATACTTGTAGGGATCTTGTAGTTGATATTACAGCTGTTACATGCAGCACCTCTATAATAACCTGTCAGATGGTCATGATCATGAACCTTGTGATTTTCCAAAGTAAATTCATTTGTACATAAATAACAATGAGTTGCATTTTCATGTTGAATCTCTTCTTCTTCATCCAAAGGTATCATTGGTATAATATCACTATACAATCTTTCAACACTTTCCGCTATTGTATACAACTGATCAAGGAATATTTTAGAAGCATTAACACCACGATAGACAATAGGTTTTGAAGTTAAATTAAATCTATTTAGATGTTCTTCAGAAAGAGTAGATTTAACCATTAAACAAAAACTGTTTGGATCATGTATCTGATATTTAACAGTTTTCTTTGCTACATCGCCATCATTATCTTCAATAGGAACTAGTGTAGATTCAAAATCAGCATAGACAACAATGGGAATCCGGTATTGATGGGAGATTTTTTCAAATTTTAACTCTGCCTTACTTGGACACGGTAAGATAATTTTTGCTTCATAGTTGTTGTTACATAGTTTTTTATGCTCTTGTAACCATTCGTTTCCTTCTCTTCTTTCTTCACAAAAATTAAAGCATCTTTTGCAAATTATCTTCTTATTTCTATTTTTAGATAATTGATTACTAACAAGAGTTTCAAATTTTTTAATCCATACATAGTGGGAAACATCACCTTTTGTAAGTAGTAATAAGTCTGTATGATCTGGGAGTTCATTCTTCACCACACGCAATGGGTACACTTTATTCGAACTGTCCAAACCAAAAACATTAACAGATGTTCCAGGGTTTTGTTTTTCAAACTTTGGGATGTCCTTCAAAGCCACTGGGTAAGTCAATCCTTGGAAATTATATCTATATCTTTGTAATTCATATTCTTCACTGGGTCTATCCGCATGGTGAGGTGGTACAAATTTTGCCGTCATTGCATATCTAAAACATTCCATATCTTCATTTTGAACATTTATACATGATTTGGTGTGTGAAATTTTCTTTGGGAGTGGAATATAACTGCTACCCCTTAATCCGTAGCCGTGTTTATGAACTCTAATATCCATACCCTCAATACTAACCAAACTCCAACCAGATCCTCTTCCTTTATGTTCTTGAATTTTTGTTAATATCTCTTCCAAACAATCTTCAACTATTGAATTAATATCTGAACTTGCCATGATGGTCTGGTTTTTTGTTATGAATCCTCTTGGTGACATTTCTCCTTCTACATTAGTAAACATAGCATTTAATAAAATGCCAAATTTAATAAAGTTTAGTCTTTTTAATTCTTCTGTGAGTATTTTACTTACAATTGTTCTTACTTCTTTAAAAAACTGATCCAATTCGAATTTTTCATTTTGAATTTTGTAATGCACTACTACTCTACCTTCTAAAGCAAATACTTTTAAACTCGGTATTTCATTAGATGGTCCTGCTAATGGTTCTTCTTTTGGTTCTTCTTCTTCATATAGCTTTAAATCTTCATATTCTGTTTCTGTTACATCTTCATTATTATTATGGAATAATTCTTTATGTATTTCTAGTAGAATATTATCATGAAAAGTTTCTGAGCAAATTTCACATTGATGCGTCGTGTTAGATGGTCCTGCTAATGGTTCTTCTTCTTGTTGTTCTTCTTTTGGTTCTTCTTCTTCATATAGTTTTAAATCTTCATATTCTGTTTCTGTTACATCTTCATTATTATTATGGAATAATTCTTTATGTATTTCTAGTAGAATATTATCATGAAAAGTTTCTGAGCAAATTTCACATTGATGCATCGTGTTGATGTTTACTCTTTGAAATTTAGCACGGAAATGAAATGCTTCTCTCTTCTATTCCCTTTATATAATGCTTCCCCCACCACATTTGTAAAGTTTTTTTTTTTTAGTGAAATGTTAGAATTAGTAGTTTAACACTAAAGCTGAAAAGTAATGATTAAAGCCTATATTTTCTTCCAATTGCAAATACTCCACATATGCCTCCACCCACAGCCATAACAGATCTATGTTTCTCCAATATACACCAAAGGTGTGTCTATCATCTACCAAAATTGGAGATCCTATGTTTACTAATCTTCCATTTTCTATCTATGTCACAACTTCAATTAAAAACCTTCCTATAATATCCATTGGTGAATTCAGATCCACAAATACTCTTGTTACAACATTTTCACTTAACGAAGGCACTTCAATTTATTCAATTTCTTCATTGTTTTCTTCATCCACCTCCAATACTTCTTCAACTTTTGTACATTTGTTATAAAATATTGAAGCATCTTGGGGAGACATGTTCACTCTAGCTATTATAGGTGAAGAATGTTCTCAACACAAACCACACCACTCTTATATCGTCATGTCATTGAGTGGAGGGTGTTTTTTTATGGTACAATTTTAGTAAAAGAAAATAATACAATTCTGTCTTTACCACAATATTGCTCTTAATTAGAGCTTTTCATTGATGTATGACTTGCCCTATTCCGGCAAACCATTCTTGAGTTATTAGTCATTTTCTAATCCAGATTATTGCTGGGGAGGGGGGGGGGCTTGCCAAATTTTGGGGGGGGGAGGGGGAGGGGGAGGGGGAGGGGGAGGGGGAGGGAGGGGGGGGGAGGGGGAGGGGGAGGGGGGGGGAGGGGGGAGGGGGGGAGGGGGAGGGGGGGGTTAATTAACCTAATTGAGGTCAAGGTCACCAAAAAATTATAATTTACCAAAGTGATGGGGACGGCCGGAGCCATCCCCACCACTCTGTTTGCCTAACACTTCCCCAAATCCCAACCCGCTATAGTTACGTCTTGCAAGGGATCCCAATTTTTGGCCCGCACGCACGTGGCGATCCAGTTTGGTGGGCTGTGATACGGGCGGCCGGCCTCGGGCCTGGGCACTGGCCCTGACCATTCCAATTTTACAATAGGGAGTCTGGAACAGTTAATGCAAGACGCAACTCTAACCTCCCACCCTTAATCTAAACCCACCCAAATATAATTATTTCCTAACAAAAAATTAAAAATTTTAAAAAAATAAAAATATGCGCTGCCTATGGCACAACACGCATGTCCCACCCATATTTAATAAAGTTCAACAGAACTTCTATAATTTAAATTTAAATTTAATCTACCCTCCTAACAGCTAGCTGTGAAAGGTTATTAGTACACACACACATACAATAATTATACCAAAACTCAACATCAAAAACACATTTTCCAAACATCAACAATACCATAACACCTTAATGCTAACATCGCAATGCGCAAATTAAAGCTTAGAATTAGCACAACTTAAAACTAAAAATAACATTTTGCACACACACTCACACACAACAAGTATTAATATTAAAACCCTAACAGCAAGAGTAACTCAAATATATATCGGCCGCTTATATATTTGAGGTACCCTCTGAGTTCGGAACAACCATCGCGTCCGACGAATTGTTCCGAACTAACTCAGCGATAGTCGCCAAAAAGGTTCTCGGCTCACAAAGTAGTGGGGAGCCATAGGGGTTTCAAGGGGATAGAACGTCTAACGTCAGTGGAAATTTCCAATGATCTATTCGTCACATGTAGGTCGCCGCTAATGCAGGTGGAGCGTTGTACCTTCCAATTAACGTTAGGCAACACCTGGTTTAATCCGCCGTTAAGCTTAACTGAAGCTTTCCCCATCGCGTAACACCATAATTGTTGTCTGTTATTATCTGAGTAATGGCAGAAAATTATCTGTCCTCTTTTGCCGCTTAACTATAGTTATTAAACTATTGGCAACATCAAAGCTAAATTGGTGTTACATAAATGTAACCACTATCAACCTAATTTATCTTGATGAGTGAAAGTGACGGGGGGGGGGGGGTCAACACTTTTTTCTTAGGGGGGGGGGGGGGGGTTAATTTCAACATAATTACTATCTGTGCTTATATAAGCCGCAACGCGGTCGCGCGTCTGCCATTCACTCCCCAGGTACCACAGCTGAAACAACTAATCTGTAAGTCTCTACCACCTAGTAATGTTACATTATGCTTTGTTTTAACTTACACCTGTTAAGCTTGCTATTTTTTTTTTATGTGGTTTATTTTTTTTAAACTATTTCTTAACATTAAAAAATACACTTTTATTTTATATATAATATATCAAATAATCTCGCGTTACTATTTTTATTTTAGTTTATACTTATTATACAAGTTAACCACTACAGAATAATTAACTAACTTCTGCTGCTAGACTAAACTACTTGGACTATAAACAGTTAACACCCATATATTAATATATAATTATTACACTGCAAGTTTTACCTGTACAAATGCTAGATATAACTGCGATTAATCGTCTACAACACAGTTCTTAAACCCTTATAAAATAATTAACTAATTTCTACCACTAGCGGTAATTTTTAAAATTTTACAAAAATTTATTATTAATTTCTTTCCCCCTACTAGAACCTTTCCGCGACGCTGCCGCCCCAACAAAGGACTGAAATCTTCAAAGTTCTTCCCTTTTATCTCATTCTCTTAGGGGAGGGGGTTGAGGGTTCACACTACCCTATATAAGCGGCATCGGTACCTCGCGCGTGCGCCATTATAATGGCAATAGGGCGACAGTAAACATCTATCCGTAAGTCCCTAAGACTATCAAACATTTTTTTTAACTTACTCTTCTTACTCTAACATATGTTTGCGCTTATTATGTTAATTAGTCTCTATATATTCAGACACACTTGCGGGCACCGGTCATATACTCGCTGAATTTTAGAGAGTACACATCTCCCCTTTAAATATTATTATGGCTTCGCACACTTTACATTTAAAACTTTTACGCACTAAACATATTTTACAGAAACAATCTAACTCCACAGTTTCAAAACCGCGTACTACATTGGGTAAGCTTAAAAAATACTTCAGTTTTCACCCGTTGTACTTTGTAAAATCTAACCTTTTCCAATACTTCTTCTACTGATTCTATTTTACACTCTGTCTTAACTGAAATGCTGAAATATCAAAATTTCAATCTTGTTACACCTATTGACGATCCTATCCAATTATTCTTATTCACTATATTACCAGGTTTATATGATTATTCTTCCTCAGACACATGTCTTGTTCTGCTCTATCAACTTGCACTGTAACCACCTAGGACCTCTCCTTTTTTTTCAATTATGGACACACAGTGGGATTCACCCATACAGAGTAATAAAATAACTATTACTGCTACAAATAATCACAAACCAATTCTCCAATCACTAATGAGTTTTTATTAAATAAATAGATTTAAAAAAAACCCCTCCGGATGACCTTGACCCACTTCCAAAACCCACCCATCACTGTCAAAAAAAACCCCAGCCGCTACTACCCCTACAACACTTACAACCGCCTGACCTTGACCTGGGCCAACTGTAGCCATTCCCCACTACTTATAACGTCTCAAAAAACTTTAAAATTACTTGATAATTGTAGTAGGAGTGTACAAAAAAGTTGTTAAAAAAGTATAGATAAACAACACAATTTGTTAAGTAACAAAAGATTCCAAATATTTTTAAACTCATTCCTTGGTCTTTATTTGAATGGTCCCCATAATTTTCATATAAAAAAAATATTTGTGTTTAAAAGTTTGGGATATATTAAATTTTTATATGGTATTTAATATAGTACTTTATTTTTCATAAAAGAAGTGGAAGGTTGAATTCACATTCTTCCTTCTGCCCACCCTCTTGCATATAGAGGAGTTAAGTTTGATGACTAACATTTACACTCGAGATACCCGGTACATTTGCAGGAAGATGGACACAAATCTCCAGGGCAGATTCCAATTTGTATTCCTCCTAAAGCCACTGGCAGTGCATCTGTAACAGATAAGCTCAATGTAGCGAATTAACTCTACATGGTAAAAACTATTGTAGCGTAGCCCGACGTCTGTAATGGGAATAAGTAAATAGAACGCTACATTCTACAATGGTGCTATGAGAAGGATTATAAGTTCTCTAAACAAATATTAGTCAATAAGGCTCGGCCTGATAGTAAAGAAAATTCCAATGTTAACCTTATGCCAGTACTTGAGTCTATCTTAAATGCGCACCTTTTAATTAGACAGTTCTTTGACACACCAGGCCTTATGCCCCCCAGCACTCACGGTAATGCTAAAACGTCACACCAATAGATGAAAGAGATAATCTTAAAAGACGCATTTTAAATGTAATTCCGATAACAATTATCAGGAAATCCCCTCAAATACCTAAATTTTTACTCCCCTCCCCCCACCCAAAAATCCCCGAAAATTTTGTCAAGTTCCCGCTTTGGACAACACCGAGCAGCTGGCCCATAACATTGTGACGTCAAGCACTACGGTCTGGTATAGTGTAGTCGGCCTTAGTTTGTCACTCATTATTAAATAAATAATTTCTTAAATATAGATTACTTCGCTCATTTTGTATTTATTACCCCTGAACTGGTGTGATAAATATAGACTAATTCATATTTAACCCTTCAACTTTTCGGGAGCCAAAATAGATGGTGTATGTACTGCACTGATTTATTTGTACGCATCATTATTATGTATGTATCTACACAACTAGCATTTTTTAATATTTTGACGGGGAACGGTCAAAACCCCAGCCTTGTTACTATCTAACATCGACCAGTTTCTCGTCACTACCAAACATCGTTAGTGTATACGATGCACGTATACGATGCGTGTAGTGTATACGATGCGTGTGTGCACGATGTTTGTTCATAAATTGTTAAGTATTGCTGGATTATATAGTGCAAACTAATTTTAGTTCTCAATTTAGCTCTCATTACATGTTTTGCAAAAAAGAAGCACCATGAAAGGAAGTAAGTATACCAGCGAGGTAGACTATTTAACTGTCCAACCTTTTTAATCATTCCGGATATTTTATGATGGAGAATATACAATGTTCTTTACTGCTGGTCAATTATGGCTTTGCTTAGATATAAAATAACGACTTTGAATTAGGATGGTTTTTGGAATAGACACAACATACGTTAATCTCTGTGTTATTTTGATTATCCATGAATGAAACGGAAATAGACTATAATTAAACAAATTAATTAATTTAAGGCCTAATATCTTTTTCCTATCAATACAGTTAGGCCTATTAATTTTTAGTAAATGTCCTAAATTTATTTGATAAAAAATAATGCTGTATGTCAAACGTTACCTGAGAGCAATACAGCCACTAGAACCAGCGTGGAGACACGGAGAAACATGGTTCGTAGGTGGAGGAGATGTTCAAAACAATGACAACGATTGGGATATTTATACCTCTAAATACCATTGTTGTATTGTGTCGTATGCACGTGTTTACATGTTTGCATCTGCCCAACTTTTGTTTGTATGCTGGTAGAATGCTTTGGTGTTTGGATCGTAAACTCTCCTTGTCAGACATAGTAAAATTTTGATCATAGCAATTTTTGTAGTTTTTGTAATTTTTGTCTTGCTGATTATAGAAAAATTTAATATTTTGGAGGACACCCGTTAGTTATAAACCATCAAACATTAAAATAGATATTTTAAAATGAATGCCAATGATGATAAAATGGACAATTTAGAGTGGTGACAGATTGTCTCGCGCCCGATTGAGTTCGCCTTTGCCTTTGTTTTTTTTCCATTTTTCTGTATCATATGCAATAGTAACTTATGTATGTATATACAAGATTGTTCAAGATGTTTCCATAGAATATACCCATTTTTGGCTTTTTTGAAAAACACAAGTTTTAGAATTTGATTAACTAAATTAAGTAAACAAGGTTGGAGTTTAACATTATTCTGTTGCACTGGAATACATTCATATCAGTTTTTTCAAAACTTCATTTGCATTACAGTATGGGAATTTATAATATTGTTCTATAAATAGGACCACTTTACATTCAACATTGGATTAAATATCCTCGGTTTAGGTGAGATAGTTTATGTCGTTCTGCTGTCGTATATATGACGTCATTGCATTTGCGAAGGGGGGTTGTCGGGGGGCATTTAGAGCGAACACCTCTGAAGCCCTTCCCCCCCCCCCCCCCCCCCCCCCAGAAAATCTAGTCTAGAACCACCTATGTACCACATCACATTACTAACGTCTCAAAGCACGAAATAGTATAGACCTAACTAGAATGTTTCTGTGAGGACAGTTAGAAAGAAAAAGCATAATCAATAGCCCATATGTTTGTTTTAATTTTTTTGCACCTTGCCACGTTCTTTCTTTGGCTCTGTGAATGCGATGCAAGTGTGGTACTGAAAATTGGATAATGATAAACCCTTTAACAATAAATTGATATCAAA